>OY288282.1:88942525-89542525 GCA_958450335.1 Hibiscus tridactylites
TATAATTAAAGAATAAAGTTTGATAATTTGTAAGCTCCTTCTTCAACATAATGAAATTATGGAAAAATATACCATTCAAGGTAATACCGTACATTATTAAAAAAATTAAATCATATAACTTACCATCAATTGATTTAATAGGATGAGACACTAAATTCATTAAATAAGACATGTTCGAATTCTAACGCTGTGAATGTAATAATTTTGGTTAAGATGGTCACCTCATAATGTGTCTTTGCAATACAAGATCTAGATTAGCAAACCAATGATGAAAAATATTAAATTATATATTTAATTATACAAAATTAATAACATATAAAGAATGGAGACAACGGGATTCTATTGAGGGGGAGAGATTCTAAAAAATATTTATAAGAATCTTACGAGGATTTGTTGGAAATGACAATTTCAAAATGCACATTTTTACGTATAAATACAACTAATCTATAAAATATCATAGTGTTTAATTTCAAAATGCACCTTTGTTCAAAACAAGCTGTATAAAAATGTTAATACTCATAAGTTGGAGTCAGCCAACTAATCTTAAATATCAACAACAAAATATTCTTCTAAGATTACAAACTATTATCATATTGCCATCTCGAATACCAACAACAAAATATTCTTAAGATTATAAATTATTATTATTATAGATGTAATACCTAAATTACTAATAAATAAAAGGTTGTTGTGCGCTTAATTACATAAAGTTGAGTTGAAAAGAGACAGTAGCACATTCTGACCCAACAATAAGAAGTCCTTGAAATATAAACGTAATCCTCAAAAAAAAATCCATCTATATTTCCCCATTTGGGGCCGCAGAGATGGGCACGGGTCGGGTTTTTGGCCCACCCAAACCCGACCCAAAAATAAATACTTCAAATCCGGACCCGGCCCGACTTCATACTTAAAAAAATCAGACCCGAAAACTATATACTCAAACCCGACCGAGCTATTAAAAATAATAAATTTTAGGGACCTAATTGTAAAAAAAAGTAATTTTAATGACCTCATTGTAAAAAATATATATAAAGAGTGAGCATTATTGTGAATATCCCTGAATAATTAAAGGAAAATTACACTATTAGTCCCGGGTCGGATTTCTTCCACCCTAAACCCGAACCCGACCCGACTTTACCCTTTAAAAAAACCTGACCCGAACCCAGATTTTCTATGAAAAAATCCAACCCAATCGGGTAAAATGCCCATCCCTAATTGGGGGCGCTTCACCACAAACGGAGTTAATTGTAAAAAAAGTAACTTTAATGACCTCATTGTAAAAAATATATATAAAGAGTGAGCATTATTGTGAATATCCCTAAATAATTAAAGGAAAATTACAATATTAGTCCCACGTCGGGTCGGATTTCTTCCACCCTAAACCTGAACCCGACCCGGCTTTACCCTTTTAAAAAACCTAACCCAAACCCGAATTTTCTATGAAAAATCCGACCCGATCGGGCTGGGTCGGGTAAAATGCCCATCCCTAATTGGGGGCGCTTCACCACAAACGGGCTATGGATTCGAAACCAATTCTGCCAAAACACCCTATAAGCAAAAGCAAGAATGAAACTGGCACTCTAGCTGTGTATGAACAGCATTGATTCAAGCAGTTGGTATTAAGATTTCAAGAACCAGAATTTTATTAAATCAGATTCCTTGAAACTAATCTGGCCCTGGGACCCTATAAGTGACAACAAAATCAACTTCTAAACCAAGGTCATCAGAATACCTACAAACAAGGAAAAAGTAAAGAACAAACAACAAAAGAGATATTTGTAAACATCCATGAGCCAAAGATCATATATGGGAAAATTGCAACCAGTAGTACATGAAACAACAAAGAATACCACAATATTGTCAACTATGAAATATGAAGCATAATGATTTATAAATCTCCAAAATGCTAAAGCTCCAAGTGCTAACCATGTTTGAATTCTAGATACCGATTGTGGGATCTTATAGAGAAAAGATCCTTCCAAAATTAGAGGACTAGAGCTAATACATTCGAATAGTATTCTTAGTGGCTAGAGCCATGAAAAATAAGAAAAAATACTACTTATACAGAAGCATGTTTACCAGAGACACTCTTAGATTGGTTCTCTTCAGCATCCTTCTCATCGGCTTGAACAGTTGATTCGCGTGGCGGTCCAGTAACTGACTGCTGATAAAGAACACCTCCTGCTAGTGTGAAGAGGAGGCAGATCAACCCAAAGGGAGTAGCATGCTTATCCCAAATCAGCACATTGATCACAACCGTAAGGAACTTATTCACCACACCAGTCACAGTAAATGCTGTGGCAGAGATCGCCTTCCTAGCTGCAAATCCGAAGAAACTAATGAGCAAACCAAACAAGCACGACAAAGATACCGCGGTAAACGCCACAGGTTCAAACCAATCCCCACCATTGGCTCCCAAAGCAGCAAAAACATCACTGTATTCTCCTGTCAAAACCCAAAATATGGGTGCCATCATCAAGGACAACAAGTTGTTGTACAACACAAAACCCCAAGTGTTCAACCCAAGATTCATCACCATATGCTTAATGTAAACCATCTCAGTAGTAATGGTCACCAAATATGCAAACGCCCATGAATATGCAGTCAAAGTAAATCCCGAATCAGTGGCCACATACCCAACAGCACCACCCAGAATGATCAACAGAGAAACAAAAGTTAGCTTGGAAGGGCACGGTTGCCTCCTAAAGGTTGTATCAGCTAAGGCAACCAAAAGGGGTGTCAAAGATCTAAACACTATGAAAGTATCAACATTCGCATGACGCAAAAGATTGGTGTTTGTGAAGATGGCAAGGTAGAAGACAATGGCAGCAGGCAAAAACTTCTTGGCAGTATCCCATGTGAAAGTATCATGATGTAAAAACCCAAACTTTCCCAAAACCCAGACTCCTAAAGCAGAAGTTAAGTACTGTAATGCAGTTAACAAACCTGGGTAGTTGAATTTGGTGATTGCAAATTTGTTAATAACAGCAAGTAAGCTTGAACAAAGTGCATAACCAACTACCAAACTGCTTGTAGCATAGTATTGTTTAGTTGAATCAGAACGAATAGCCGACATTTTTCTTTTTCCAAAAGGATCTGATTTTATATTGAAAACAACAAATATGGAGAAGACAAAATCAATAGATCTCAAAGAAACTTGATAATGGCGGATGAATTAGTGGAGATTATAACAGGATGAGAACAAGAAGATGACTTCATGGGACGAAATGGGGATGTGGGTATTTAGGATATTGATCTACACAAACTAAATTAAAAGGAGAAACAGATTTAAAAGTAGAATAAAGAAATTCACCGACAAGTTTTGAGATCGGAAACAAATGGTTGATGAAAAGCTGAGTGGTGGGCAGAGGCTTAGCGATGTACTAGAAAGCAGAATCCGATTGTTTGATTGGCTGATATCGTGAGAGAAACAGCGGTCAGCGAGGCCGAGGGAGCCACTTCTTTTTCCACGGATTAAAATCGAAGGGGAAGGACGATTTCAGATTTCAGATTGAGCGTGCTTTGATTAATTTAGGCTTAATAGGCAAATAGGTGTTCAAACTATGTCATTTTTTCTAGTTAGGTGTCTAAATTATTTTTCGGGCCAAATTAGAACTTAAAGTTCATTCCGTGACTTATTTAAGGTTCGTCATTAATTTTTTCCTTTAAAAGACTTCTAGAAAAATATAAAATTATATTAAAAATAAATAAAATTAATTAATATTAAAAAATTCTAAAATTTCCAAATTTTACAAAACAATCCTAAATTTTAAAATCCCTAAACCCCAAAATCTAAATTCTGATTTGGATCAATTCTGCCGCTGATTGCCACGCCGCCGCCCACCAAATTGATCGTCGGATCATCACGTCCATTTTCCCCACTACCCCGTCACCGAAAATTAATCGACGCTGTGCGAATCGACGAAATTGTCGAATGGTTCTTTCGAATGATTTGCGGAGAACGGCGACAAAAGGGGCGACGAACGGCGTGTGGGTTGTTTGGCGAGGGGAGGGCGCTTCATTCTGTTGCTGGCAACGCGGCCGGCAGCGACGGGAGTGGTCGAATTTGAGAGGTTTAGGGATTTGGAGACTATTTCGAGAATGTTTGAAACTTTCATGATACATTTTTATTTTTATTTTCTTTTATTAATTTCATTTATTTTTAATATAATTTTGGGTTTTTGTGGAGGTGACACGTGTCCTTTAACAAAAAAATTAACAGTGAACCTTAAATGAGCCACGTAATGAAACTTTAGGTCCCAATTTAACCCAAAAAATAATTTAAGTACCTAACTGAAAAAAAATAATATAATTTGGGCACTTAACGGTTACGCCATTAATTTAACATGTGTGGATATTTACTGATAGCTATGACTTCCATGATTTTCGCTTTCTAGATTTTTATGAAAACTTTAGGTAAAATGTCCTACTAGATCCTTTTCAATTTTACAATTGGGCAAATTGGTCTGTATAAAAATTGAGTAATTTAGTATATTCAGTTTTGAAAGTTATCAATTAGGGACAGTTACTCAATAAGTTAATGCTCTTATCAATTTCATATAATTTTAGTTGATATAATAAAAAAATATAACGCCTCAAGATTTACGCTTTATGCTAATTTGATTTTGATTTTAAAAAATTAAACATATATTTTATAAATTCTATAAATGATTAAGGTTAAACTTGTTAATTTTTACCATTATAACTATTTTTTTTGTTTTTTTTGGTCTGGAACACTTGTATATATAGAAAAAGATTCAAGCATACAACTCTAAAAGGAGAATTACTCAAAACATTCGAATACTAAAACGGATAAAACCCAAAACAGCAACTACTGTCAAAGCTTAATGCATTAAACATGTAACCAAAACAGGAACCGAAAGGCGATTTCTAATCAAACAAACCGAATCCCATATCATCATCGCTCTCCTCCTCTGGCTCTTCCTTCTTCTTTTCCTCAGCAGGAGCTGGAGCAGCAGCACCACCGCCACCAGATGCAGCAACAGGCGCAGCAGCAGCAACCGGAGCACCGCCACCACCAGCACCAACATTGGTAATAAGATTCTCAATGTCGCACTTCTCGAAAAGCTTAGCGAACAAACCCGGCCAATAAGATTCAATCGAAACATTTGCAGCTTTAACTAAAGTTGCAATCTTCTCAGCAGTGATGGGGATGCCATCATCATGGAGAATCAAAGCGGCGTAAGAACAAGCAGCTTCACTAACCGAAGACATCGTTTCAACTGAGAGAAAGAAAATCTGGGTATGTGCAGAAGCTGAGCAGCCGCTCTTCAAAGTTCAGGGCATTATAACTAAAATTTTAATGTTAGGAAATACATAAAAATACCAACAACAGAAAGAAAAAAAAAATCTCTTCCACACTCGCATCAAATATGGATTGAACCGGTGGGCATTAAGAAATTTCCTTCTTTATTCTTTAAGAGCCCAAGTCCATACTCTGTTACATATTAAATCCTTTGCCTTTTCCAATCGGAGAGAAGAATTAAGCTCTGAAATCTGATGCGCCTTCAACGTCAGCTTCTGTCATTTCCGGCCATTACATTTTATCAGAGCCACGCCTTTCTGCTTTCACTCCCCGCTAACCAAACAATCATGCATCTCTCTTCTCAAAAGCTGCAATTCCATAAACTAGCTTAAGCAAATTCAAACCCAAAACCTTCCTGCTCGGTCTGCACCAAGACAGCAATACTCTCGACAAGCTCATTGCTTTTGTACAGACCCATCTCTTGGAGACTTTCAATACGCTGTAGAAATCTTGGTCTTTCGGAAGCTTAGGGAGCAAGGGTTATGGCCTGATAATTTTACCTATGCTTTTGTTTTTAAGGCTATTGGAAGCTTGTGAGACGTTTTCCAAGGTCATAAGATTCATGGGTCGGTGGCAAAATCTGGGTTTGAAATTTGAATCCGATGCTTATGTCATTAATTCACTAGATGTGTATGTTCAAGACTTCAAGTGGGTCGGATTCAGTGTTCAAAAAAGTTGTTTGATGAAATGCCTCATAGAGATAGCGTTGCCTGGAATGCGTTGATCTCTGGGTTCCTTGCTTATTGCTTGCAGGACCTATGGCAATGGCAATTAGCCACAATCTTATGCATGGGATTGGAACTTTGGGGCCCCATCAAAACACCAACAGACAATAAGAGATTCTTCTCAAGAGTTGGATTATATTTGAGCTCAAAACAGCAATAATATTATTTAATTTCTTCCACTGCAACCTGAACAAATCTCTACTTGAGTATTTAATAATATAGTGATGATGACCAGCTATCATTATCATTACACAACATGTATGATTAGCATTATACTTATAAATCCACTATCATAAAGTGCTTCTAATCTGCACATGGGGGACCACTCATGCTGCACATACCGACACACATTACTCCATAATAGAACTGCAAAAATTTTGGGTTAAAAATTTAAAATCCCATGGTTAGGATTTATCTACTACTCATGCAGCAGGAGCATAGTCATAGCTTCCATCATCATCATCATCGCCCTCAAGAGATGCAGCAGGTGCATAGTCATAGTCTCCGTCATCATCGTCGCCATTTCCTTCTATGCACGCTGCCGGCGCATAGTCGAATCCATCGTTGTCATCATCGTCTCCATCGACATGCTTCTTGCACCATGAAGCAACAACCTTGGATAAAGGTGACATTTTCTTGGCAAAAAAGGAGGTGTTTGAAAATGTGATTGGTGCTTTGATTTGTGTCTAAGGACAGCTGCTCTAATGGTGGCAATGGCTTGTGTTTGGGGTTGAATTGCCATAAGTGGTTATATAGATGGTGGTGTAGGCAGAGGTGGTGGAAGCTTATTTCTGCCACAAGGCTACCACGTGAGGAGTGTGGAGTAAAGACCAGAGGTTGTGCAAGACCAAATGCCGAGCATATGTCGGGGTATGCGGTCCAGCCACCTAAGCTGACAATTCAGCAAAATTCGCATCCGCATCTTATCGTTGGCCTTTGATGTTTAGTAAAGTCATCTTTGAGTGTCTGTATAAGGTCAAGTAGAGTATCCTTCTAGGGCAGGGTGGTGGGCTAGATTATGGCAACACAAAGTTGCACTTACAATATGAAAAAAAGGAAGAAAAAACACCATTGGCTGATTTTGCAAAATATGAAAAAGTGAGGCTTATTTTCTTCCAAATAATGCTGACTTCATCATGTCAACACTTTGACGTTCATCACTAATCATATTTTTCAAATATTTTTGAATGCACCAATTGAATTAAAATTCGGTTTAACAAACAAAGTGTTCAAATATTTTCGGATGCACCAATTGAATTAAATCTCTAAAATATGTGGTTAAAGTTCTCAATTGACAACTTCACCCTCCTCTAGGTCGTGGGTTCAAAAATTAATAAGAGCAAAATTTCTCCTAAGTAAAAATTGTTTAAAAAATAATAATATAACAATAATAATGCGGGATGCTTTTCTGATTAATTAGGGGAATCTTGATGAAGATAAACACACTTGTTTGGCACCATATCTTAATATCCATCAACTGGGGAATAAATCTGATAAAGGTAAAACCATCTTCATCTTGTCTTATTAATTAGTCTTTAACATTTTATATTTAACAAATTGGAACACTTTAGGAGGTTTTTACACTTTGCTTACTAACCGGTGATTAATTTCCAAGCTAACTTTTTTAATAGTATATGTTGATACTCTTTTTTTTAACTATTTTATAAAGATACACACTTTGTAAACAAAGTTATTTAAATCAAATCAGTTAGGATGAATATTATTCTATTTTCTATCGAGACCATTTGTTAGGTTCTTTTGCAAGCTAGATCTTTTTTAAAACATAATAGATTAATTATAAGTAAAAACTTTCAGGTTAATTAGTTTTCAAACGCACTGCAAAAAGAAAAATCATATATTTTAAGAATATAAAGTAAAATAATCATGCTATTATAAGAATAATACATTTGTTCAAGAATAATGTTCATAGAATAAACTCATCAATTTATTTTATTTTATTGAAGTTATAAGTACATGTATAATTATAAATTTATAACCACTATTTCAAATACAGATAGTGCATATTCAAATAATTATTACATAAATTAACTATCACAAAGTACATTCACCAAAAATATATCTGAAAAAGGCGAGGCTTAAACTATGTATGAGTTTAATGTCACTTAAAAAATACAATATTATGTATTAATATTGAAAATAAAATGATATTATTTGAATAAATATTTTATCATTAGTCTAAATGTAAGAAAAAATTTAAAATTTAAACCAAATGGTACGAGTGAGACGACCATATATAAATTACCATCATCATTGTAGCCTTATTTCTTACACACTATTTTTAAAATGTAAATCTCACATATATGCTTATTAACATTATAATTATTAGTATTCGATGTCACGCCGGGGAGTTCGATTGAATTTCATGTATCGTGTACAAAGTACGTATCATACGACACTTCACATGCATGAACGTAGAAATGCATGGAGTTTGAGTCATCATATAGACTCCGAAAAAAAACCCATCATGATATCTATTAATTATTAATGATTAATAATTAATTAAATAATTAGCATCACATAAGCTGTGTTGGTGGGGTCATTCATCAATGTTCTGATTAAAAAATGGTATAGCATGCTGGATTAGTGTTTTTTTTTACATTTCCTAATTCATTTGACTCTATTATCTAAAAGAACAAATGTCTGTTTTTTTATCAACTAATAATAACTAGTTGATCAAATGAGATAAGACATTACATCTTTTAAAAACTATTAAATATCCGAATCTTAACATTGTAAATGAAGTAAATTGGATTAAGAGTGCGAAGAAAAAAAATTAATTATAAATCATTGCTATATATAGTAATAATATCTCATCTCTGTTATCATAAGATTACTATTACATCATGCGTGTGTGTGCTACATGTATAAGCAATCTTGTTAATTAAAGTAACCTTATTATATGCTAATTAACCTAAAAGAAAAGGAAAAACAGACACTACAAGTCTACAACATACTAACTAGGGCTTTAGAGCATTGTAAAACTATAGCTAGGTTTTTTAAGCTGCCGGAGCATAATCATAACCACCATCATCGTCGTCGTCATCCCCATCACCATCTTCGAGTGCAGACGGAGCACGGTAAGAGCCACCATCATGGTTAGCCAACAAGTTTGAATTTAAAACAACATGGCCACCATCAACATACATGATCATGCTGATGTTTGAGCTGCTTCCGAAGATTTTAATAATACTATCATCAGCATTATGCATACATGACTTTGAGCTACTCATGATAATAATACCGAAAGATACACGAGAAAGAAGTTTTAGGTTTTGACTTTGAGTTGAAAAGAGCAGTGTGCAAGACTGGAAAAACAAAGGAATCAGGAGATTTATGGTTGAAACTGGTGGGAGAGAGGCAGAGGATTATATAGAGAGAAGCACGAGGCGATTCCGTGGAGGGTTCGTGGCATAAGGAATTTGGAGTGTGTGAAGCTGTGAGATAATGTGCCACGTCATATCCTAGCTGGTCTCATTCAAAAGCCAAAGAAAACATAGTAATGTTTTTCCATTAATACGAAGAATATGCAAAGAACAAATGCAACAAAATGGTTGATTCGGTCTGATATATATACACCGCATATGATTATAGAAAGCCTTTTAAATTATAATCAATTAATATCATAACATTATATATATTTACAATTAAATTTGAACATAAATTCGAATAACTTAACTAAAAAAATCTAAATAAAATTTAAGTTAAAAAATAAGACTCATAAACTCAACTCATACAATTTTTTTACTTGATTCGATCTAATACCCATCTTACCATTCATTCATGAAAGGTTCCTGTGGGGTCTTTATTCTTTCCCAGTGTTTGTGGTGGAACGATATTTAACCTCAAATCTATTTTACTTGATTTTTATAATATATATTAATAATAAAATGTCTCTTTTCTTAATTTCACTTCGTTTATAAAGAAGAAAGAATCTTAAAGATTTATATGTAGGGCTGTAAATGAACCGAACGTTCAGCGAACCGTTCGTGAACCGTTCGGCGGGAAATTCGTTTATGTTCGTTTATTTATTAAACGAACGAACATGAACAAGATTTTTTGTTCGTCTAATTAAATGAACGAACACGAACAAAAGGTTTGTTCGTTCATTTATGTTCGTGAACGTTCGGTAATTCGTTCGTTTATGTTCGTTCATTTATGTTCGTTCGTTTATGTTCGTTTATGTTAATTTATGTTCGTTTATGTTCATTTAAATTTATTCACATATGTCTAGGGGTGTTCATTATTCGGTTAAATCGAACTAACCGACCGAACCAAAACAAAATTGGTTAATCTATTAGATAATTTTAGGTTTCGGCTAATGATTAAGAGTTTTTTCAAATTTCAATTATCGATTAATTCTGTTTAAAATCGGTTAATTAATTGAATTAATCGAACTAACCAAAAATATTAAATATTTAACAAATTATATATGTTCGTTTATGTTCGTTTACCATTTAAACGAAAGAACATGAACGAACACGAATAAGCTGCATTCCTTAATGAACGAACACGAACAAGAAATTTTGTGTTTGTTTATGTTCGTGTTCGTTCATTTGTTCGGTTAAAGTTAAACGAACGAACATGAACACACCCTCATTCATGTTCGTTCGGTTCGTTTACAACGCTATTTATATGTATGAAAAGTTGTCTGTTACTTTCCAAATTCCAAGTAAGCTGTCCTTTTCCTAGATTGAAATATTTTTTAGAAAAATTGCTCCATATATAATATGAATATTTTAAAATATAAAAATCTATGAAAATATAAAATAGTTTAATATTTTTTTGAATTGAAATAGTTTAATATTTGGATATAATAATAATAATTAATAAGAATGAAAGAATGTCGTGTCTAAACAGTAGTGATCACCAGACTGGACGGGGTGCATTGGGCCGCAAGCCAACTTCGGGCTTAGCTTAAACACAGCCATGAGTCATGTTTTACGGCCCAATTTAGCCCAAACATGATGTTACCCTGAGGCCTGAGCCAATGGCAACCAATCATTTCCCTGGCTCACATTAGCCCTTTGCCTCGGCTTCAAACGAAAGCCACTAGTGGTGTAAACGAGACGAGTCGAGCTTGAGTAGTGCTAAGCTCGGCTCGACTCCTTAAGAATTCGAGTCGAATTCGAGCTTGACTCTAGCTTGAGTATGTTGAGTTCGGCTCGTTAAGAACTCGAGTATACGAAACTTGGATATCATTACCTAATCACCCATGGATTGAGCCGGTGGGTGTCAAGAAAATTTCCCTTTTAAGAGCCCAAGCCCATACTCTGTTACATGTTAAATCCTTAGCCTTTTCAGTTGGAGATTAGAGAGAACGAAGCTCTGAAGTCTGATGTTCCTTCAACGTCAGCATCTGTTATTTCACTTCATTTCCCGCCATTACATTTTATCAAAGCCACGCCTTTTCTCCTTTCACTCTCCATTAACCAAACAGTCATGCATCTCTCTTCTCAAAAGCTGCAAATCTATGAACCACCTTAAGCAAATTCAAACCCAAACCTTCCTACTCGGTCTGCACCAAGACAGCAACACTCTCAACAAGCTCATTGCTTTTTGTACGGACCCATCTCTCGGGAACTTCCAATACGCTGTAAAAATATTCAGTCTCATTCAATACCCATCTTTGTTTATTTACAATGTTATGATCAAGATGTTTGTGAAAAACGGTAGTCATAAAAATGCAATCTTGGTCTTTCGGAAGCTTAGGGAACAAGGGCTGTGGCCTGATAATTTTACCTATCCCTTTGTTTTTAAGGCTGTTGGAAGCTTGGGAGACGTTCTCCAAGGTCAGAAAATTCATGGGTTGGTAGCAAAATCCGGGCTTGAATTTGATGCTTATGTCATTAATTCACTTATAGATATGTATGTTCAAGTGGGCTGGATTCAGTGTTCGAAGAAGTTGTTCGATGAAATGCCTCAAAGAGATGTGGTTGCCTGGAATGTGTTGATATCTGGGTTGGTTAAATCTGGGAAGTTTGAAGATGCTGTGACTGTTTTTGAGCTGATGAGAAAAGAGGGTCTGGTTAAGCCTAATGAGGCTACAGTTGTTAGTACTCTTTCAGCTTGCACGGCACTGGGAAGATTGGAACTTGGCAAGGAAATTGACCGGTATGCGAGGCAGGAACTTGAATTGTCTACTATAATGGGGAATTCTCTGTTAGACATGTATTGTAAGTGTGGTTGTCTAGATATGGCCAGGGAACTTTTTGATGAGATGCCGGGTAAAAATGTTAATTGTTGGACCAGTATGGTGTCTGGCTATGTAAATTGTGGTCAGTTGGCTGAAGCTAGACAGTTGTTTGAGAGAAGTCCAGTTAGGGATGTGATTCTTTGGACAGCTATGATTAATGGTTATGTGCAATTCAACCGTTTCGATGAGGCTGTTGAAATGTTTCAAGAAATGCAGATTCAAAGGGTTAAACCGGATAAGTTTGTTTTGGTTTCTCTCCTAACTGGATGTGCTAAGTTGGGAGCTCTCGAGCAAGGGAAATGGATTCATGGATACCTTTGTGAACATAGAGTTGTTATAGACACTGTTGTTGGTACTGCTCTTATAGAAATGTATGCAAAGTGTGGGTGCGTTGAGAAAGCTCTAGAGATATTCTATGGGTTGAGGAAAAGGGATACTGCCTCTTGGACATCAATTATATCTGGGCTGGCAGTTAACGGGGAAACAAACAAGGCACTTGAGTTATTCTCAGAAATGAAACAAACCGATGAAAAACCTGATGATATCACCTTTATAGCTGTTTTAAGTGCTTGTAATCATGGAGGATTGGTTGAAGAAGGTCGTAAGGTTTTTGATTCCATGTCAAAAGTGTACCAGATGGAACCAAAGTTGGAACACTATGCGTGTCTGGTTGACCTACTCAGTCGAGCTGGACTACTAGCTGAAGTTGAGAAGTTGATAGATGATATACCAAGCAAAGATAATGAAACCATGGTGCCACTTTATGGTTCCTTGCTTAGTGCTTGCAGGACCTATGGAAATGTTGAGATGGGAGAACGAATAGCTCAACGGCTAGTAGGGATTGACACAAGTGATTCCAGTATTCATACTCTTCTTGCCAACATCTATGCATCTGCTGATAGATGGGAAGATGGAAAAAGGGTTAGAGAAAAAATGAAAGACCTTGGAGTAAAAAAGGTGCCTGGCTGTAGCTCAATAAAGCCAATGGTGCAATAACTTGATAATAGAACTGTCTGTTGAACATATACTGCCCAATAGGGGAATACACTGGCATTTTTGGTATATTCTAAAGTTGCTTAATGTTATTTTCTGCTTAGTTAGGGGGAAAACATGAGTTAACAATTGTCATCCTCTGAAACCTTAATTCAATGTTCATCATCTCTCCCAATCCTTCCTTTTTTTTATTCTCGTCATTTCACTAACCGCGATTCTTTGTTTAAATTAGAAGGAACGGATCGTCTAAAAACACCACATACTATTCCGTTCATCAACAATTCTCCGGCAGCAAAGCCTTTTGTTGTTGTAAAACCAGAGATATTGTAATGCTCAAGCAGCAAACCTACAAGCTGAAACTATATATCTAGTACCATTCAACCATGGTTGCATGAATAAAAAACCTTGCCTGAAAGTTTGCATTAATAAGCTGAAACAAACATGTTTTGTCGACAACAGCTTGGCATGGACCCTTAAAGAATATTACACCATGTTTCCAGAAACAAATCCATGTGAACTCCAGTTGGTAACCATGTGATGTGACCAAAAAACATTAAGCCAAGTGCTATCCTTTCTGCTCAGGGATAGACCGAGGGGTGCTAGTAGGGGCAATCGCCCCCTAAAATTTTGAAAATCATATATGATTTAGAAAAATTTTAAAATTTTTCTATATATTTTTTATTAAAAATTTATTTTCGCCCCTTAAACTTTTATAAGTTCGCCCCCTAAAAATTTATAAGTTCGCCCCCTAACCTAAAGTCCTAGTTCCGTCCTTGCTTCTGCTGCTATAGCAATATTTTGCTTTGTTGTGACTTGACTCTTTCTTCCATAAATTCGAATAGAATTTTTAATAATTAAAATATTAAAAATTACAATTCAAATTCCAGAAGATACGCAGCGTAACGTACAAGTGTTTGAAAAGTCAATCCAAAAAAGAAACGTGTTTGAAAAAAGTTGGCTTAAACTTCCAGCCGCCCTGATGCTTCAAACGACAACGTTTTATTCTCCTTGGGCATTAATCCCCGAGAGAGATTCCAGAGACGGCGCTGCCTCTCGAAAACAAACGCGTTTCGATTACGCCACTATTTGTTTGGCGTTGTTCATCATTTTCCCGTTTCTTGTCACGTTCCTTTCCTTTCTTTTTTATTTCAGCAAATTCTGGTTTTCCTTCTTAAATATATAGTTGATTGTTTACTCCCTTTTATATTTCATCTTTATATTTCTTCTCGTATTTGTAGTCTTTTTTCTCTTTGTGTCCGTGATTCAACTCACCTTCGGTGGCTCTCGGAGATCTAGGTCAGTTCATAAATCTGGAGTTTTTTTTTTTAATTCATTAATAG
The DNA here is from genome assembly GCA_958450335.1 of Hibiscus tridactylites. NCBI lineage: Eukaryota > Viridiplantae > Streptophyta > Magnoliopsida > Malvales > Malvaceae > Hibiscus > Hibiscus tridactylites. Next base: position 88,957,124 of record OY288282.1, read on the forward strand.
TTGCTTATGAATTGTGATCGGAGATTCCTTTTAGTGTTATTTTCTCTTGCCGATTGATCTCAATTATTGAAAAAAGTTGTGTTTTTCATGCAAATGCTGATCTGGGTTTGCAAAATCCCAGTTAGATTCATGTGAAACATCTTTATGAAAAAGATGCGTGCTTTGTCATTTTGAATTTAGGATTTAGCTTTTTAAGGACTATATAGCATTAAAGTTCATCTCTTGAAACTTGAAAGGTACAGAATCAATATCTAGACTAAGTACTACTTACACACACAAATATGAAGAAAGACCATGTGAAGAATTCTGGTTAACTTTACCCTAGGAAGTAGGAAGCCTTCATATTTGTTTTCTTTTCTTTTGCTGGATTTGCTCCTATTGGTTTTAAGTTGTCCTTCATTTCTTATTCCTTTTTCTGCACTTATCTAATACATTGAGTTCAATCGTTCGCAGGGAAAACATGGCTGACTCAAAACCAGACCAAACTTTGAACCCACCATCATCAAGGAACCTACCTGATTTTAAGAAATCCATTAAGCTTAAGTATGTGAAGCTTGGATACCATTACCTAATCACTCATGGAATGTACCTATGCCTTACCCCTCTTGTAGTTGTAATCGCCGCGCAGCTCTCAACATTTTCTGTCCGGGATCTTTATGATCTTTGGGAGCATCTTCAATACAACCTCATTTCTGTCGTCGTCTGCTCAACACTTCTTGTTTTCTTGTCGACCGTGTACTTTCTGACCCGCCCTCGCCCTGTTTACCTTGTCAACTTTGCTTGCTACAAACCGGAGGAATCTCGGAAATGCACCAAAAAACTGTTCATGGATCAGTCACAATTGACTGGTACATTCACAGATGATAATCTTCAGTTTCAGCGTAGGATTCTTGAAAGGTCAGGGCTTGGGGATTCAACATATCTTCCGGAGGCTGTCCTCAATGTTCCCCCTAACCCATCAATGCATGAAGCAAGAAGAGAAGCAGAGGCTGTTATGTTTGGTGCTATTGATGAGCTTTTGGCCAAGACCTCTGTCAATCCCAAAGACATTGGGATTTTGATTGTTAACTGCAGCTTGTTTAATCCAACACCATCATTGTCTGCAATGGTTATCAACCATTACAAGCTTCGTGGGAATATTCAAAGCTACAATTTGGGAGGAATGGGATGTAGTGCAGGTTTGATCTCAATAGATCTTGCGAAGCATCTTCTTCAAGTCATTCCCAACTCGTATGCACTGGTTATCAGCATGGAGAACATCACCTTGAACTGGTACTTTGGAAACGACCGCTCGAAACTTGTATCAAACTGCTTATTCAGGATGGGAGGGGCTGCGGTACTTCTCTCTAACAAATGGTCTGACAAAAGAAGGTCCAAATACCAATTGGTTCACACTGTTCGCACTCACAAGGGTGCAGATGATAAGTGCTTTTCCTGTGTTACCCAGGAAGAAGATTCTGTAGGCAACATTGGCGTTACATTGTCAAAGGATCTCATGGCAGTTGCTGGTGATGCTTTAAAGACCAACATTACCACATTGGGGCCTCTGGTTCTTCCAATGTCTGAGCAGCTGCTTTTCTTTGCTACACTGGTTGGCAAGAAGCTTTTGAAGATGAAGGTCAAACCATACATCCCGGATTTCAAGCTAGCTTTTGAGCATTTCTGCATTCATGCTGGAGGAAGAGCTGTTTTGGATGAGCTGGAGAAGAATTTGCAGCTGTCTGAATGGCACATGGAACCATCAAGGATGACTCTTTACCGATTTGGGAACACCTCAAGTAGTTCTCTTTGGTACAAATTGGCTTATTCTGAAGCTAAGGGTAGGATTAGGAGGGGTGACAGGACATGGCAAATAGCATTTGGTTCAGGATTCAAATGTAACAGTGCGGTGTGGAAGGCTTTGAGGTCGATAAATCCGGCAAAGGAGAAGAACCCATGGATGGATGAGATCCATAATTTCCCAGTTGACGTTCCGAGGGTCTCCTCCATCTAAATGCCAGAAAGACATGCAACAACTGTGGTGATGTTTTCATGTTTTCCCATCTCACTTTTGATCCATAATTTCCTAGTTGCTTTTGCATAACAGGATAGGGCGTGTTTGCATTTAGCTATCTAGTTTCTGAGTTATTTAATGGGAGTAGCTCGAGTGGGATTAATATTATTGTTGTAACAAAGCATTGATTTGAGGGTGTTATTGGAGCATTAGAGCATTCTTTTACCGAGATTATTTCATCAAAATGTACGCAAATTGCTTGCTTTTAAAAACAATGAACCATGAAACTACACAAACATGGAGGGAAATGGATACCTGTAACGGTTAACTAGATTTTTTAATAATTAAAATATTAAAAATTACAATTCAAATTCTAGAGGTTGTACCGTGCTATTTCCAAGTGTTTGAAAAATGGATCAAAAAAAGAAACGGGAACGAAAAGTCAGCTGAAACTTCAGCCGCCCTGAGGCTTTAAACGCGTTTCCCATTGCGCCACTTTAGACGGACTTAGGACTTTAGATTAGGGAGACGGGACAAAATTAAATAAATTTTTAGGGGGCAAGCTTATAAAAGTTTAGGGGGGGCGGTTGCCCCCACCAGCACCCCTCGGTCCATCGCTGCCGCTCTCTATTTGTTTGACTTTGTTCATCATTTTCCCATTTCTTGTCACTTACTTTTTTTTTTATTAAAGCAAATTCTGGTTTTCGTTTTTAAATATAGAGTTGATTATTTACTCCTTTTCATATTTCTTCTCGTCTTTGACGCTCTCTCGTATATATATCTTTGTATACGTAGCTCAACTCACCTTCCGTGGCTCTCGGAATTCGGAGATCTAGGTCAGTTTATAAATAAATCTGGACTCTTTTCTTTAATTAATAATTGCCTATGAATTGTGATCAGAGTTTACTTTTTCATGCAAATGGTCATCTGGGTTTGCAAAGTCCCAGTTAGATTGATGTGAAACATCTTTATGAAAAAGATGCGTGTTTTATCCTTTTTGAATCTATGATTTAACTTTTACTATATAATATTAAAATTAATCTCTTGAATTTGTAGTAATTCAACAAGATAAACTTTAATTGGTATATAGATTTTAGCATAGTAATTCAACAATATTAAAATTAATATAATACTTACATGTTTGCAGCTTTCAAGGGATCAATTAAAAGACATTTTAATTATAATAGTTAAGTTATTATACGTTGTTTTCTTCATCAATCTACTTTTAACTTAAAATTAATCAAAACTAATCGAGAAAATTAATGATATATAATATTTGTATCAAAAGAGTGTAAAATATTGAAGGATGGTAATATTTTAATTTTTAAGTTTTTTTTTTCTGGATATTTTTACGTGACAAAATCGGGAGGGCAGAAGAAGTTGTGTCGCTAATTTTTAAGTTTTAACTAAAAATGCTCGCCCCTTGTGTTCTGGTGGCAAAAGTAGATATTTATCATCACTTGGGACCTGAGTTCGTTGCTGGTACAATACAACAGTGTGCCGTCTTTGAAAAGATTAAAAAAGTTGAGCAGATGCTACCCTTGCATCACACTAGATCGATTCTTTTTATACTTGGTAAACAAATCAATAGACTGAATACATCATGTCAGATATTTTTTTAACACTTCTGTTACACACAAATATGAAAAAAGTCGTGAATAATTCTGGTTAACTTTACCATAGGAGGCCTACTTATTTTATTACTTTTATTAAATAGAAAAGTGTTTACAGTCTCAAGACAAATATCAGAATCTGAATACTCATATAAGATGAGATAGTCTGAGCATTATAGTACTTTTTTTTCTTTTGCCGGCTTGGATACCATTACCTAATCAGTCATGGAATGTACCTATGCCTTACCCCTCTTGTAGTTGTAATCGCCCCGCAGCTCTCAACATTTTCTGTCCAGGATCTTTATGATCAATACAACCTCATTCCTATCATCATCTGCTCGACACTTATCGTTTTCTTGTCGACCCTCTACTTTCTGACCCGCCCTCGCTCCGTTTACCTTGTCAACTTTGCTTGCTACAAACCGGAGGAATCTCGGAAATGCACCAAAAAACTGTTCATGGATCAGTCACAATTGACTGGTACATTCACAGATGATAATCTTCAGTTTCAGCGTAGGATTCTTGAAAGGTCAGGGCTTGGGGATTCAACATATCTTCCGGAGGCTGTCCTCAATGTTCCCCCTAACCCATCAATGCATGAAGCAAGAAGAGAAGCAGAGGCTGTTATGTTTGGTGCTATTGATGAGCTTTTGGCCAAGACCTCTGTCAATCCCAAAGACATTGGGATTTTGATTGTTAACTGCAGCTTGTTTAATCCAACACCATCATTGTCTGCAATGGTTATCAACCATTACAAGCTTCGTGGGAATATTCAAAGCTACAATTTGGGAGGAATGGGATGTAGTGCAGGTTTGATCTCAATAGATCTTGCGAAGCATCTTCTTCAAGTCATTCCCAACTCGTATGCACTGGTTATCAGCATGGAGAACATCACCTTGAACTGGTATCATGGAAACGACTGCTCGAAACTCGTATCAAACTGCTTATTCAGGATCGGAGGGGCTGCGATACTTCTCTCTAACAAATGGTCTGACAAAAGAAGGTCCAAATACCAATTGGTTCACACTGTTCGCACTCACAAGGGTGCAGATGATAAGTACTTTTCCTGTGCTATCCAGGAAGAAGATTCTGTTGGCAACATTGGCGTTACATTGTCAAAGGATCTCATAGCAGTTGCTGGTGATGCTTTAAAGACCAACATTACCACATTGGGGCCTCTGGTTCTTCCAATGTCTGAGCAGCTGCTTTTCTTTGCTACACTGGTTGGCAAGAAGCTTTTGAAGATGAAGGTCAAACCATACATCCCGGATTTCAAGTTAGCTTTTGAGCATTTCTGCATTCATGCTGGGGGAAGAGCTGTTTTAGATGAAATGGAGAAGAATTTGCAGCTGTCTGAGTGGCACATGGAACCATCAAGGATGACTCTTTACCGATTTGGGAACACCTCGAGTAGCTCGCTTTGGTACGAATTGGCTTATTCTGAAGCCAAGGGTAGAATTAGGAGGGGTGACAGGACATGGCAAATAGCATTTGGTTCAGGATTCAAGTGTAACAGTGCGGTGTGGAAGGCTTTGAGGTCGATAAATCCGGCAAAGGAGAAGAACCCATGGATGGATGAGATCCATAATTTCCCAGTTGACATTCCAAGGGGCTAGTCCATCTAAAACAAAGCGCACCATGGTATCATAGATGCCATTATTATATCTTTTATAGAACCATTGGTCTTAGTCCTACATAAGTTAAATGCAAAAAGACTAAATAATACAAACTACAGTTTGGACTAGACTCCATCTCTGATAAGAGAAACTATCTTCAAGATCTCGGGTAAATGCGGTTATGCATCGACTGCAAAGACAAAGCAGGAACGTCTTCCCTGTTTCTTTCTAGCTGGTCTTGCCCTCTTCTGCAATATGGAAGCCCTCAATCTTGCGTGAAACGTCTTCCGCAGTTACCTTCCCCTTTCCAATCGATCCATTTGCTGCAAATGGTTCATTGTCATCTTGAGTCAATGGGCCCGTCAGCCATATTCTAATGGTTCCATCCTCAGATCCTGAGGCATATGATTCCCCACCAGGGGAGAATCGTACACAGTGTACAGGACCATGGTGACCCTTATTGCATGCTGCACATCAGATGTAAATTAATCGTTATGGAAAAATGACAAATCATAAACACAAGATCACATGTGGAATCTGAATTCAAGCACCGAATCTACTTCAATCATAAAGTATGGTCCGACTTATGTTTCTGAGAACAATACCTATTTCATCTCCAGTGTGGAAATCAAAAGCGCGAACCCACATATCTTCTCCTCCGGCAACAAACTTATTTCCATATTTTGGTTCCAATGAAGCTGATTCAACCGTGCATGGCATATCGTAGCTCTTTACCAACCCATAGCTGAGTAAACACATAGCACTAAGCAATAAAACAAGAAATAACAGCACCAAAAACCAATCTGGTTCAAATATCATAACTTACTGGTTTGCATCCCAGAACTTAACAGTAGATCCATCAGCAGTTGTGATATATCGACCATCTTGACTCACTTCCGCACTGGTCACAGATGACTTGGTCTCTAGCGTTTGAACAATTTTACCACTCCTTACATCCCATAATCTGTGCAGTCGCTAAGAAAATCAGCAATAGGAAAACAGAGATGGAAGTGCTATAAATAACATGCATTTCAGGTCAACTTAAAATAGATATTATAAACAGTTTAACAAAAATCTTTTAAATCAAGTATAAAGTTATCAAATCAACAACAAAGCAAGCATTGCAAAACTTATAACCCTTGCCCCACTGATATTAATGCATCCTGGATTTTGATCTCAAAACTTCCATATAAGTGCCATGATATCAGAAAGGGGGGAAATGTGAGGTGATACTATAAAGTTTCCATAACAGGACAACAGCTATCCAGACATAATAGTAATAGATGGTAAATAATCAAAATGTACGCGAAGTGCCTGATTTTATAAACAATGAACCATGAAATTACACAAAAGAACCTCCAAACATGGAGGGAAATGGATACCTGACACCCCCCATATCAGTGCAAGAACTTAATATTGTCTGATCGCTATGCATCCAAGTAACAGTTCTGACTGAACCAGGAGATTTGTCCACTTCTCTTGGAGGCGCATCTGGACGATTCAAATCATATATGCGGAGGACTTTCTCTACTCCCCCAGTCAACAGAAGGTGTGTATCCTGCAACCAGATCAGAAAACCTTGAATGAGATTTAAAAGTTAATTAAACAGTAAACACTACCATTTTAATGTGTACAAGTATTTTTTTCTTTTTACTATAATTTTAGTATATTCAATTAATTTTCTAATTCTTGTACATATTTACATTATTAAAGTTAGTTTACTTATCAATAAATACATTTGTTAATTTAACAATATAGTTATGCCCCATTATTAAGAAAACAAATTATATTAATATTTTACAAATTAACATATTTAAACAACATTGAAATTATTTGGAATAGTTTTTATTTCCATTTCCTAATAATTAATGATTGCTAACATCTTTCTCAAGACAACCAATGAAAATAAAGATGCACTAAGAACTAAAATATAGCAATGCTGGCTTTGATTTAGAAATAGAAATTTCTATTCCCAATAATTAAATAGGGTTTGCTAGAAGAAATGGAAAATACTTCTCGCACACTAATAATGAGAACCAAAGTAACCTAGAAAGCTGTTCAACAACCTAGCTATTTTATCAAACAGACCCTTTTATCAAAAAATTGATGATTCCTAAACCAAGCTCTTACACATTTCAAACACCATATCTTTCTTTTATTTTTCCTAGCATATCCCACCATACATATGCTTCGGTAATTCCACCAAGTTAAAGCTTAAACGGAGTAGGAACCAACTTTACCTCTGAAAAAGCACAGGCTCGAACTATATGTTTGTGCTCAAACGAGTGCAAAACATCACCAGTTAGTGCATCCCACACTTTCCTGCATATAAAGGCAATTTCACAGGATATGTCAACCTATTATCAATAAATAACTCCATAAGTGCAAATATAAGAATTTTACACAAGCCTCTTGAGGTGTTCGAAGACATCTAGTATTAAACACAAAATCTACATATATAACAAACAAACTGACTAAAAACAATTAAACAACCTCCAAGTTATAACAACAACAATATTGTGACAAAAGACAATCAAGAATGAAATAACATACGCAGAGAAGTCGGCAGAAGCAGAAGCGGCACGCAAAGCGTTTGTATCCAAGCAAACACTCCACACTGCACCCTTGTGTCCTTCAAAGGTTCCTATCCAATCTCCAGTTTCTCCATTCCTCAGCATGGGACTGGAATCTAAACCAGACAATTAAAACCCCATTTATATAAAGCATAAGATCAACATCAAATTATCCCTCCAGAGTTCGATAAAAAAAAAATTACCCCGGCATATCAATACTAGTTCTATGGGGAAAATACAGTCTCAGCATTGATAATGATGATATATACCCACCATTTACATGCGTACATAAAGACTTATAAAATGAGATCTTATCAAAGAAATATAGACAATAAGTAAGCCTAAAAATAGATGAGAACAAGCAAATTTAAGATAACCGATTATAGTATAAAATCAAAACTTCGAGGAAATAAAATAGTGATTACCCTTGCTTGCACTGATGAGAAAAAAACCATCTGGAGTGACAGGACTGTAAAAGAGATCCACGACCGGACGTGAATGGCCATGGCATACAAGTGGGAAAGCAACCTTTTTCTTATCCATTTCCTTCTCGTTACTCAAAAACCAAACACAAATAAGGAAAAAAAAACAATTCTTGCTTAATCTCTAACGAATCTACACAAACCCAAAGAATAAAAAACACAACTTGAACTTATGGTTTTCCTGGGTACTTTTCTGAATCAGAATATACAGAGAGAACTGTTTGTAATGAAGAAGAAAAAGGGAATGGCGGTAGTTTAATACAGGTGGGAAAGACGCTATGATTAGTTAGATTTGGGGATCGATCGCGTTAGTCCACACCTCCTAACCCTGAGCTCTGAGCAAGACGATGATTGATGATGAAAAAATAAGGAAAAAATTCAGCTAAGGGCTAAGGCTATAGAAATCTAAAGTCAGGCACAGAGCAATTAGAACCAAACTGGGGGCTAGGCGCAAAGAAAATCTTGCTATTGATCTCCATTTATAGGGAAAGGCTCCTTAGACTTGTTAATTTCTCAACAAAAGTAATTGGCTTATTGTACAAATTGGTATCTGAACTTGTTAACCTTTCTCAATTTGGTAGTTAATTTTTTGAATCAGATTAGTACCTGAACTTGAAAAGAATTTTCAAATCGGTACTTAAATTTGAAAAAAAAAAAGTCTCAAATTAGCATATAGCGTTGATATGACATTTCAGCAAACAATCAAGTTATGACGTGTGACACTTTAATAATATCACATTTTGGCTGATCAATGTTACCTCATCAACTCATTTATTGTTGAGATTTCAAATCAACACACGTACCAATTTAAGAATCTTTTTAAATTCATATATCAACTTAAGATAAAAACAAGGTAAAATGACAAAAGATGCCCCAATGTTTGCATGTTTTGTTATTTGGCCCCCTATTCTTTTTTTGTCCAAATATGCCACAACATTTGCTTATTTTGTCATTTGGCCTCCTATTCTTTCTTTTGGTCCAAATATGCCCCTCCCAACGTTTCAATTTGGTCCAAATATGCCCCTGTTAGATGGAAACTGTTAGTCAACTGACGTTCAACAGTTGATGCTGACTGAACTTCACACATATTAAGATCTACTGATGCCACATCAAAAAAATTTTATAAGCTGATGACTGTCATTTAATTGACAGTTTACATCCAACAGGGACATATTTGGACCAAAAGAAAGAATATGGGGCCAAATGACAAAACAAGCAAACGTTAGGGCATATTTGGACCCGAAAAAAAGAATAGGGAGAAAATGACAAAACATGTAAACGTTGGGGGCATCTTTTGTCATTTTACCTAAAAACAAATATTAGTTTGGGAAAAAAACATCAAATTCAGGTACCAATTTGTATAATGAGCTAAAGTATGGGGAAATTGAGCTAGCCCAAGAAAATTTGTTACATTTACCAATCCAATAAAAAATGCTTTTAGCGTTTGGGCTTTTATCCAATCCATAAAGCCCGTGAATTTCAACGAACACTGAGAAAGACCTTGTATATATATAAACCCCAAAAATCCTTTTTTGTTCGTAATTGGAAATCAAACATTTTGTCAAAGACAATACCTTTCTTTCTTCAAAATCCGCGGGATTGTAGTAGAGTACAAAAGCTAGAATTAAGGATACTCCATGGCGACAGTGAATGTCGAGAGGAAGCAAACGGCGTCGGCGGAAGAGATGTGCACCGCCAAGAGCGGCGCCAAGCAAGGGGAAGGCCTCCGGCAATACTATATTCAACACATCCACGAGCTCCAGCTCAATCTCCGTCAAAAAACGCACAATCTCAACCGACTTGAAGCCCAACGTAACGAGCTCAATTCTCGAGGTCCGCTACCCATAATCTATTTTGCTTATCTCAGTTTATTGTCTTAATTTTGTTTAATTTTGGGTTAATTGCAATTGTCGATTTGGGATTAGGATTTTTCACTTCTAGGATAAGTTGTTTCCATGTTATTTTGATCTGTGAGAAAATAGTGAATAGTAGTAATTCCTAGAGGTTAAGGCGGTGCATACATCTGCTAGTTACTTAGAGAATTGGTTTCTGTTAGTTGATAAAAAAAATCAGTGAAACAAAGGATTATATTGATCTCTCAAGTTTATTTAACTTTGTTCTAGATCTGACAATTTTTTAGTTGCTGCAGTGGAAATAAATTGTAAAGTTTTTATATTTTCTAATTCAACACCATCTGGAAAAATCTTAACTGAAGTGAATAGAAGATTGTGCAAAATTTTGGTTGAGTTTCAAAGGCCACAATTTTTAGGATAAAAATGTAGCTGGAACTCATCATTTAATGGTCAATAATGTGCATTCATAAAGCCATGTTCCGTTTCCTGTACGATTAGAAATTTGGCATGGTTGGAAATGGGATTCTCATATTGGTAATCGGCTAATTGCTGGTGCTGTGTAATAACCTTATCTTCTTATTTCCCATTTATGTCACTGTTTACCTGTTTAGAATTTTTCTGATTGGAAGGGGATGGATTTGTTCAAAGATCATTGCATTTTTACTTTGATAGAGCATTTGCTGCATCTGACAATACCGTGCCAATGGTTAGGGAACATATTTTTTGTTTTTTACCAGGGAAAGAGGATGCTTTTTAACAGAATGTTTTATTCATTCCGGTGCATTTTTCTTGCATAATTACTTGCTATATTTTCATATTGGTCAGTGAGAATGCTTAGAGAGGAACTGCAGTTGCTTCAGGAGCCTGGATCCTATGTTGGTGAGGTTGTGAAAGTCATGGGTAAAAACAAGGTTTTAGTCAAGGCATGTGATCCTTCATAATTATCTCTTTGTCATTAAAATGGGAATAATATCTTTCTGCTGACTAACTACTTTCTATCAACATAAGATGTTTGAAACTGTAATTGTTTTCTCTTTCTGTAATCTTGTCTAGGTTCATCCAGAAGGAAAATACGTTGTCGATATTGATAAGAATATTGATATAACAAAAATCACACCATCCACTAGAGTTGCTCTTCGTAATGACAGCTATGTTCTCCATCTGATCTTACCGAGCAAAGTAGATCCCTTGGTTAATCTTATGAAAGTTGAAAAAGTACCAGATTCTACATATGACATGATTGGTGGTCTTGACCAACAGATTAAAGAGATAAAAGAGGTTTGCACTTCCTTAATTTGTTCATTTATGGCTTACCATTTTTTGGTTTTCCCTTCATATCTTATGGCTCTATTATTAATCCCATGTTGGGTTCTGAAATGAAATTTGCAGGTTATAGAACTTCCAATTAAACATCCTGAACTGTTTGAAAGTCTTGGAATAGCTCAGCCAAAGGTACTATCATACTTCCAAATTATAGAATTTTGTCAATTTGTTTCTCATGTGGTTTCATTGTGAGACTAAAACTTGCTCTTTCATAAATTATAGGGCGTCCTGCTGTATGGACCGCCTGGTACAGGAAAAACTCTACTGGCTAGAGCTGTTGCCCATCATACTGATTGTACTTTTATCAGGGTTTCTGGTTCTGAATTAGTTCAGAAATACATTGGAGAGGGCTCTCGAATGGTTAGAGAACTTTTTGTTATGGCCAGGTTAGCTCTTCTTCTTCCTTGCTTCTTGTCCTTAAACAAATAAAAAGAAGAACCTAAAACCCTTTTTAAATATCACCAATATATAAATTTTTGGTTTCTAATCCCCTCTTAATTTGAGTTTGAGGAAGACATAACTTTTTGTTAATGTGGTTAGCTTCTTGTCATCTGGAATTACTCATTAGCCAATAGCCAGTTCTCATGTAGCCTGGAACACAAAGTAGAACTGCCTCTATGATTCTATCTGATTATCTACCACACTGTTATGCTTTTTCTTTGTATTTGTTTTTGTATTTAAAGTAGTTCCTCCTTGTTTTTCTTCTTCTCCCTTCTCCAGGGAGCATGCTCCGTCGATCATATTTATGGATGAGATAGACAGTATTGGGTCTGCTCGAATGGAATCTGGAAGTGGCAATGGTGACAGTGAGGTGCAGAGGACAATGTTGGAGCTTCTCAACCAGCTTGATGGCTTTGAAGCATCCAACAAGATAAAGGTATTAATTACTCGAAATAAATAAAAAATTATTGAATTAGAAAGACGAGTTTACAGTTTGCTTACATTTATTATTTAGTTTCCTTACCTGCTTTGATGCATTGAATAATAGGTTCTTATGGCCACAAATAGGATCGATATCTTGGATCAAGCTCTTCTTAGGCCAGGACGAATTGACAGGAAGATTGAATTCCCAAATCCTAACGAGGAGGTACATGCGATTTAATATCATCATTGTTATGTTCCCGCTTAGCATTTTAGTACTGTTGTGTTGTGTATCATTTTTATGTTAGGCTATACAAAGCCACTCCTCAATTACCACTTTGTTCTTATATAATGTTTCTTCATGCTAACTGCTGCTGTTTTGATGTGCTACCAATATACAATAGAAACTTCTTCTGTCAATTTGGACTACATTCAAAAGCCAAAACTTTTGAGGTTCTTATTTTTTATCAACCCTTTTTGGGTACTATGAAAAACCTGGCAATTTGTACCAGAATTTTTCTAATTTCTAGAGGAGCATGCAATGCCTCTTTAGGTACTTATTGTTGTCTGTTCAATTATATACAGTCTCGCTTCGACATCTTAAAAATACATTCTAGAAGAATGAATTTGATGAGAGGGATTGATCTAAAGAAGATTGCAGAGAAGATGAATGGTGCTTCTGGTGCAGAGCTTAAGGTATGTTTGCAGATACTCGGTTAATTAAATTGTATGTGGTCTTTGAATAAGAAATATCTTTCTTCCAATGGGAATGTGGTTGGTAAGCTGTAAATAGCATCTTTTCTTCTAGATCCCTAACTCCCTTCCCTGACCTAATAAGCAGCGGAGGGAGAGGCCGTTTATTTGAAATGGTTCCTGCTTTGTTCATTCTAGGAAATATAGTTCATCTCACATTTTATAATTTATGCAAGAAGCAAGATCCTTCATCCCAGTCTTTTTTGATATCTTGTAATGTATGCTATGGGGTTATTCCGACTGACTTTGATGTTTGTGATGATTGCTATATTACAACTTAAAGCTTTTTGAAAATGTTTTCAGTGCATTAGTACATAGGTTGGATAATCAAACTGCTACTATAGCAAGACCGTAGGCTTCTAATTATAGAACACAACTCAGCAACTATCTGTTGGTGTTTGTGCTAGTTTGACAACACTCTCTTCCGTAATTTGCAGGCGGTATGTACAGAATCAGGGATGTTTGCTTTGAGGGAAAGGAGAGTCCATGTAACACAAGAAGATTTTGAGATGGCAGTGGCAAAGGTGATGAAGAAGGAGAGCGAGAAAAACATGTCCTTACGGAAGCTATGGAAGTGATTATGTTTTATTTATCGTGCCTTTTCCGTTCCGGGTCAATTCGAGCAAAACCTGATTTAATATGTAGAGGATATTAGCACAACAGGCATTTTGCCTGGTTACACACACGTCTGCTTTTCTAGACATGACTGCCTATCAAATTTGCTTCAAGTCAAGTAGAGGACTTATAATTTATGCATAATTAAATTCAGACTAATATTGCTTCTTGATATTATTGCATTGATGAGGATAGTTTGTATTACTTTAGAAGCAGGTAACAATGATTGGGTCAATGGTCAAAACCCAGCAACCAAAATTATTAAATTCTCAAGGCATCCGCAGTTATTGCATATGAATAAAGTTCTAAAAGTCAAAAATCAAAAGTATTAGTTAAAGATTAGATGCGTGTATAATAAATAATATTTAAACTCTGAACCAGTGGTTGCCGGTTAGCTTTCTCTGTCACTAGCGCATCAGACTCGCCTCATCCTTCACATGCTCTGCTTATCCATCTTCACATCAATTTGGAGATTGGGAATCGTCTACCCTTTAATTATATCTTCATTGGTGTCTCCATTTTAAAATAGTAGGTTTAGAGTTTAAGGTTAGGGTTTAGGGTTAGGTTAGGGCGTAGGAAATTAGGAGTGTGTTGTATTTTTTAAGGTTTATGATTTAAGATATGAAAATTTGAGTTAGAATTTAGAATTTAATTTTTAAGTGTTTTTAATAGGGGGCATATAAGGAGTTATGATTAGGTGCATGAGATTTTTACTCTAATTGGGGTGTTTCCAGATATTTACTTTGATGCAAGGCCTTAAAACAAAATAAGCATTCCGCGTGAGGAGTAAGCTATGGTTTGACAGTTCTAGCCCATCATATAAGCCATCCAGAAGCCCTCAGCCCGTCGTTACTTGTATTCCATTTCTCCATTGAAAATTCATAGTTTATCAAGTTGACTTAAAAGGGGAGGCGATTCTTTTTCTTTTTCTTTTTCTTCTCTTTTGGTTAGAAAAATATTATATTATACGGAAATAACTTGCTATTTTCCATATCCATCTTTAGTTTGCAAAGATGCAGACCAAGCAATGGCAACTTGTATCATACCTGCTTATTCTTTCCCAGCTTTTCTGTTTCTCCCATGCCGATGTTGGCACTGCTGCCCAATACAACCCACCATATCTACGTCAGTAACACTTCTCTTTACATCCACAGAAAACATCTTTAAGCTTTGAAAACTCAACCTGATATGTTATATATTTGCAGCGACGGCGTGTTATGGTGATGATCAGACGCAGTTTCCGTCCAGCAATCTGTTCGCAGCAGCAGGAGATGGGATATGGGACAATGGAGCATCGTGCGGCAGACAATACCTGGTACGATGCATCAGTGCTTCGCAGCCAGGGACTTGTGTTCCCGACCAGACGATCCAAGTGAAGATTGTGGATTATGCTCCTACCGCACTGTCTTCGCCTTCAACTCAATCCACCACCATTGTCCTGTCCGAGACAGCTTTTGGCGGGATTACCAACATAGCTGTTGACTCCATCAATATAGAATTCCAACAGTAATCTCTTCATCTTCTTAACATGATTTACTCCCATTTCCCCCACAATTCCAAGGTCTGACTTCTTTGCTTCTCCATTTGCAGGGTTTGAGGATATGGAAGGGTCTAAATTCTAATACATTCAGTATTGCATATTTGTATTTTCGGATGTTTGTGTACGATTAAACTCGAGATTTTATATTTTTACTATAATCTAATGAAATGTCATAATTTAATTTTTCTCGGGAATTTTTTGTCATGTTTCTTTTGAGAGGAATTTTTGAGTCGGGTGAAATTTGTCATCTTTTGAGACTTTGATAATTATTTTAAAGTTACGTACATGTGAACTTCCTATTTTCTTAACCGACAAAATAGGTTCGTAGAATTAGAAAAACAACTTAAACTGGAATATTTATGTTCTCCATGATAATAATAATTCAAGAGCTTCCGCATAAAATTCAAATTTTGAATTTGAAATTAGAAATGCATTGTTTTTCAGAAATAACATAAGTTATATAAAATGATAATGCTGTTTATTATTTTTTTAAAATTCATAAATTATTAAATGTGTTTATTGATGATAATATTTTTTTTGTAATTTTGAATTTATGAACGCGTTTAATTAATTTCCACCAAATATGTTAAATATGGAAAGAGTAGGAAAAAGAAGACTAAGATAACATGGGTCCCTGTAAAGACCCAACCCAACGACTTTACGAATATGAAAAGAACATCAGCTCACAGTCAGTACAAAACAAAATACAACAAGACATAAATAAGACCACTCTCGTGTTGGCTGCCACTACATTTCTTACTTAGATAAATATAAGAGTAACAAAGAATTATAAATTTTTTTATTGTTTTGTAATTTATTTTAATATGAGTTCGTTAGTTTTATTAGAAGGGGAAAATTTTAAAATATAATGAGAGTTTTAATTCATGTAAATAAATTTGATCCGGACATATTTTTAAAAACACAAAAATTAACGTCTCTAGAACATAAACATGATCATACAAAGAAAAGTTATAAACCCTAACTCAAAGGCTCGAAACAAAAAAATATAAATATCAACAAAGTTTGACGATTGGAGATAACAACCAACAACAAACAACATTAAAATATATATATATATATTACAATAATAAAACAGATCGACAAACGGTCATTGCCACAACTAAATCTCACTACGTTGATATTATTGTACATGTAACATGACGTGTGTAAACACTGAATTTCATCCGGATTCGAGTCTAAGTTTCACTCTCTGAACACTCTCACCAGGCTTTAAATTCAATAATAAAAAAAAAACCTTCAGCCAAACCCAAATCCATCTAAGCTTAAGCCCAAACTTACTTGAACCTAAATTAATCAGGATCCGGTCTGGACTTGGACCCAAATCAAACCCGATATCCCTTCTCCCTGAAACTTTCGGTCATTCAAACCTGTCCAAACAAAAATCTGGGTCAAACCCATACGTTTCGACCGTCTCTCCCTCACACATTGTAACAGCTACCTTCCCTCAAATCCCTCGCAAACTGATTGAAAATCTCATAAAATCCGGCCACCATCTCCCCAATCGGCCATCTCTTCGCCCCTATATAAACTCACCGAAGTGAACAAAATCCGACTCGAAAAATTAAATTTTTTACTCCACTTATAGTTTTATAAAATAGAAATTCGAATAACTCAATATTTTTAAAAATTAGTCGATTAATTTTCAAGTTCGCAAGTCCCCAATTCGCATACCTCAACTCAGAAATTGTGTTTACTACTTTCATATATTCTCGGCCATAAATGATTTAAAACATTGAAAAAAACGTTTACTACTTTCATTGTTGTTTGAGAAACTAAAAAAACAAAAATCATAGTACCCTCTGAAATTGTGTTCGAGTGAAGCTTTTCCGTACGAGTCTTTGTAAACTTGTGAAAATGCTTTGTTCAATCATATCTCATCTTCAGACACGTTGATGAAGTGTTGGACCAAGCATTTAAAAAAACAAAACAAAGGCTCCTTTGGCCCTCTTCAGTCGGTTATAAAAAGGGAACCCTACTTGGTAGTTAGATAAGGGAGTGGTCCTAATCGGTGTCGGTTCGGAGCACACCCAATAGGGTTAAACTGTCGTCGCAGTGGAATGTAACAAAACACTATTTAATATTCATGCCCACCAAGCATTCCATCCGAGAGTGGGGCAAATGAAAGCTGGTCTTAGCCATTGCCAGCATGGTGGGGTGGGCTCAGTACGACACTGTCCTAATTTTCAGGGGCTCATTACCCCTCCAAATTGGGTTAAATTCTACCTACTGGGGGCAACAGGAGCAGTGCAAATTACTGTCGATTGGATGGTCGGATTGGGCCACAATTTACTGAGTGAAATGTGAATGCTAGGCCCTGCTCTTTCCACAATTCATAACTCCTCACTGTTTTTCCTTTATTGGAATCCTCACTGCTTGTGAGAGTTTGAGATGATTAACCAAGTTAACTCATCAAAACACAAGCTTTGTCATTCCGGAATGCATCGACCGAATTCGACAGAAGCAATTATTACAGATTGCGACGCTTCGTCTCGAACGAAATTCAGTTGACATACATGAGGAAAACATGAATGTATAAAGGAGGAGGTGAGTGTAGGGTAAGAATTGATGAAAGAAGAAGAAAGTATGGTGTGTGGATTAATGTAAACTTGGAACAGGAACATGACATGTTGTGCAAGTGCAATGGGACAATGTTGGTTTGGGGGCAGACTCGGAGACATCAATATATAGGATAGGATTAGAATTTAGAAAGCGACTGTCCTTATCTATTCCCCTGTTGCTCTGTTTTGTTTGATGCTATTTCTTAACAGAAATTAACCCTGAATTTATTACTTGCTTAAATGCATTTTGATCAATTTCCGTATTTTCTTTTATATACAAGTACTGCACCACTGCAATCCATCATCATTACCGTATGCAGTTTCAAATTTTCAAATACATATAATATTTGAAGAAATAATCAAATGGGGTATTATTATTAATTTATTTTTCATATAAATGCTCTTTTCCTAAAGTGTTGCTAACCAAACGATTGCAGGATCTACTGAATAGCCTGTCATTCCATGGATTGACATACCATTTCCATGCTAGCTAGTGACAGCACAATGATGGCAAAGTTTTTTTTTAAGTTCCAAACAAATAAATCTCCATGCAACACAGAGAAAACTGATTAACTTTGTCATTTACCCTATGATAAAAAGGAGAAAGATGAGGGGTGGTTTGTTTGAAGAAGAATTGAAGGGAAAATACTTCTTTATGAGAAAATACAAGCGGACAAAGACGTTGCCGTAATGCCATTGGAGAAAATACAAGCGGACAAAGAAATAATCAATGTACTACTTTGTGTTTTTCTTTAGTTTTATTTTGTTGTTGTTAAAAGTGCTTTAAGATTATTTTTATACAACAACTTATTCACTTTATTACCAATTTGGTTATATGAAAACAAGACGGGGATAGGATTAAACTTATTCACTTTAAAACGAGTGACTTACCGAATTTGGTCGCGAGGTGGCAAGAAAGCCGACAGCGGCGATGGTGCGCTCCACGGCACGGCGGTGACGGAGAATTGAAGGTGGCCGGATGGAGGTGGTACAAGGGTTCAAGGGGGAGATTTTAGATTTGGAAATTTCTTGTAATCCAAAGAGCAATAACTCGGGCAACTGAAGTGTCAAACCAACCTTATTTAATTCTAGATAAACCCCAACTTTTAACTTTAGAGATCTTCCAATACATCACTTGATAGATACGAGCACTTGGTTCAATGGTTAAACATGCATGGGGTTGGGTGCTATGTAAGAGATTATGGGTTCAAAACCCCACAGTCTCAATTATAGAAAAAAAATCAAAGTGTTACAATTATAGAGAATCAATCGAACATCCTCTTGATTTCTTCATCCGGGTCCATCTTGATGTTCTCAAGCTCTAAGTTGAGAAGATCGATTTTGATCTCGTTTACTTCATTGGTTCCCTCGTATGTGACTTCAAGCTTGTCACATACCTTATGGCACTCTCATAAGAAGACATCTTCTCATAATATACCAATAAGCTTTGTAATTAAGCTTCATCTTCTTGCGGTCGTTGGCACTCCATTTCGCCTTGCTACTTTGTGGCACGAACGGACCATCCTCAATAATATATCAAAGCTTGTAGTCTTTGAATTTAACAAAAAACATCATTCTTATCTTCCAATAAGCGTAATTGGTCCCGTCGAAAAATGATGGCTTGTCGATGGATTGCGCCATTAAGATGTTAATCTTCTTCCATTGAGCCTCGCTCTAATACCAATTGTAAAGCTTAAATATGCTCGATTTCCTTCAACCGAAATAGCTTGCCAAGATGCGGAGAAGTTGGATATTTGGGTGATTTTGTGAGGGTGAAAAGATGGACAATAAACACAAGAATTTAGAGTGGTTCGACTTTCTAACCCAAAGTCTACATCCACTACCTTAGCTTCAATCAATGCACTAATTGGTTCGTCCCCTTTTCTAGGCTTAGAAAGAAACCCTTACAAATGATTAAAGCTTTCTACCCAAAGCTCTGATCAAACCCTCTTTACAAATAGAAATAAAATAACCAAACTAAAATCTCTCTTACAAGGTTGATGTTTGCACTCTTTAAGCTCCCACCCAAAACCTAAAACACTTGAGCAAATATGACAATTTTAACTCACTAGTGTTTGTCTATACAAAAATGGACAATTTAGCTCTAAGACAATTGTTTCATCATTTTGTTGTTTACAATTGAAGCATTAGTCTTCTCTTGATGTTTGGAGGTCCCTTTTATACTCCCAATTGAGTTTGTTGTCGTTATTAGCCACTAGGGTTGAATTGGAGCCGTTGAAGATTTTACTTCCTACCATAAATTCAATTTTGCAACTTCCTGTTTCGAAACAATCACTCCTGTTTCGAAACATGACTAAAATAGAAAGAGCCGTTGGAGTTTGATGCAGCACTCGTTTCGAAACATCTTAGGCCATATCGAAATGCTCGTATCAAAACATTAAGGCTCGTTTCGAAACAACCTGCAATTTAAATAACCGTTGGGAGTTTTGACAGTTGAGGTCTTGGCTACATAGGCGTACCGAAACGGGAGTGTCCGTATCGAAACGCTATGTAAAACCTTCACCCGGATTAAGCCCGTTTCGAAACAGACTGAGGTTGTGTATCAAAACATTTTAAAACTGTAAATGCACGTATCAAAACACCTATGTGTGTTTCGAAACACCTGGGTGGTTTTGTAAGAGTCAGCACAATACTGTCTTTGCCTCTGGTCACCAGTAAACTTACAAGAAAGGAAATAGACTTCTTACCGCTGGACATGCGGGATCTCTTCTCATTGACTCTGTATAATGCTCCACAGCCTCTGCATACTTCTCTTGCTTGAAAAATTCATTCCCTGCATATTTGGGCAGTCAGTAAACTAACTGTATATGGGAGTGGGACTACCCATTTTGCTCTCCCTCATGACTATTCTACGCAGAATTGGATAGAACTCAAAAGAAAAGGAGGAAGTACCAGTGACATACCTTTCATACGCGCCTCTTTCCCTAGATTTCGATCAAAATACTTTGGATCAAAGGAATCAAGGTACTCTTGCTGTTCCAAATCCTCCTTCGCTTTTTCTGCATTGTTTAGTTTCTTCAAAGTGTCTGGATTGTGATGCTCTGTAAGAGCTTTCTGGAAAGTCTCTACAGCTGCTTCATAATCTTTTGAGCATTTCGCCATCTTCACCAAAGCAGTTCCCTTCCAAGTCAAAGCTCTTGCTATCAGTTCATAGCCTGCTTTGAGCTCTCTACCTCTTTCAACAGCCTTGTCACAATCTTTAATGCAATCCTCATACTGTACTCAACATGGAAAGTAAGCATGAAAAGGGAATTAAGTTAGATACACGTACGATACATTGAGAACTAAGACCGAACAGCAGAATTTTTTCCGAGCACATGTAACTACATAATTAAGCAGACGCCCAACAGAGCACTCAAAATCATGCAATTATAAATTAATACTCTGCGATTAGTAACAATGCAATCTTACATCCTTTATTTATGACCACAAACATAAATAATTCATGACTCAATTGCAACTTAAATTCTTGATCATGAAAAGACGACATTCAAAATGTAGTATTTTAGATGCTTGTAAAAGCGGCTATCTATCTTAACCAGTAGAAACCCAGCAGCGAATATCATTCTAAAAGTCATTAATTATTTCATTCTTGATGAAATTAGCAGCATACCTTGCCCATTTCCAAATAAATGGCAGCCCGATTGGTGATGTTGGAAATATCCCCATCATCAAGCTCAATTTCTGTCGTGTAATGCTGAATAGCCGTCTCGAAATCCTTCTTCTCTTTTTTCTCTTTCTCCTCTTCCGTAATTTCCATCGGTTCTGGTTCTGGCTCGGGCGCAGGCTTCTTCACCTCCTCCTTTGCCGGCTGTGCAGTTGAAGGTGAATCCGCCTCTGGAATCTCCACGTCATCGTCACCATCATGTGCATTGAACTTAGCATTCAACAAAACACCAAAGCTTGCAAAACCCTTAGATCCCTCAAATGCTCATTCAATTTGATAGGGTTTTTCTGAATCTCCTGCATCGCCATAACAAATTCCGGCTTCTTCAAACAAAGCCTAGTCATCGGATCGGCGGTCAACGTCGCCCACATCTCAGGCCCCAGAAAAGCATCGCCGAATAGACTAGGTAGAGGCGCCGCCCTAGATCGTGAAGCCGACGCCGATTGAGCATCAGCCAATCCAGACTTCAGAGCTTCATCATTAGGATCAATCTCGAGACCTATTTATACGCCGAAATCGCGTCTTGATGTTGGTGCAAACCGAGGTCAGCCGCGCCGAGCCTGCTGTAACCTTCCGACCAGTCCGGTTTCATTTCGACGGTCTTTTTGGCGTCGGATAACGCGGCGTCGTATTGATGGAGAGAAGCGTAAGAGGCAGATCGGTTGGTCGGAGCAAGGTTTATAGCTTCGGTGAAGTGTTTGATAAAAGAGTTGAAATCGCCGAGGAAAAGGCGGCGTTGCCTGTGGCTTCGTCGGCCATGACGAGGATTCCGTTAGCTTCGAATTTTGACTTATAGCATTTTGATCACTCGAATATTAACCTTCGTCGTGATTAGGTCATGAAATAAAACAAAAGATTGAGAAGAAAGCTAAAAAACAAATAGAGGAGTTTAGAGGAAGAAAAAGAAATATATTTTATAAATGAAAAATCAAACCTTAAAATATACACTTAGTTTACTTTTTAGTTTTTTAAACGATTTTTTATCAAAATAAATATCTAAACTATTAATTTTGGTCACTTAATGTCCAATCTAAATAAAAAATTATTTCAATCAATAAAAGGACGATATATTAAAATTTTTTGGGTAAAATTCATAAATAATAACTAAACTTTGGTCCATTATTGAATTTGATGATTAAACTTCTAATTGTTTTAATGTTACCATCAAACTTTATGTTTTGCTTTAATTTTACTACTCATCTATTAACTGATGTTAACAACTGTTAAAATATTTTGTAAAATAATACATTTAGTCCTTTATGTTTGTACATTCAAATAATTTAGTTCTAATTCAATAAATAACTAACCTTAAACTCTCAAAACTCTAACCCTAACGGAAAGAATCCATGGCACCCTGGATTCTTAGCTTTGCATAAACATCATTAATCAACAACAAGTCTTGCTCACACTTTTAAATTCAAACAAAATGAAAATGAAAACCATTTGTTTAGACGCTGAGAAATTGTTGGAAACAGAAAGAAAAACAAATGTGGGTTTTTTTTATAAAAGTTATTCAAACTTAAATTGCCATTTTCGATGAGCTCGGGAATTTTGTAAGAATTCGCCTTCACTTTCGTCAGCTGTAAGCCGGGAAATAACGACTGCGAGCACAAGTAAAGATCAGTTCTAATTGAAGAAGGCCGAAAGCAATTGAAAAATCATTACCCGAAAGAGTGAAGAATAAAGATTGAAAATTACATCCAATTCCTTTTGAAGATTGAGCGACAACAATGGAGAACACTTCCTCATCAAAGGAGATTGAACAGCAGCTGCCAGCACCAACAACAACAGTTGCACCAGTCGTTGCAGCAATTCAACGGACGAAAGACCTTCCGATAGCACCAACGGATGAAGGAACCAAGAAGAGGAAGCGACCCATCATAGTTGTCGAGCCTGTGGACGACGAAACAGAGTCAGAAGAGAGCGAAGCACCTCCTGCCGAACCTCAAGAAGAGCCTCGTCCCACACCCAAGAGAGTCTAGCCGCCGCAGACATCAAAGATTTCGCCCACTAAGTTTGCCGCCCGAACATCTGCCGGTCGTCGCCTCATTATCCAAACCTCCTCCTCCTCCTCCACAGCAACAAAGACTCAAGCTTCCTCTCAACCTTCAGTCAATTTCTAGTTTTTTTTTTCTCTCTTTTCTTTATTTCATTTTATATGTTTTATTTATTTATTTGATTTTCAATTTTTTTGCTCGAGATAAATAATAAGTTCAAAATGTTTACGTTTGCAACTATATATTGTATCAAATATTTAAAAAACATTAAATATAAATTCAGCTCAAGTCGAACCAATTTCAAACCCAACACTCTTGAAGTTTACTTGTCTTCAGGTGGACACTCTTTTATTTTTATTTGGCTTAAGTGAAAAATCAGCCCTTAAACTATATCTTTTGTTTCCTTTTAGTCTTAATTTTTTTGTTGGTCAAAACAAGTCTTTAAACTATCATTTTGGTCACTTTAAGTCCCTAAATTATTTTTGGTCAAAATAAGTACATAAATTTTGTTATTTTTTCTTTTAGTCCCTAAACTATCTGTTGGCCATTTTTTATGATGTCTCAACATGTTATTGGTCGAAATAATTTTTTTAACTTAAATAACTACTAAACTTAGAATGACTATAAATAATAATTTAAAAATTTATTTAACTAAAAATAATTTAAGGGCTAAAAACAAAAAAACAATGTAACTTAATACTTAATTTTTCATTTAAGCCTTTTTATTTCATCAATCTATTCCAATTATTGTCAATTATTTTTCTTGGCATATGAGTCCAAAATTGTGATTGAGCTTCAATTATTTGCTTCCGTAAACTTTGTCTAATCATATTCCAAACTTCATGTCAGTGCATGATTTTCATAACTGTATCAGTGCCAGAGTTTGGTTTATTGTGAATTTTTTAATAGCAATTTTAAAGTAATTTCATGTACTATTATGTCTTTGGCTTATTTGGTTGAATATTTAAATACACAAAATTTACTTTTTAGTTATTAGATGCAACTGGTTTGCAGCTTTAATGAAATCAAAAAGCAAAGGTACTATAAATCATCTGCAGGGGTGTTAATTTTTTTTCTATTTTACTGAATTAGAATATTGGTCATTTTCGAAAACTCCATAGACTTATTACTCAATAATAATAAAAAAAATTGAAGAAGAAGAAGAATCAAAATTAAACGTTAAGTATAATTAATCGTAAAAAATGTAAGAGATGAAGTTTAGACAAATTTAGAAAATTTAAGACGACTATAAATCTGTCTATATATATATATATTCTAAAATTCTACCTTTAAAAAAATGAAAAATTATGTCACGCTCGACGAACACCACTAACAATAAGTACCGATAAACACTATTAATTTAATTTATAAAGATTAAAAATTTAAGGGACTCGCTGTGTAATTATAAATTATTTAAAAATCAAAAGATAAATTAATTAAAATATATTGTTTTATTTTTAATTTTCTTTCAAGTATAGATCAAAATACTTATCTAACCTTAAATTAAAAAACCTTAACTTTTGTTCATTTGAAATTCAAACCGACTCAACCTTCGGTCGTCGTTGTTGCATCATTGTTTTGCTGCATCTGGCCACCGAAGAGTTTAACCACCGTACCAAAACTCACACAAAAAAAATTCAATATATGTATTTCACACAAAAACTCACGAATATTATTTCTATATAAAAATAAAAAAATGACATTTCTTTATAAGTAATTAACTTTTCGTAAATGTTGTTAAAAAATGATATTTTCAAATAAATTTATAGTTGTGTCTCTATATATGGCTCGACATGTTGTGGGTGGGTGTATTAGGAGAGGATTAGGGGAAGAGGGTTGGGGTGGGTACCCGAATGTTGAGTGAAGGAGAAGCACAAGTATCCCCACCTGACCTGACCCTTAACCAAAGTTGGGGAACACTAAAAATAGACAAGCCTTTGTTTCCATGTGAACCAATTTAAGAGTAACATTCCAAAATAACAACCACCTTTGTGCCCCTCTCTCCCTCAAATTCTATCATAAATCCTTTCTTTTGCATACAACATTTTAAATATATATATATTTTATAATACAAGTATAAACTTTGAATTGATGTAATTGTCCGTATGAGTATTGATTTTATATATCATTAAAATGATTATTATTTACCAACATAGCACTTGATGTCCGGAGGAATTATTTATTAAAAAAATGTCAAACAAAAACTTATATATAACTTTTTCTACCATGGAAGTATAATTTATAGTATGTTATAAAACATCAAATCAAGGAACATGGTAAATTTTATCACAAGCTACATATAATCAATGGTACAGAAAGATTGAATCACTTGTGCTTTTTGTTTGCATTTCCCCAACTTCTAATACAATTTAGGTAAGGCAATATAACATTTCTTTCTCTTTTCTAAGAAATAAAGCTGAAAACTTGAAACTTTGATGTTGAGAAACGGGAAGACATTATTATTGTTGTTGTTGCTGCTGCTGCTGCTGTATTTGGTCCGTTTTTTAAGGTTTGATGCGTGTATTTGCCAATGTTCCTTATTTTTTTCACATTCAATCTCTAACATTTCAATCTATCTTTCGAAACCCATCATCACGATTCATGACAATGCTTATTACGACTATCAAGAAAATCCAACACCAACTTCAAGTTTTTTATTTCAATGGCATGTGATCGCTTTAATACTTTGGACTTCCTTGTACGTTATCAATTACTCTCTTATGTTTTTTAGTACGGCGTTTTTTCTTAATTTTTATAATTACGATGTGTCACGTCAGTATTTGTTTTTCCATTTAAATCATGCTTCGTAATTATATTTGTATAAAAAGTTAACCATTCATTAATAAATTGGTAAAAATAACTTTTTAATCGTTTAATTATATAATATTTATATAATATTTAAATTATGAGTAGTAACAGAGGCAATTAATAAGTACAGAATTTTTTTATATCTTATATATATTTTAAAAAATAAATTAATTATAAATTTATCTCTTACTTTCAGATATTTATGTTTAGTCTTACTAGTCCTAATGGCCTTCTATTAGTTTCGTCCTTAAAATGGAAGCACATATATTGACATGATGTAACACTTTGATACAATTTCTTTTTTGTTTTTAAAATACCTAAAATCATAATACTTTTGAAACAATAAATGTTTTTTTTATAAATAAATTAAGCAGGAAGAAAGTTGTATTATTAGCTGTTGGAGAATTGTCACGGAATTCAAAGAACATAGACATTTTCAGGAAGGATAATAAAAACATAATATGATTAGGAAAAACGTTTTTTTGGAAAATAAAAACATATTCCAATTATAAAAGAAAAAAAAGAAAAGGAAAAACGTTGTTTATTCCAAATACATATATGAAGGCCACGTTGGACTAATTAATGATTATATTGGACTTTTGATGATAATGTGCAAAATGAGCAAAGATGGAACATGATTTTTTTACAATGTCCTTATTAGGTTCATGTGTAACATGCCAAAATTCAAAATCCCATGATATTCTTTGATTTGTTAAAATTAAATCACCGAAATTTTGTTGGTATACTTATCTCCATAGAAATTTTCGTTTTCATTGTTTTTAGGTTGTAAGGATTTGTTTGGGTTGTTTAATCCAAATATTTTTTTTCTTAGATGCACTGTAATTGAAATTTTTCTATGGATTTAATAAAAATTTAGTGGCTTTTATCAAAAAAAAATCACCGAAATTTAAAATCCTAATGAAACAAGAAACAATTGAAACAAAAAAAAATGAGAAATTATATCATGTGCCTTTCTCACCACGTTATTTTGTAGTCCTAATCAATAAAATTTATTTTTTTTCATGTCATCTTTTTACCAAGTAAATTTTTACTCGTATTTATTGTAAATTAATTTAAAAATAATTTTTACCAAATGAAGATTCACTTTGTAAAAAAATAACATGAAAAAATTAATAAAATAAACCGTTTTTATTAGTTGCAACCATAGATGACGTAGTGAGAAGGAACCATGATATAATTTCTCAAAAAATATTCATATTACGGAATAAATAATTTAAAAAACTAAATGTTAATAATTAATTAATCCGGCACCAAAAACTCAAAATTATTACAAATATCTAGAGATTCAAAACTCTAATAATAGACACCTATAAGCACTAAGTTATAAACAATAAATCCACTTGGAGTACATCAACTTTGTTTCCCTTCAATCATGCCTTAATATTAGAAAAATCCACCAAGCTAGCTAAGAGCTTATGATAAATTAATTAACTAAAAAATCATTTTAAATCTAACCTAATCTTTGTATGGAAAAGACTACGTAGCCTTTTGATTGGAAGACGAGTTAGGTGTGTGATTCTTAATTTGAATGCTTTTCCACATATTTAGATGTCAATAATAATGGGACATTCTTATAAAAGAAATGCTAAGCCGCTTCTAATAGTATTTTCCATTGTTTGGCAATGAAATTAAATAATTTGTAATCAGCACTTTTTTAGAAGCCTTTCTAGGATATTTTATTTTTAATTAAAAGGATAAATATTCTATACACAAGTGGTGGAAACTGAAAGTTTCCACAAGCGCATTAGTTTTAAAGTATAGGGAGTTAATTTAGGGTATAAGGTTTAGGGGTTTAGGTGTAGGAGTTAGAATTTAGGGATAGTTGTTTCAATTTAAGGTTTAAGGTTATAATTTAGGGCTTATAGGTTAAAACCTAAATCCTCGCCATATTACTCTAAAAACTAAATCCTAACCTATAAACCCTAAATTATAACCCTAAACCTTAAATCGAAACAACTATCCTTAAATGCTAAATCCCTACACCTGAACCCTTAAACTCTATACCTAAACTAACTCCATATGCTCTAAAACTAAGGCGCTTATGAAAACTTTCAGTTTCCACAGCCGGTGTATAAGGTATTAATCTTAATTAAATTATGTCATATTATTTTTTTCTTATAATGAAATTATTAAAAAAAACATTTTTAAGTAATCATGGAATTTCTTCCAACAATCATAGTGATAAGAAAGAAAATAACACTCTTCACGTTGACCCTTATTCCAGTTGCGGCCCCTACGCCGTTGTTATGGGTTTGCTTAATCTCACCCTTTATTTTAATATTTTTAAATTTTCAAAAAAAAAACTTATTTTTCTCTCTCTCTTTTTCGTTGTAGTAATAAAAGGCGAACAAAGGGAGGCAAGTAAACCAACATAAGCTAAAGCAGATAAGAAGCAAGAAAAAAAGGCTGCTCCACACTAAGGAGGAAAACTGTGCGAAAAGAGAGAAACCAAAGCTATTTGTCTTTCTTTCTTCTTCTTCTTCTTCTTTGTTGAAGAAAAAATGGAGGGTGTTTTGCAGTGGTTGAAGCTGGTGGCCATATCTTTCACTGTGTTAGTTTTGGCGTTAAAAGTGACAGTGTTGCTTTGGTGGAGACCAAAGAGGATCGAAGATCATTTCTCAAGGCAAGGGATACGAGGTCCCCCTTACCGTTTCTTCATCGGAAATGTTAAGGAGCTGGTCGGAATGATGTTAAAGGCTTCTTCTCAACCCATGCCTCTCTCCCACAATATTCTCCCCAGAGTTCTCTCTTTCTACCACCATTGGAGGAAAATTTATGGTATCTTCATTTTCTTCAACACCATTGTTAAAGCAAACAATGTTTTCTGGACCATCATTATTAAAGTGGTTCACTGGTTCATGTCTATGATCGAGCTTTTGTTTTAGTTTTTTTGAGTTCGGGTACTTGGCCTTTGCAGCCTTTTTTCAGAGCCTTTGATGCTTGTTGTTGAAAGTTGAGGAATTTTTGGACGGTTCCACTTCTTTTTTCCTTATTTTCTTGCACCCTTTCTCCTTAACCCCTTGATTTTCATAATCCCATTTCTCTCTCTTTATGTTTCTATCCTTTTCAAAATACTTTTCCCATCTTTCTCTGTTTTTTGTATGTCATCTTCCTTTTGGCTTTTGTTTCTGATAATGAAGTTGTATTATGTTTGCTAGTAGGCACCACTGTTTCTGAGTTGTCTTCTTCTCTCTGCACTCCCTCAATTTCTATTATTATATACATATGTGTGTGTTTGTTGATACAGTAATATATATATATAGCCATCATTTCCTTTTGAAATAATTAATGGCTTGTCATTTCTTTCCTGCTCATATTTCCTCTTTTGCCAACTTCATACTTACTACTTGAGGTTCCCTGCCACTCACTCCTTGGTGTAAAATCCTTTACAACAAAATATGTGCTGTTTGTTTCATATGGTGATGTAATTTTTACACCCAGGTGCAACGTTTCTCGTCTGGTTTGGTCCAACGGTTCGACTCACCGTGGCTGACCCGGATCTCATCAGGGAAATCTTCACTTCCAAGTCTGATTCCTATGAAAAGAATGAAGCTCACCCTCTTATGAAACAGCTCGAAGGTGAAGGTCTGCTTAGTCTCAAAGGCGAAAAATGGGCTCATCATAGAAAAATCATCACCCCCACTTTCCATATGGAGAATCTCAAAGTAATTATTTAACATTAATTACTTCATTCGTTTATTATGTCGACTTTCAATTAAAACAAAACTCTCCCTTTTTTGTAGTTACTGGTGCCATTGGTGGCACAGAGAGTAACCGATATGCTCGACAAATGGTCGGCAATGCCGACCATCTCCGGCGAGATTGAAATCGAAGTTTGCGAATCGTTTCAAACACTCACCGAAGATGTGATTACCCGAACTGCGTTCGGGACAAGTTATGAAGATGGAAAGGCCATTTTTCGTCTACAAGCTCAACAAATGGTGTTAGCAGCCGAGGCATTTCAAAAAGTTTTCATTCCTGGTTATAGGTAATGTTTCCAATTTCCATATCATCAATCATTACACCCATCATCCCTTGTCCTAGCTTTTCACGTATCAAAAGGTTTCAGTTCAGTTCCTTGTCGTGTGGTCATCTGTCTCAGTACTACGAAATGCCTAAATTTGGGGTCTTGAAAAATTTCAGATTTTTGCCGACCAAGAGGAACATAAGCTTTTGGAAACTGGACAGGGAGATTAAAAAGTCGTTGATGAAGCTAATCGAACGGCGGAAACAGAACTTGGGGAACATAGTGCAAGAGAAAGGACCAAAGGATTTGCTGGGACTGATGATGCAGGCCTCAAATTCGAGTCCAAATATCACAGTCCATGACATAATCGAAGAGTGCAAGAGCTTTTTCTTTGCCGGCAAACAGACCACATCTAATTTGCTGACGTGGACCACTGTTCTTCTAGCAATGCATCCCCAGTGGCAGGTGCAAGCACGTGAGGAGGTGCTGAGGGTGTGTGGATCACGTGACATACCTTCCAAAGATGATGTTGTAAAGCTTAAGACGGTAAAAAAAAAGCCTAAGACTAAGGCCCCCCCTTCCCTTTGCATTAAAGACAAAAGTCATATGTTTTGTCTCTTTGCTCTTGTTTAAGCCATGGTTTTAGCCTTTAAGTTTTAACTCGGGCATGTTGTGATGTGCAGCTGACCATGATCTTAAATGAATCCCTGCGGTTGTACCCACCGACGATAGCCACGATCAGACGGGCCAAAGTTGATGCAGAGCTAGGGGGCTACATGATCCCTCGTGGGACCGAGCTTTTGATACCAATCTTGGCCGTCCATCATGATCATGCCATATGGGGGAACGATGCTAACGAGTTCAACCCGGCTCGATTCTCCGAGGGCGTGGCACGTGCTGCGAAACATCCGGTTGGGTTCATCCCGTTTGGGCTAGGGGTCCGCACCTGCATCGGCCAAAACCTAGCCATTTTACAAGCCAAGTTGGCTCTTTCTATCATACTTCAACGCTTCTCTTTTAGGTTGGCCCCGACTTATCAACATGCACCCACGGTTCTGATGCTACTTTACCCACAATATGGAGCACCCATCATCTTTCAACCTCGGAACGAAGGGTCCTGATTTGATCCCATCTCGTATGTGTACCTCTCTCATGTGCGCGCGCGCGCGCATGCTATATAAACTTGAGTGATCCCAAAAAAACATCGCATCTCCATTGTTGCCATTAAAGCATAGAAAATTAGAGAGATATTGCGACGAAAACCAAAACAAAGTGTCACTAAAAAACTCTTGCCAATTCCTTTTGGCTTTTGCTACAACTGACCCCCCTCCAAATCCCATGGTCATGGCTTTGGTTGCTCTTTTATCAGGATTTTGGGCAAACGACTAACAAAGTAGATAGGTGTTCTTCGTCCATCCCAAATTCCCAATATGTATGTATGTAATATACAGTTTTGTAATATTATGCAATTCATGAAAATTAGCTGCTGCCCTGTTTCACTGCAGCCCCTCTTCCTACAGAAAACAAATCATTTACTTGGATTGAATTTCAGTTTTTTTTAATATGTTAGTGTGATGCAAGGGTATCATCTGTTCAATTTTCTTAGTATTTTCAAAGATGGCACACACAGCATGTATTACTCGTGCTCGAATCTGGGTTTCAAGGATGATAAACATCTAACTTTGCCACCAAAACACAAGGTGATGAGCTGAATTTCAGTTTTTTAAACGTATAGTATATAGTATTATATTAGTTAATTTGAACACTGACAGTTAATATGTTGTAACCCAAACATTCTTTTCAAGAGAGATATTTCGTGGGAAATGGTAAGATTTGTGTTTCCCCAAGCCAAGTTATGGTGCAGAGACCAACGGCGAAGTTTCCTTGTCATATTCAAAGGCTTGGAAGACGATAAACAAAAACAAAAAAGGAAGAAAGGGGCACCCAAATCGGTGATCTTTGTGTTACTACAAATATTAAAAATGTAAGAACAGTTGCAGATTGCAGTACCCGAAGACATGAAATGTTCCTTTAAGCAAAGATTGCTTTAATCCAGCAGGCAAATGTACTTTTTTATTTATTAAAATTCTATATTATAAACAAGATAATACATTCATTGATTTCCTCTACACTACTTTATGGGGCTGTGAGTTGTAATGTAGCGAGAAGTAAGATATTGTTTAAATTTGCTTTACTTTTTGGGATCTCCTCATGCTCTAAGCTCTGCAATTAATTAAGAATACTTGTCATTTATACAGGGACGGAGCCAGGATTAAACGAGGAGGGGGGCAGACCGATTAATTTTGAAATAATAGGGTTCTAAAAAGTAATTAAATCATAAAAATTAAGGGAATTTAGGTTTAATTTTATAAATTTTAAAATTAAAAGGTCTTAAAATGTAATTAAACCATAAAAAGAGGGGGTTCAAAGTTAAATTTTATTAATTTTAGATTACATGGCTTTGAAAAATAATAAACCATGAAAATTTTGGGAGGGGCAAGGAAGAAAAAAAGACTTAATTGCAATGATTTCAAAATTTTAAGGACCTAAAATATAATTAACCCATATATTTTGGGTGGGGCAATTGCCCCTCCCACCATAAACATAGATCCGTCCCTGCATTTATAAAACAACAAACAAAAGACAAAAGTAAAAGAAAAAGAAAGAAAGAAAGCTCTATTTAAGGATTTGCTGGTTCCCAAGAAGCATGTGGTTTGAGGTACATTTCCTTGTAATATTTGAGACAAAAAAAGAGAGAAGCTTTTGTTAAAGGAATCAAAGCATGCTATCAAGCATGTGATCCCATATATGATTACATGCTAACCCTAATTTCCATTTCTTTAATCTAAGGATACACTCTAGTGCTAATGAGTTGATTATCGAGATTATTATCATTGTCATTATTAGTATTATATAACACTACCAATATAATTGTGTGATTTGGGCGTACCTTAATCTTTGATAGTGTGTTTCAAACTTAGTTGATGATTAAACACATAAAACAAGGATCTAATTTGTTGATTGGAATTATGTTATATATATATACTGGTTGTGAGTTTCCACAAGCGTCTTAGTTTTAAGGTATAGAGAGTTAGTTTAGAGTTTAGGGATTTAGGTGTAGAGGGTTAGAATTTAGGGATAGTTGTTTTAATTATAACCATAAACCTTAAATTGAAACTATTATCCCTAAATTCTAACCCTCTACACCTAAATCCTTAAACCATATACCTTAAACTAACTCCTTGTACCTTAAAATTAAGGCGTTTGTGGAAACTTTCAATTTTCACCGTCTGTGTATAATATATATATATATATATATATATTTCCCTTGAGGCTTAATTTAAAATGGAAGGTTTCTCTTGTTGTTTTGTGCTTTGTCTTAAGCATGCCTCTCAACATTGACATCTAGGCAGATGTCGCCCCCCTACCTTACTAGTGGACCCAATATTTACGTGGCTTTTATATATTATATTTTCATTTGTCTCCATATATATAAATTTTGTATGCATATTTCAAAATTCTTAAATATTTAATATTTGTTTATACATATTTTTAATATTGACATTTAGGAATTATTTGTTGGATTCGCAATCCTACTAGTTAATAAATAATTGAATAGAGATATACATTTTTTATATACTTAGATACCTAGGTAGCGTGCTAATATTAGTACATTAAATATGTAATGGGAAAAAAAGAATTATATCCATGATGAAAACCTGCCTTATTTTAATCCCAGATGTCTCCAATTAATCTGTTACTCTTATACCAATGCTATTTACTTGAGCTGGCTTTTGTCTGCCACTTTGTCTAGGCCTCCATAGCATAAGAGCAACGAGCAATGGCAAGATTTTGTATTTAAGATACGTATAATTCATTAACTGATTAATCTAAGTCGAATATCATAAACGTCTATTATGAAAACAATCTCTCCATTCTAATTATATCGTTACACACGATAAATATTTAACTAGTCATGTGACGTGAATATTGTACTAATTTGGGCTGAAACCTTGGAAGAAAATGAAAGGTTTCCATAGCATTGGAAGTTTGAAGAATAAGAAGTGGGGGGCCAACGGAAAAGATAGAGAAATCGGTGTCTCCCCGTTGGGGGAGGGGGGTGGGGGGACATAATCACATGGGAGCACAATTGTTAAGAGTTGCAAATGAGACAATGGCAGAGGATTTGGTGGAGCCCCATTAATACAGTCTTCGGTTATATAAAACCAAAATACTATATATTATATGTATGTATTCGTTTGGAATGGGGAATGTAAAAACACGTAATCGGTTGAGTTTCAGGTCGGGTTCTAACAGGTCGTATCAAACCAGTTACAGAAAAGAAAAAAAAAACATTTGGATTTTACATTTAGCCAATAGCATGATTGACGGCTGAACTAACTTGTATAATGTTTTGGAAGTATTATAAGGAACCTGTTTCGGGACCCCACGTTTGTTCTTACAAGAACAGGATCGAGCACATAAATCAAGTAGGACTGGACTGGATCGGCCAAGGCTCTCTTGTTCGTTACCCTCCGAGAGTAAAAGGTTCTGACAAAATGATAAAATCGGTTGGGGACAAAAATAATTCTACAGTTTTTTTTTTCCTGGTGGATTTTAGCATCATCTGCACCAGGCAGACTATCAGACATGTTTACTTGCTGCCAAAAATATATCTTTAGATTTCCAATTCCAATTTTTCATTTCTCCTGTTCATTATTTAACCAGAAGAATTGGATAATTTATTGTTCAAAAACCATATAAAATCGAGGTTTCAACATGAGCATCTTTGACCATTCAGCCAATTACTGGATCTCCTAAATATTTTAACTTGTCTATATACACAAATTAAAAATAATACTTATTATAACCGTACCTCATTCACAATTATGTTTTGTCCCCTAACCCCTAATTCTGACTCCGTCTATGAAAACAGAGAGAATTTCTCCACTCATCCACAATTATAAATTAGTCTATTAGGAGAATTAACTACTTGGAGTAAAATGTCACATCCAAGGTTCAACTGAATCCTAAATAATTCTGAAACAGTCCACCGTGCATCAAACACATTACGGGAGCATACCTCCATGAGGACAAGCATGAAAATCACAACAATTATAGTGTACCCGAAAACGGCACCAAATGAAATGATGTAAGCTGTAATCTTCCGCCACGAATAGAATGGCCATCATTCAGTAATCTCATTTAGAAAATGGACGTTCAGAATGGAGTTCAAGATCCATAGCAAATGTACTCTTCTTCTTTTTTTTCCTGTGAAAACTAGTCATTTTGAGTGCCGTATCGACATTTGACTTCCTTACCTTCAATGAGTTTCTCCACAGCATCTGAAGGAAGGCCAATCATCTCCAATGTCTTCTCCCACACTTCGAATGAAGTCTCGACACTGTGTGATTCTTCAGAAGGATTTGTAGGACGACAGTCTTGGGAGATGAATGCACAAACAGGCCACTCATCGGCTTTCAACAACTCACAGTACTCTGGAATTTGGGGATCTGTTGCCGAGAAAAGAGTACTCCTAGAACCTGCATTGATATTGAATGAGGCAAAAAATTAGAACCCAAGAAAAAAAATGAAAACTCTAAAACATTACTTTGACATGACAATTATTTAGATGATGATAGATATGCTTAATAGAAAATTATCAAGAAAGCACAACTGAACCAATATTGGAAAAACTTACCCTCTTGAGGACTGAAGATAAAATAGGGTATTAGACGATAGGCAGCTTGAACAATTCTGGGAAGATCCCGAGCCTGCATTTAAACACAGAATTTACAGCAAAATGACTTCAATATTGTCAACGACATACAATATAAGGCAGAAAGAATTATGTTATAAGGATGAATGTAAGAACCCACAGCTGAGTGATATGATGAGACACAAAATACTGTTTGCAACAAATGAAAGCATGTGCATATGTATGTATATATATATACCCATATCAGTTGATTAATAAAATCACAAGAGAAAGTGTTCTATTTCAATATACTACCGATGGCATGTTGATAAATAAACAAAATAAAATGTGTACTTTGACTAAAAGAAACTCCAAGAAAATGGCTAAATTCTCAACTTCAACCGAGCCAAACATGACAATTAATCACACATGTACGGTCCAAACAGACATCACACATTATAACTTGCTAGGGAATCAAAGCTGAATACAAATTTCGATAAAAACATGTAAAAAATTCCATTTGTTTCAAATATTTTTAATTAGTAAATATCTTGTATGAGCATCAAGTTATTAGGCCTTCTTCAGGAAGATTTGCCTTCAGCATGGTCAATAAGTGTGGTTTTGATGTTCAGCAAGGAACTTCACAAAATCTTGTAAGTAATCCTGATAGTGATATGATTTTAAGAATATAATGGAATACTACGGTTATTTGATTTTCATTTTTGCATACGTATATTTTGCATGCATTCAGAAGGGATGTCATTTTATTTGCATAGAATAGATCTATGTTTTTCTCCTATAATCACAAAATCCTTTCTTCTGAAGCAGCAAAAATAGTTGGCTCATCTTCTGAAAAGGTGACAGCACCAGGCATACAAATTTTGTATTATTATATTTTATAAGAAAAGCAGGAAGAATCTCTGACTGGAAATATGCAAACATTCAAGACCCTTCTAATAAAAGATGGAGAAAACTTACAACATTTGTGTGGACAATTCCAGGTGATACACACACAACATTAACACCAGCCTCAACAGGTAGCCGTTTGTGGAGGACGCTACTAAACATAACCTGCAAGCAAAGGCACCAGTTTCCTAAGCCTTTGTTAAGGTAATATATTTTACTATACATATCGAACATTTTATTTCCCTGATGATCAGTTACTACAACAGGATGAAAAAGTATGCATGCTATTGAAAATCCCACGGTTTCATTGAGTTGAGAGACCAACTCACTTGTCAAACTAAGTGACCTCTACATTTAAATTTAAAGTTGTAATCATATTCCGAGGGGGACATCTTAATTGTTAGCAATTGAAAATTTTAACTAGGTCTCAAATTCAGTCCAAGGTGATAAGAATGGGGTTTGCAAGATGAGAAACTCCCCTTGGCTTTGTTATACAGACTGATCTCCCAAATTAAATTTAACCTGAATTAAAGTTGAGAACAAATTTGTAAATTGTACTTAGGAGTGTAAGCATGCCAGTACCTTGACGGAACAGCTCGTGATCATGATCAGTTAGAGCTTGCTTATGTTAATTTATAAAGCTTAACAAACAAGTTCAAATAACCTTTTTAGGCTCACTTAAAAACATGTGAACATAGGTAAGCTCAACTTGTTTATGTTCATGAACAAGCTTGATAAAGTGTTAAGATTTCTGATTATACCTGTGCTAGCTTGCTGCTAGTATATCCCAACAGGCTTGAGTATTTTCTTTTCCCAGAAACAGCATTCATGTCTTCTGTATCAACGAAGCCAACGTAATGCATCTACACAAGGGAAAATCAAATAGATCATGAAAACAATAACTATATGCATTTTCCAAAACAAGTTCACTTTTAAGAACACAAGCCACACCCAAGTTGATTTGAACTAAAAGGAACTTACAACAGAATTGACATTAATGATTCGACTTGGAGATCCTCTAATAAGGGAAGGCAAAAGCAGTACTGAGAGCAGTGCTGGAGCCAGATGATTCACTTGCATATGTTCCTCATACCCATCCTTTGAAAACTTCTGGGGTTCTGCATATGGCAAGTTG
The DNA here is from genome assembly GCA_958450335.1 of Hibiscus tridactylites. Classification (NCBI taxonomy): domain Eukaryota; kingdom Viridiplantae; phylum Streptophyta; class Magnoliopsida; order Malvales; family Malvaceae; genus Hibiscus; species Hibiscus tridactylites. Next base: position 88,995,145 of record OY288282.1, read on the forward strand.
AAATTTAAATCTCCATCCAAATAAAGGGCTTTATGTTAATAATTAATGAAATAAATAAAATGACGAACCTCCAATTGAAAAAATTCCGGCATTGTTAATGAGAACGTGCAATGGTCCAAGACGAGCATTCCAGAGATTAGCAAAAGTAAGTACAGAATCCAAGGAAAGAAGATCAAGTTCCATGACCTCAATGTTCAAAGGGAGCCCATGCCAAGAGGCAGACCAGTGATTAATCAACTCATGAGCTGCTTTAGGATTCCTCACAGCCATCACAACGTGTGCCCCGGCTTCAGCCAATTGCCTGGCGATTTCCCTCCCGATGCCGCTGGTGGAGCCAGTTACGACGCAGGTGAGGTCGTTCAAGGGCGGCAGTTCTAATGGGTTATGCAGGTGACTCGCCATTATCCTCTGGAAAAGCATCTCATAGATCACGTACATCCATCCTCTCAGCCATTCGATCCAACCCAGCCCTTGCTTCTTCGCCGCCATTCCACTCGATTTTCCTTTTTTTTTTTCGTTTTCCTGTGATAAACAAGATTTTCCTTTTATTTACTTAGTATTCCTTTCACATTCAAAATGAAACCTCACTAGTCACTTATGAAGTTCTTGGTCAAAAAAAAATTCCTTATAAATTTCATTTCAAAAAAATCTTATAAATTATGATTAAAAAATTCTTATTAAATTTTAATTAATAAATAAAAGTAAGCAAGCATATTTTAAGTTTTAGGGGTTTAATTTAGAGGTTATTATGTTGTTTTAGAGAAAATTTAACATGAGAAGATGGAAAGAGTTAAGTTAACTAACTCAATTAAATTATTCTTCGCATTTGAGAGCTTATGAGCCGTTTTTGGGAGACTTAAGTTGTACAAATTAGCCGTGAGGCAATTGCGGTTGATGATATTGTAGATGGTTTTGCCCGTGGACTTTCGGTGGGAGAACTTTTTATGTTCAGTTTTTTTGGGAGTGACTGTGATTCCGTTATTTTCTGCTATTGGCGTTGGTTTATAATTGTTGTTGTTGGTTAGTTTGTTGGTGACTTTGTTCTGATGTTGTAATTATTATTAAGAGTATTCTTTTTTTCCATCTAAAATTAAGAAATTTTTTAATGAGATTTTTGGTAATAATCTTTCTCTTATCAATAAAAATCTAAATATTATATTAATTGTGTTTAAATTTCATGTTCATTAATTTGGACTGATACATCTATATATTAAGTAGATAGTATTATTTCAACTAAATCAATTTTATTATATAGCTATTTTTATAATATTTTGATTGTTGTTAATAATAATAATAATAATTATGGATAATATTGATTATTCACGTGAATTTAAATTTTGATGTATTTGAGACATATTATGAATGAAATTCTAAATTAAGAAAAAAAAACATAAAATGTTATCAAAGATGTGTAAATTGTTGCAACACAAATTAAATTTTTTGAATATACACTTAGGGACGGAGGAAAATTTAGATTGTATCTATTCATTTGAAGAGTATCAATTATTTCTAAAATTATTTTTAAAGTGGTGTTAATTTTATTTTTTAATATTCTTATATAAAATTATAAAAGATTCCTTCCCCACCCACCAAAAAAAAAGGAATTTTGGGTTGTCCACTGACACCCATTTGCTAAGGCTGGCTCCGCCGGTGTGTACACATAATTGTTACGATTTTTAACATTTGTTACAAATTTGTAATAATTTATCTTACCTTAAATTCACCCAAGAACTATCCTAAATATTGAATTTGGGTCATCACTTTGAGTTGTATTAGAAAATAGTATTTTGAATCAAATAGCAACCTGGCAAGAATAGGGGAATAAATAGCTCTGAACATCATCACAATTCTCCAAAGAACGAACCAGAAACAAATATCCCTCAACAGTTAAGAAAAGTAAACCTTTCAAATTATTGCAGCCAATGCCATGACCCAGAATATTAAATTGCTGCGAATCAAAAAGGGTGTACTGCATGATTTTAAGTTCCCAGATACCTTAAATTTCTGTCAACTCATTTGATAAAACAGCAAACAACTCGGGGCCATCTTTGTTGCACCCTGAGCGCGACGGATACACAGACACTCGAGCAATGGACTTTATGTATATTCCTCTCCTTTGTCCAACCTAAAACACCAGAAACGGAGTCAGTCCAGATATCTATTAGCTATAGCAAGAAAGAAACTAAAGCAAACAAGTAAATGACATAGATTAATACTGCCATGGCACTTACGATTAAAACTTTCACATGCAAACAAGAAACTGAGCACAATAAAGATACAATCACAGTCATGGATGATTATCGGGAGATGTCCGTCGCCTTACACGGCGCCTCCAAGGAAATGATCCACCATCTGAAGACTCATTGTCCTCATCTCTGGTAGATCCAGTTTCCCCATCATAGCTTTCTCCCCAAAGTCTGGTGGATCTCCTCCTAATACTCAGTTGAGCTCTCGCCCTTGAGGTGCCAGACCAACTGCTGCTCCTAGGACTCGACCCTGGCTGAAACACTCGAATAAGGAAAAAGACTGTGAGCCAACTTCCATCATCAACCGGTAATATGCTGTCATCAGTCCTCTCCTCTCCAAATGAAGATTGCAGTGTGCTGAGCAAGTCTCCAAGGTCTCTTTGTCGCTCCAACCTCCTCCAATTCCGCTGACGCTCAGGATCAGCCTCTGATGGTCGCACAGAAGGGTGCTCAAATCTTGCATGCTTTCTTAGATCTTTATAGGAACCAGTAAAAGTACATGTTTCAGAGGAACAGCTTCTAGATTTGGCATTCATGAAATGCCGCGCAGGCTCTACAACAACCCAATCTTTTATCTCTCCACGACACAGAGGGCAAACTAGTTTTGAGAGCACTTGCTTCTCACATGAGACGGTAGATGATGGGGTGGAGATCCCTTCCTCAGTCCTTTCTTCCTGCAACTCAGAGACAGTTGATTCTGAAGTTGCAGTCACATCTGTGGTTAAAAGCTGAGGTCCTTCTTGTTGAGGATCTTGTGTTGTAGCAGCAGCATCTGAAAATGACTTGCGAAACTGATCAAAACAGTTAGAGTGGCGATAACTTGTATCACACATGTATGGACGGCAGCCCTTTTCATGGGAAGAACATACGAGGAGAATTGCATTGTGAGGATGCTCCATGCAGACAGGGCACCTGGCATCTTCCCATTCCTTTAGATTTTCCTCAGCTTCTGAAGGGAATTTGGATGATGATTGATGACAGAAGAAAGGGGATCTCCTACACCTATCAGAAGAAAGGGAACGATCTCTTCTCTCCTTTGGCATATTTAACTCTCGAGTGTCCAAAACTAATGCCAAGTCACTGGACCTTGGAGAAGGCAGAAGCTGAATGATTAAAAGTACAAACCATAACATCATCACTGGTTTATAATACATAGAGGACACGGTTCAGCAGAAAATGAAATGATGGCTAACAAGTAAAAGAAAAGAAGAAAATCCCAAGAAAAAGTGAGATTCTTCGCAACATAGATAAGCTTTAGAAATAGCAGACAGACAACACCAAAAAAAGATTCTGTAGACCAAGTAGTTAGCATTGAATAGCAATATAATGAGAAATGTTGCAGTCAGTTATGGTTGCAGCAGAGATGATTCTAGGACTGCATCAAAATTCTAGGCAGTTTAGCAGTTAGTTCACAATCAGTTTCTTTAACGGTAATCAATCCAATTTTATCATCCTTACAAAGCTGACGCCTCAAGAACTGGAATTATAACAGAGATAAGCATCACTACCAACTACCAGTGGCACAAACAACGGAATGAATCTACCAATGTTAAAGGCTGTGGCGTTGCTAAAATGTCAAGCTACAGCAATACATCTCATCAACAACATGTATTTTTAAAATGCAGAATTAAGCTGAATACATGTATTATTCTCTACCCACAAAATGTTCTCTTTTGCAATTGTAACTCCTTTGAAAATTAGATGCTGTTTTACATCGGTTTGCTTCATTAGGTCCTACAACTGTCTGAAGATACTATCATGATCATTTTATTCACTTTGCACAAAAACTTTCTTCTTACAACCAACTAGAACAAGATAAAAAGTACATAAACAAAGCTATTGCCAAGAAAAACCCAAACTGGACATGTATTTTCTCCGCCAAAGTGATTAACCTGACATGTATCCCTAACAAAAATAACACTGAACATTGAATCGCTTAATTTCACACTTCACAGTCTAAGCACTTCAATTAAATACAATTTCCGGCACCAGATTAATTCCTAGCGCAAACACACACACACACTAGCTAAATTCAAGTTCGGAGTGATATCGAAATACAAAAACAAGTACACAACAATATCGGATGCAATAGTAAACTAAGGAATAAAGTTTCTTTGAGTTCCAAAAGTTAAAAAACGATTTCGAATAAAACAAGAATATTAAGTTCAAAATACTCACAAACAAACAAGCAAACATAAAAGGTTTTTTCAAACTGAAATAAATATGTGAAAACAAAAAGAAATCATATCAAGAACTTTGAAGAGGTCAAAGAAAATTAATGGAATCAAGAAGATCAGGGAAAATAGAGCCCTTCGAAACGCGAATAGAAAAGAAATCAAGAGGATTTTCGAATTCGGTAATTACCGGGAACTTCAACGAAATGACTTCCGATCATTCAATTTAGAGGCTAATATCCTTTAAAACTAGATTCAATTTCTTTTAAATACTAACAGAAATTAAATCTGGAAATTAGAGATTTGAACAGAGAAAGAAACGAAAAAAAAATTGAGGAAAGAGAGCGAGAGGAAGACTTTCTTACTTCTTAGGGCTCTTCCGAGCTTCCTTCTTTGTTTGAGCTCCGAAATCCAAACAAAAAAGATAATAATAAAAATAAAAAATTGTGTTAGAGAAAAAAAGGGGCATCTTATATATATAAGGTGGAATCTGACGTGGCTATGCTCGGTTCGATGAATTTTTATTTTTTGAATTATTAGTTTTTAAATCGGCACCGTTTGGGATTCGGCGAGGAACAAGGGTGACAAATTACGCGCGCTCTTTATCTATTATCTTCATTTTAGTTAGTTTTAAGATACAGTTCTTTAAATTTTTTTGGTAAAATGTCAAAAATAGCTTAATGTTTAATTTTTTTGTCACTTTGGTCCCTATTTTTTTTATTCTAAACAACCAATTAATGTTTTATTTTCGTTTAATGTTCACCTTCGTTAGATAAAAACCGTTAGTAAACTAACGGTCAACGCATGCGGCTATATGACATGTTTGCATGACATGGGAAAATGACGTGGCGTTTTGCTGATATGGAATTTAAGAAATAAAAAAATATTTAACCAATCAAATTATGCCATGTGACACTTTGCTGATGTGGCATCATCTGATTGGTTAAAAATATAAATTTTAAAAAATAATTATTTTGTTAAAAATAATCTCAAAATTTTCAGATTTCAAAAAAATAGCCCTCAAATTTTAAAATTCAAACTCAAATTTCGATTTGAGCTAATTTCGGCGTCGATTGTCACGCCGCCGCCCACTATATCGATTGTGGGACCATCACGATCATCTACCCCACTATCCTGTCGTCAAAGTCGACTGACGTCATGTGAAACGCCGAACGAATGTAAAATCAGCATATGGTTCATTTTAACGATTCACGGCGAACGTGGTGTGGGTCATTTAGTGTGGGGTGCTTCATTTCGTCGCCAACAACGCGACCAACGCCGACGAAAGTGGTTGAATTTGAACGTTTTGACCTAAAAAATAGAGTCCAAAGTGACCAAAAGGTCAAACGTTAAAGGCTACTTTTGACTTTTTGCTAAATTTTTTGAATCGTTCTATTCTCTTAGTTTTAAAAATATTATCTAAACCGCCCCGTTCAAAAATATATATACCAATCAAAACGAGCCACACCACAATTTTAATCAATGAACTAACATTAATTTTAATGAAAAAAATAACCTATCGAATCTTTCAATGTTTAATTTTTTCAATTTTATTTAATTCAAAATTATTTTTATTTTAAATTTTATAATTCAATCCAATAATATTTTATAATATATTAATATTTTTATTAAATATATTAACATACAGTGGTAAAATTGGTGAAAATGTTTGGGACCAACTTAAAATTTAGAAAATAGAGGTTTAAACTTAAACTTTTCTTAAAAAATGGAGAACTTAATTTACAATTTTCAAAAAATATGGGTCTAATTAAAAATTTTAATAATTTTAAGAAGCTTGATGAAAATTTCCAAAGAAATAGGGAAAGAGAATTAATTGAAAATATTCAAAAGAAAATAAGTTTAACATGAATTCTAAACCAACTTCTAATTTCTCAAAATTTGATTATTAATTATGATAATATAATAAATATAAATAATACATTTTATATTACATAAGAAAACTTGCAAATAGGGTTTTGTTTTAGTTTCTAACATGAATTCTAAGCTGCAGGAATCCACAACATGAAAGTACACCTCTTCGGTATTACAGCAATCATGGGAGTTAGCAAGACATTCTTTGTTTTAGTTTCTGCTCTTTTCGTGGACAGGTTCGGAGAATCGGAGGGTCGTTAGGCAAGCCCAACAAAACCAGACCCATAGATTTTTGGGCTATTTGTATTTCTATGTCTCATCTAAAGAATGTTGGGTTGGGCGTCAGAAACTGAACCATCCATATGTAGGAACTAAGGATTGCACTTCTTTTCCATGAGAACCTTAGTGTTTATAGTCACATGAGATCCGATTATATTTATAATCAAGTTTAGTTGGATCCCGAAATATGAGACAAAAAACATTTTTAATGGTGTTTTCTCAATTTACTTAGAATTTTATACATCAAACTCCTTATCACGTAACCTAACACATATTTAAAATTAAACGCATGTTTGTGAAAAACTATTGCTTTCTTCCCGGACTTCATGGTGGCTTGGTGAAGAATCTTTTCTCTTTCGTTTCAACCAGCTAGACAATCTGTAGGTGAAGTTTAGTTGAAGAGTTGGAGTTCAGGCACGTAATTAAAGAAAACCAATAAAAAAACAAACATAGAAGAACCTTGACTAAGTTAAATGAATAACTTGGTTCAAGGCATGAATCATTACAAAGAAATTATTGCACTGTGTAGCTATATTGTATGATTATATTTCTCTAGAAAGATGTTATTTTTAATACTATTTCAGTGTTTGACTTGTAGCTAAATATATTAATTAAATTTTCATAAATAATTCAACTTATATAAAATTGATATATGGTCTTATTCATAATTTAGGTGAGTGTATTAAAGTTATCAGAGATTCAGACCCTAATTAACTTAAAGACACGATCTTTGAATGTGGGACCAATTGAAATATGGCAAATTCAAATCAACATAGCATAAAAGAACAAAACAAATGTCTTGGACCCCAAGGGTTGGAGCTGCCCATTATGATATGTCTCAACAAAATCTCCATTTCAATAAGAAAAAAACAATGCCCCCAGTGTAAGCATCCATATCCGTTTTGAATTTGGTCTGATAATTTCTTTTCACTGAAATTGATGCTGTGAATGTTTTGTTTAAATAACCACGACATTTGACAACAGTGTGTTGTGGAGCTGTCAGGCCGGCCATCTTTTGCTCAGTTTATTATAGTTGGAAGGGTAGAAAAGTTTGCTGTCTGAATGTTTATCTGTTCCTTCTTTCTCTTCTTATTCCATTGTCCTTTTCAGTTAATTTTTCAGTTTGAATTGTTACCGATTTTACCTGTCTGGAATCATGATTCCATTTAAATCAATCACCAGTTTCTTGGTACTTGATAGGACCATAAGCTGTATTTTAGGTGAACGTGAATCCGGCGGTAGACAAGCCAAGTTAATAAATATAGTTACCTGGAAATTCACATGTAGCAAAAATAATATGCATTCACCATAATTAATACCAACCATGTTATTGGAGAACTGATACCTACAAATATTCAATGTATCTTTGATATGAGAGTTGTGTTACCCTTGTAATCCTACTCGATTTGATTCGAATAATTTTTATTTTTTATATCTTGTTTCTACATGTATCTGTATAAAATTCGAAATCGGAATACAATTTACACACCCGGTAGAACGTGGTGATCATGTTTTTGTATCATTTTAAGATTTTGATCATTCATCATTGGGGTTGGAGGAAAATAATCGAAAAGGGCCAATTTTTCCTTTTAGCAAATTATGGTAATTGACAAAAGTGAAAAGAAGAATCAAAGGAAATCCATAATGACAAAGTGCCATTTGAAAGAAGAAATTGAGAGACCTCAAAGATTTACCAAATGATTGCTTCATTTTGTTAAACTTAAACTGTCATTTGCTTATAGTAGAGTTAATAATGAACTGGTGAATCCACATTTACATGTATTAAAAGAAATGTTAGAATTTTTGACACGTTTCAATGTGATTTTTCTTTGTTTGTAGGTAAAGAAAAATCTAAAATTGGAAAAAGGTTGGTTGGGGGAGAAGAATGTATGGGGCAAGTTATGGAGCTTTGAATCTTCCTATACATTTGTCACTCTGAAATGCTGCAATTTTTGCTGGGTCTGCTGCCAGAAATTGCAACCAAAAGTTGAAATGATAAGATTTTGCAGACAAAAGTGGAGCTCTCAGAGGAAACGGGTGAAAGAAAATTATTGTTTTTCCTTACCCTAACTACAATGAAAAAATCCAATAACAATGTTACATTTTGGACAATATAATATTCATATATATATATATATATATTTTTAAAGCTAAGATAATTACAAGTAGTATATGTTTTGGATATACTCTCAACTATTTGAGAATGCACACTCAATCACCCTGCTGCAGCTGTTGGTGCTCGAATCAATGAGCTCTAGAAACAACAACTATTTCCTTAACCACTGAGGCAAGTTGATTCGTGCATATAATATTCATATCTTAAGTGTGGTTGTATGAGTTCAATTTTATCATTTTACATTAGAAAATGGATTAATATTGATAAAAATATGGTAATTTACAATTTTCATTTCATGAATGAGGCAGATCTTTTCTCACTTCTAGTTAGAAACTCATTTTTTACAATTATTTCTTTTCTTTTCTGACCATTTTCAACTAGTGTATATCATTATTAATACTGATTAATATAATTAGTATATTCATTGTTCGGTAAAAGAAGTCGTCAATTATATAATGTTAATAATTATGTTGATGTTTTTCCCCAAGATATCTATCGTATTGATATTTTAATTAAAGATTACTATTATTATTATTAAGTTTTAAAACGTTATTATGTTCATTTGCCTTTTGCACATGTGATCCAGTTCAAGTTAAAAAGATTAAATTGTTTTAAACATAAAATTGCATGTTTTTTTTATATTTTGTTCAAAAACATTATTATATTCAATTTTTGACATATACAATATTTTATACTAAAAGAATACATATGCATAATTGAATTCTGATTAGTAAACTATATTTTCTTTTGCAAATATAAAAATAAGAACAATAACAATTGCCTTCAAATTCTACTTAGTTCTTCCAGATGTCTTAAACTAAAATTATTAAAATGAAGTCAAAGTTCTTTGAACAAAAAGCCAATGCCAACATGCCTTGAATGCTAACCATGTTCCAAAAAACAAATTTTGGTCAAATAATATTTTTTAAAAAATAAATTATAATAACTTTTTTGTATAAAAAAAACATTAGTATTCTAAATTAAATACAAATATATTTTTATTAATATTTTATACGTCAAGACAAATCGAATCCAAGTACAAACTACACTTTCTTTGTTCAAAGACATTTTTTCTTCAAAATCAATAAAATTCAACACGTGTAAAGTCGTAGGCATGGACCATATTGGCCCCTCACTTATGTATACCGGCTTCACATGCATAACAAGAATATCATAAAAAGATATTAATTCATTTGTTCATTGTAATAAATTAGTTATTTTTAACGTTAAGATAAGACGTGAAAAAAAATCGTATCGTAACTTAAATTTGAAATTTAATTAGTTTTTAATTAAAATTATTAATTTGTACTTAGATGCAAGATAATTTATAAGCAACATTGAGATATTATTAAGTGTCTTGTGAATTATTTTTAAATTTTTTTAAAAATGTTTAATTTGACAATTGATATTATATATATATAAACATTGTTTGTGAGATTATTTTTCCACAAACAATATATCAAATAATTTAATTAACTTGTTATTAAACACTATTAATATTTTTAAATTTTGAGTTAATATACATGTTGATATCTAAATTTAATTTAAGGTTGAACTTGATATCTAAGCTTTTTTTAGTTCAATTGGCTTTAAAGTTCATTTTGATACTTCAACTTCCTTTTTTTTTGTCACATAATATATTTAAACTTGATATTTTTATTCAAACAAATACTTTAAAACTTTTTTAAGTGAAAATATTATTATTTTCAAGAATAAATAAAAATATTTGTCTCATTAAAAATACTCTTTAAATCTTATATAACGGAGAAAAAGTACGCAATATAATTACTATATACAACTTTTCACCGCAATTAAATTTTTTTGACAAAACAAAAACATAAATACCAGCCTTCAAAGCACACACAAATCAAATCAGTAACTAAAACAAATGCCCCTACAAAGGCAAACCACGATAAACTTAAACTATTGGTTTAAATTAATCAAATACTTAAATATCTATCGTAAATCTAATTCAAATATAAAAAATATACATCCACTCTTAAAACTTTCTTCTTTTATAATAATATTATACAATTTTTCTAAAACGAATCAAAAGAAGAAAAAAAAGTGAGGCGAAAATGAATTTGGGGGCACGGGTTCTTCGTGCAGTTTCCCAGCTTTTATCAATGCTTTCACCTAACATCTTTATATTACCAAAAGCCCCGTTACTTTATTATTTACATTTTATAGAAATTTATTTACACATACATATTTGAGTATATATTAACTTTTAATTTTTTTATAATTAATTCTTTGGATCAGTATTTGACGCACTCACAGTAGAATATTTTAATTTTATAAATAACATTTAAACATTATTATAGGTCTTAAATTCTATTTTTTTTGGATAATCGAATTTTATTATCCAAGAGCAGAAAACTGCTACGATCAACAACAAACTGTACAAACGACAAAACGAATGTCACAAACCCCCTATACAAGTAAGCCCCAATTACATCTCAAATTCGTATCTATACCACTATGCAAATGCCCGACCTTACTATGCAATCTAGTATAAGCAGTATCTCGAACATTTAAAAAAATAACATCCACTGTTGAACAAGTCTAACGAAACAACCTGAAATTTCGTTCTCGCCAAATGAAATAAATCAAAGCACTCCAGGCAATCCTTAGAATCAAAACAATAAGAGATTTACCTTTCAGATGCTTCACTCATGGGCGGACCTACCGTAGTGCAAGGTAGGTCCAGTGACCTACCATTATTTTTCTGAATAAATTACATTTGTGGTCATCAATCTATTGTTATTTTTCTGTTTTGGTCATCGAACTATTATTTTTGGTAAAATCTTACTAAAATTATTGTTTCTATTTTAGTCACTAATATTACATTTTTTCTTGGTTTGATCACCAAGCTATTATTTCTTTTCTATATTTTTGTCACAAAAATATTATTGTTTCGATAATTTTTTAACGACAGATGACCAAAACTGAAAAAACGTAATGTTAGTGACGATTTTGTAAAAAAAGTTCGATAACCAAAATGTGAAAAGATATATAGGTTAGTGATCACAAGTGTAGTTTATCCTATATTTTTGTTTAAATTAAAAGTCAGTCAATAAATTTTATTTTTATCAAATAATACATTTGATAATCATGTCAATAATACATTAAATCTCAATTTAAATTAAAAGTTAACTTTTTAATATGTCATTGTTAATCGCCAGGTCAGTTTGAAATCAAATTATATTAATAATTTGGCCAAATGAATCCTTCTCATCATTGGGATTGATCGACAACGTCTCCATTTATCAGAATTCTGGCCTTGGTGGAGATTTTGAAATATTGGTTTTTTTTTTTGGGAAAAAAGTACTTTAATGTGTCATATCAGTATTTTAAACGGCAGTGGCTGTAGTGAAATCCAATTAAAAGTTTACTTATTGTAATGAGAGCTTTTCGATTTTAGTGACCATACTGAAGACACCCTAAAAGTTCAATGACTATCAATGTAGTTTACCTTAAAATAATAAGTATTTTTTGTTTAAATGAAAAACCAACCCTTAAATTATTTTAATTTTTACTTTGAGCTCATAAATTATTTTTGCTCAAAACAAGTATCCAAATTATTATTTTATAATTATTTTAAGTATATTTGTTTATCTCATTAAAAATTTTGGTTAAATACATTGACATTTATGTGTAATGTGTTAACGAACATTTTGATTTGAATTTTTTTAAATAATTACAATTTAATTTAAATAAAATTAAAACTAGTAAAATATTTTTTAGTTATCAAATAAACATGTTTACCTTCAAGAACATTTTTTTTCTAATCTTGTAATCATCTTCATTTGGAAAAGCACTTATGGTTCAAACCATTTTTGAAACCTAAATTCCTTTCCACCTTTTTTGTTCGATAAGTTGTAATCGATTCGGGTATTTGACACTTAAAACGATTTTACTAGAGCAAGTTTTTCTACTCACTAAAACACAATTACATCGATGCAAGATAATTCTTATTTCTCAAACATATTTACACAATATAGATTTATTTTTCAATGTTATTGTCTTTGACTATAAAGCACATTTGTTTGCACAACAACTATTTCTTATTAATACATTATTACATCGATGTAAAATGGTTTTAGATTACTATACTAGTTGGTGAAGTACCAAGATTAAAATTCTAAATCCGCCCCTGACTTCACTGCCCAATCAAACTCAAGGCCCCACGAATGAACCAATCTTGATATGCCGCACGCATTCAAAATAAGCCACCAGATTTCCTTCGAGAAGTTGCAACAAAAAAAAATGTGATCTCTGGTTACACTAGCCTCCCCACAAAAAATACACATCATGTCAGTCACCACTCCCAAAGAAGCAAGCCTAACCCGAGTAGGAAGTCGATCAAGGATGGCCATCCATGCCACCAACGCATGCCGAGGTATGTGCAAAGGGAACCAAATTAGGCGCTGCCAAATAACCTTATGTCGACGAGGTCTTAGACCCAAACAAATCTGAGAGGTAGACAAGGTACCACTCAACAGATGCCTTTGCCCATCCCTCACCTTGATTAGCTGCTTTCATATCCACCCTATCGATACTCTAGGAACTAGCTGCAAAAAGGAAACACCATTTAGGACATAAGCACTAGCCCAAGCCACCCACAACGACCACATGCCTGCTAACAAACGCTGAACAAGGGTCACCATACAAGCGAGGTTCCAACTAATCAAATCCTGCAATTCGAGATCACGTTCAGCTTTCAAGGAACAGACAACATCCCACTTAACTCTAGCTGAACCCTTTTTGTCATCACCCTTCCACAAGAACCTCAAGTACAATTGATTGATCATCCTGAGCACCGATTTAGGCAACACAAACTGCCTACACCAATATCCTTGAATACCAAAAATAGTTGATTGAATTAATTCCACACGACCAGCAAAGCTCAATTTCAAAGTCGACCAATGATGAATTCTGTTCTATATTCGAACTAAAAGAGGCTGACAATCCTTCTCAGAAAGCTTGCGTGGGGATTTTGACAGTAAAATAAACTCTTAATATCATCCATTAAAAAAATAAACTTTACTAGCAAAATATAATATAATTTTCCCAAAAGACTTGAGAGGTTAACTACCGTTCAAAAGATGAATGTTTTGGTGGGGATTTTGACAGTAAAATTGGGGTGCTTATACGTACCAGTTAAGACTTCTTTATCGTTACTTTAAATTTTGGTTTTTATAGTAAATATTTTATTTTTGTTGAATAAAATAATATATATATATATATATATAAAATACCTACTGAATTTTTATTAAACCATAAAAAAATTCAATTACAACGCAATCAAGAAGAATAAATTTTAAGTTAAAATAACTCAAAAAATTCTTACAACCCAAAAACAATAAAAACGAAAATTTCTATGAAAATACTCATATAAACGAAAATTCAAAAGCTTTCTGAATCTCTTTGTTTCTGTCCAAGCAAGACACATAAAGAAGGAAGAAGTGGTGCGCGATCCCTTATGTCAGGCAAAAGGTACCGTTACCTAAGACTGATTTTATCGGCAAACAACCATCAACGAGTGGGGATAAAACATTCCGAGTGACCACCAACAACACAATGAATCAGAAACTAGCGCCGAGTGAATCTCTGTGTGAACAACAATCGAACGCTAGGGTATGCTGAAACTTGCCACGAAGACAGATGAACCAAACCAAAAAAATAAAACAAAATATGTCACAAAGACAGAAGAAAAAGCGTGTTACTAGGACAGAGAAAGAGCGTGCTACAGAAGCAGTGATTCTTATTGAAATAAAAACAAGAAAACTGATAAAATTAATAGTGGACAACTAAAACAAAGATTGGTTGCCGACCACCGATTAAAGGGATTGAAAAAAAACGGTTAAAATTAAAACAATTTTGAAAGAAAAGATTTAATCACATAAAAAAATCGGTAGTCTACAATCAATTATATATTTATAAAAACATGAGATAATCGGATATCATTATTAGTTAGACATGATCACATGATTTAATTTAATTGGGTATTAAGAGGTTTGGTTGCTGGGAAAAGTAGCTTGAAAATCGGTGCTTATAAGCTTTATAGCAGGAAAAGAAGAAACGCTTTTGACCGACTCTCACCAATTCTGATGGTTTAATTAAATTAATTTTTGTAGCGGTAATCATAGATGATGCAGATTTTTTTTCTTTTACATTTTTTTCTTTTATGTTTATTTTGTTAAATTATGGAATACCAAAGTTTAATTCAATTTTTAAAAATTACGTTATCTTTAAAAAATTTAAACAAAAACATTAAAAGAATTAAAAAGGTCGATTTTACTCTTTTTTAGGAAAGCAAATAGAGTTAGAAAACAATTGTTTTTCATGATATTTCAATTTGCAAGAACTTTTGGTGAAAACAAAGACTAGTGGTTGTGTCAGTTGGCATGCTCATCACACTAGTATTAAAAAGCTCCTTTTATTTACCCCGGTTCATTTTAAGTCATAAATTGGCCATGTTTTCTAAAGGCAAGCATATTAGATTCATTTTAATTTTAATATATGTATATATGCATATGAATGTCACTTCGTCCAACACTTTCCCCCCACTGTCCATTCCAAAGCTTAATTTTTATTTACAAATATCTCGAGACGAAACTAAGATTAAATAGTATAAAAGATGATAGTATTAAATTTTTATTTGATTAATATTTAAATTAAAATGACTTAACATGCTATTATACTAAAATATTTTGAGAGAGGCAATTGTTTTTTCATTTATCAAATGACTTTGTTCCTGATAATATTTATTTATAATTCTTTAAAAATTTTAAATAAAAAATAATTATAATTGAGAGCATTCGAACTTTGATCTCTAGAAAATGTTAAAATTAATTAAAAAATGTTTACCCTTACAAATTAAGTTTTCGACTCAATGTTTTCCATAGGTCTTAATTAGTTGGTGTTTGGATGCAAATATATAAAGACATAGTTTTGAAATTCATATGGTAATTCTTAGTTTCTTACATAAAAACAAAAACAAATTCCGCTTTTCATTTGCTTCTTTAGCAGTAAATTTTTCAAGATTCAAAATGTATAATTTTGTGTTACAATACATTACATCAGACAAAAGTTAAATCTAATAGGAAAAGGTAAAGTTATATGACGTGAAATGATTTCATTATGCACTTTAAAATTAATTTGATAAATATTTATTTTAATAAATTTTAAGCCAAGCTAAATTATTGCTTGAATACCTTCATATAATTATATATATTACACTCAAGACATAAATAAAGTTAGGAATTGAAATGAATTGCAGGGATAGAGTCACATGGAGGGCAGGAAGAGTGATAATCTCTCTTAACTTTGATTGATTTAATTATTTTAGGTTATTGATAATTTTAAAACCATTATAATTAAGCTTTTGTCTCTCTTAAAATTTATTAATTTGTTATTTTTTAGATCTTTTAAGTTAAAATTAATAAAATTAAACCTTAACCCTTATTTTATAATTAATTATTTTTATGTCCATTCAATTTTAAAATATTTATCTCTTTTAATTTTAAATCAAAGATAATTACTTTTACGTTATTAAGTAGCCGTGAAGAATATCTAATTTTGGGTGAATTTTTTTTTGAAAAATATTCTAATAAATTTGGTCATCTAATTTTACATTGTTACAAGGACACTATTGTAATAAATAGTAAAGGTGGTGTCGTTTATATGACCACATAAAAATATACCACTTTATTAGTAATTATTAATCAAATTGCAAGCCTCAATTAGAGGAAAAAGCACCGCTTTGTAACTTTCTTCGATCAGGCATTACAATCGTATATAAAAAGCCTGAGAAAGCAGCAAAAGAGAAAACATTATAAACTTGTCAATTCTCGTATACCCAAAGTAATATCATCACTGTTTCATGCTCCAGCACCAACAATGGCAGCGTCCATAACCAGAGATGAATCCGACTACGACAGCAGCTCCTCATCGATAACCGTACCCGACTCTAGCCGCAGCTGGATGAGCAACCTAAGCTTCGGCAGCCGCCGGAGCTCGATTTCCCTCTGTTCCGGCGAAACATCTCTCTACAGCTCCCATAAGCCACACAAGGCGAACCAGGCGGCATGGGAAGCCATGAAGCGACTCAAGAGAGTGAAAGGTAAAGTCGGGCTGGACCATTTCCGGCTCCTTCGAAGGCTGGGAAGCGGCGACATAGGGAATGTTTATCTTTGCCAGATAAGGAACCCTATGGTTGGTTTGCCTCAGTGCTTTTACGCCATGAAAGTGGTGGATAGAGAAGCTCTTGCTATACGGAAGAAGTTGCTGAGAGCTGACATGGAGAAAGAGATTCTGGGTATGCTTGATCATCCATTTGTCCCCACTTTGTATGCGGAGTTCGAGGCTTCTCATTACTCGTGCTTGGTAATGGAGTATTGCCCTGGCGGAGACTTGTATGTTGCTAGGCAACGCCAACCGGGAAAGCGTTTCAGCGTTTCATCTTCTAAGTAAGTTTATCTTATTAATTATGTACTATTTAATGGTTCATTGACTTAAGGTTTAATTATAAACTATTGTCATAATGCAGGTTTTACGCTGCTGAGATACTTTTAGCACTGGAGTATCTGCACATGATGGGCATTGTTTACAGGGACCTGAAACCAGAGAATGTTTTGGTTCGAGAAGATGGGCATATTATGCTTTCCGATTTCGACCTTTCCTTCAAATGCGACGTCGTTCCGAAGCTACTAAGACATAAACCCAACTCGGAAGACACTGAAAATTACGACAACTATTGCTTGACTCCTTCATGTGCTAGCCCCATGCAACCAGTGCTGTCTTGTTTCTCATCTTCCAGCAGGAAAAAGAAAGGTTCCAGAGTCACAACAATCACAGAACAAGCTAATAATATCAGCCATGAAGTCGGTCCGGAACTGGTGGCCGAACCGATCAATGCCAAGTCCAAGTCGTTCGTCGGAACCCACGAATACTTAGCTCCCGAAGTGATCTCAGGGCAAGGCCATGGGAGTGCAGTGGACTGGTGGACGCTGGGGGTGTTTCTGTACGAAATGTTGTACGGAAGAACACCTTTCAAAGGCGAAAACAACGAGAAAACATTGATCAACATCCTTAAACAGCCTTTAACATTCCCTAGGATCAGTGTTAAAAGCGGCAAAGAGGTTGAAGAGATGGTCAAAGTTCAAGATCTCATCAGCAAGCTACTGGTGAAGAATCCAAAGAAGAGAATCGGAAGCTTGAAGGGATCCGTCGAAATCAAAAGGCATGAGTTCTTCAAAGGGGTGAATTGGGCTCTTATTAGATCAGTAAGGCCACCTGAAGTCCCCAGTGATGTATTCAAGCTGAAGAGCAGTAGGGTTCACATTCCAAAGCTAAGCAAAGAAGAAAGAGATGCCCCATATCAAATCCCTCATCATTTTGACTATTTCTAAGGTTTCGTTCGGCACTGAAGTTGAATTTTTCAGCTTTTTGAGATAAAATTTAAATTTCAAACGGCCGTTCTGCGTGTTTGACGTAACTATTCAGCTTTATTTTTGTGTTCAGCAACCCAACAATCGTTTGAGAAGTATTTCCGAACGAAGCCTAACTTTAAAAATGTAAATTAAGATAGCGAAAGCAACTGAAAAAAGAAATCATGTATTACACCAAAGTAAAGTTGTTTTTCTTGGTTTAAGTTCTTGTAAGCCTCTAATTTGTATGGTTTGAATGAATTTAACATTTAATTTGTTTTTATGTATTCTAAATTTATAATGTCTTGAGCTTACGTGTAAAAGGAAGGGATCCCATAATTGTACCAATGTGATTCCATGAGAAATATATGAACTTCATGTGGTGACAATTATGACTCTTTTTCAATGATGGTAAAAATATTATATTATAAAAAGAAAATTTTGAAAACTAAGGGCTTTCCTTTGTAACTTTTTCTTATCACAAAATGAGCACTTTCATAGTCACGCATTCACATGTCCTTTCATGGATCAAAGGTAAGAAATAATATAATAAAAAAGACAAAATATCAATCATGTTTTCCTGCCCCAACCAAAAGCAATCATAACAAAAAGTAAAATACAAATTTCATAGGAGGAATGAGTCTCCTCTCACCTTCATTTATCCATTTAAAGTTATAATGTTTATATTTAATATTAACAGATTTTAAACATATACAATTTGAAAAGAAATAAAATATTGTTATAAAAGTTTTGGGGTGAAAAAACCTGATTGAGAACATATGAAAAAGCTAAACATATAGATCAAATATCATGTGTGGACCACTTTCATGATTATTAGAATGAAAAAAAAATTTGCCCTTAAATATGCTCATTTCTATGCTTCACGTTAAAAAATATTAAAAAGTAAATTTTAAACTTT
Organism: Hibiscus tridactylites; assembly: GCA_958450335.1. Taxonomy (NCBI): domain Eukaryota; kingdom Viridiplantae; phylum Streptophyta; class Magnoliopsida; order Malvales; family Malvaceae; genus Hibiscus; species Hibiscus tridactylites. Next base: position 89,014,185 of record OY288282.1, read on the forward strand.
AATTTTAAATTTTACATTTTTAAACCTTATAACTTACACTCTAAAAAATACATTATATTCTTACTTCTCTAAACCTTATCCATAAATTATAAACTTATTTTTTAAAATAAAACACTAAAAGAGACATAATTAAGAAAGAGGATGTTCATCCATAGGAATGTGGTCTAATAATAACACCATAATCCAGAAATATAAAAGAAATAAAACCATGTATTTAATTAAACGGATAAAAAATTTGTGTCCCTTTTCGGTACCCTACTTATGCTCCAACACTAAAAAACATAACAAAATTAAATTTCAAGCCCCGACCCTAAATTCTAAATCCTAAACCCTACACCATATACCCTAAAAATACACCCTACCCTAAATTTTCTAAACCTTAACCATAAACCATAAACCCTAAAACCCTAAACCTAATTTTGAGTGTGGAGGCATAAGTAGGATCACCAAAAAGGGTAGAGAATTTCCACCCTTAATTAAACTCTTTTATATACTAATCAAACTTTAACTGCATCGAGAAAAGTGATAATTTGACTCCTTTTCTATATAAACATATAAAAAAACTAGATGTATATCATGATTCATCATTTTCTTTCTTTATTTTATATCCCATTTGTAAATTTCGAGGTAGAACATAAGATACCAAGAACTCATGAAACTTACTGTTGTGATTTCGAACAAGTGATTAAGTTATAGATTCTTCAGTGTTTAGCTCCATTTGGTTCCAAGCATTGATTAAGGATAAGTCAAATCTTAATGAAATGGGTCAGAACTTTGGAGAGGAAATGAATATATATAAAAATGGAAGGGTCAACAGGTTAATTATAATATTATAAGATAGATTCAAGTTTGAACCGAGAGATAGGCAAATTGGAGTGACCCATTTGATATGGAATATTGGGACCGGTGGGTGGTCAGGTTGCAGAAGCACGCGAGGTAACTTCAACCCCACTTGGTCGTGTTTGTTGCATGGAGAAAGTGACAGCGTTATCTCCATATTTCTTACCTTTCACCCATCTGGTAATAAACTGACACAAAAATGGAACAAAGAAATTAGAGGAAAATGGTCACCACCCCAACAAATACAGGTGGCCACAATTAAGTAATACCAAAACGAATCTTCCTATATACAGAATATCTCATCCTTTCCTTTATTAAACGTTGCTTTTACAAATATACTTAAAAGATATATTATTGTTTAATTGCTGCTGTTTATTTGTGAGGACAACATGCGAGTGGCAAAAAGTTACAAATTCCAAACCCTTTTTATCACAAAGTCAAGAAAATTGGTTTTCTTTAGCTTAAAAAAGGGAAAACACTCGACCTTTAAACTTTTCCTTTTCTTGGTCTTAACCATGCGCGACTTCCTTTGTTGGATTTCACTTATCTGGGCTTGGTCCTGGGCCTGAACGAAAGTATTAGGCTTTGAGAGTTGGGGTAATATAATTTTAGTACAATTATCAATAATAACGAAAAGATGAAAGAGGAAAATTGGATGATTTGGCTTGGAATATTATAATTTTTTTTATATAATTATCGGTATTTAAATTTTTGATTGATTAATCTAAATTATATATTATAAAAACCTATTTTTATAAGGTGATCATCAAGTTCACTTCACCCCATTCACAACATTAAAATTTTGAACTCTTCAATTTACTTAAAAAAATATAACACCTCATCATGCAAAACCTTATTATTAGAAGAATATTCACAAAATCTTTACCTATATATAAAAATATGTTGAGAGCTATGCTTAGTGGACTGACTGGTTGGGCCGTGGGTCGGTTGGTTAATAAAGGGGCTATTGTCTATAGTGGGTTTGAGGTTTTTTACTTTGTATAAAAATGTTCGCATGATTAATCTCCCCCTCTAATTGGATGTAATGTTTATTTATTCCTAAAGATAATCTATTTAGAAATTTTTTATTATTTTTTAGAAATACTAAACCAAAACTATTCATATTTAACATCAAATTAATGTAACTATATAACAAACGTTGAAGATAAAGTGGTCATTTTATTACAAATCAATAAATATTATCCGAACATAATTTTTTAACTTTAATAATAATAATAAAGTAATACAAATACTAATTATGAACATTGACATACATAATAATATAATAAATCCAATTAATACTTTCGAGACAATGAATGACGTACCCACCCCACCCACTCAAACCTAAAACCGTGAACTTCAACAACAAAACCATCCAACGACACGTGGTCCTATTTCATGGGCACTTCAGCTCAAACACATGAAATAACACCTGAGTTGAACCAAAAAAGGGAAAACACCCAAGAATAATAATATTATATGACATGAAACATTTTTAAAATTATTAATATATAAAAATATATTATTATATTATATCTTTAATTCAATCCCAAAAATCAGCTACGAGGTTTGGTTAGGTTACCCATGGTTTTGTGATTGGCTCAGCTAAACCAGTGGCTTCGGCAACGTGCGTGCATTATGAGAAAAAAGAGGGAAAAAGCTTTTACGGATTTCTGCACTGCGTGTGAAAGAACCAACCACCGCTTGATAATATGCGCAAATCGCCAAATTCTATGCCCACCGTTTTCTAATAACTCCATATCAACTTATCTAACTGCTAATGACCAAAGTGCCCTTTGCATAACTTATACTAAGTTAATATATCTTTAACTAAAGTCGGTAAGGAGTACAGATACAGTAAATAGTAATTCAAAGTCGTGCACGTGTGTCATCAGTCGGTTATTTATATATTGCACCATTAAATTAGTATATCTTCTGTTAGATTTTGATGATTTTATCCGATAATATGATAAAGATTACTATCTGAATTCAGTTACATTAATAATAGATAATATTATTTTTTTAATAGGATAAATATTTTATATATAGGTAGTAGAAACTGAAAGTTTTTACAAACGCTTTAGTTTTAGGGTATAGAGTGTTAATTTAGTGTATAGGGTTTAGGAGTTTAGGTGTAGGGGTTAGAATTTAGGGATATTTGTTTCAATTTAAGGTTTAGGGTTATAATTTAAGGTTTGTAGGTTAAGGCTTAATTTTTAAGGTAATATAGTGACGATTTAGGTTTTAACATATAAACCCTAAATTATAACCCTAAACCTTAAACCAAAACAACTATCCCTAAATTTTAAACCCTTACACATAAACCCCTAAACCTTATACCCTAAACTAATTTCTTATACCCTAAAACTAAGACGCTTGTAAAAACTTTCAATTTTCACCGCCAGAGTATAGAATATTAATCCTTTTAATATGCATGTGAATGCGAGTTTATTTGACTTTGAAATTAGATTAAGATACAACTTTGTATTCCACAAGGGGCAGGCCTTATGGATTTAATTTAGTAGTTAAGTGTTTTAGATTATATAGTTTAAAATTTTGACTTAAATTACAATTTAAATTTTAAGAATTAGAAATTAATGATTATGATTTAGAGTTTTAAAATTAATGTTTAAGTTTGAAGTTTAAAGTTAAAATAGATATATTTATATAATTTTTTTACACTACATTTCAAATAATAATAATAATAACTTAAATTAAATAAAAGTTGGAATCTTATATGTTATATCTCAAACCTTACAGATAAAAGTGGATATAGTTTTATTTTTTAATATAACATGGGGAAGAGTGCAAGAGCGAACCGACAATGGCAGAAATCTAAGTGAAAACAAGTGTCTCTGTCACTGGAATTCAACCAAAACCATCAAACTCCCCCCCCCCCCCTCCCTACACCTGAGCTGAGGTACACTCCACAAATCTCAACAACTCCATATCCATCCCATTTTCTCCCTATAAATATCCATCCAATTCTCACAATCTCTTCAACAAAGCTTCACACATTCATATCATATACTTGTTTCATTATAATCACCATTTTGTTTCTCTTTCACAATGGCTAAAAATGTTGCCCAATCTGCTTCCTTGGCTTCCCTTGACCAAAACCTGGCCATGGCCAAGCGATGCTCTCATGGTAATTTCCCCCTTTCCTTTTAACTTTCTTCAACTTGAATATTGATTATCTGTTTCTAATATCTTGTTTTGCACCATCAGAGGGCGTGGTTGCCGGAGCAAAGGCAGCCGTTGTTGCTACCATTGCCACTGCAATTCCAACTGTAAGTTTATCCTTTCTTTTTTCTTGGGGATGATTAAATGTAAGACTTGAACCAACCCTTGCGCTTGGTTTGCATAATGCAGCTAGCTAGTGTAAGGATGCTGCCATGGGCAAGAGCCAATCTCAATCACACCGCACAAGCTCTAATAATCTCCACAGGTTTTCATCGTTTTCCTTTCACCAGTTTCTCTCAGGGTCTTGTTTTTGTTAATAAAAGTTTGGGTTGTGTTATTGCAGCGGCAGGAGCTGCTTATTTTATAGTTGCAGACAAGACTGTTTTGGCCACGGCACGGAAGAACTCCTTCAAGCATGCCCCTCACATGGAGGCATGAATCTGTGTTCTAAGAAGCTGCTATTTGTTCCAGTTGCTAGCTATGTAATGTAATCCGTCGTATTTGTAATATAAATAAATTTGGTTTTCCTTTACAAGAATCCGAGTAAATATGGAGAGAATGCATTTCTGAGTGACTGGCAAAATTTAGATCATTTTCACTGCAAGTTGATGAGTTCTCTCTGACTCTGGAGTTGGCTGGTTTGCAGGGTATTTTAGGTTCCATAGCACAAGGTTTTGAGCTTAAATAATGGCACTCAGCTTTAAGTGGTTGCCAGTTTATTTTCAGATTCCATGATTAACATAACTAGTGATGCATTAAAAGTAATATAAAAATAAAACCAGAAAGAAGTAAAAAATCAAGTTTGGGTGTTGGATTAAAACTCCCTGCACTCATTTGAGATTCAATCACTCACTTTAATAATTATGAAGGATGTGGATTCTCTCAAGTATTGTATTTTATAACATTTTAGAGAAAATGGAAAAGAGGAAGAGAATATACAAAATGGAAAAGCAAGGGCTAATCTTCATGGGTGATGTGGATTCTCTCAAGTATTATTGAAGGGAAATGGACCCTCTTTCACATGAGAATAAAGCTGCAGTTCTAAGGTATTTTTCTATGAGGGATTATTCACTATGTCTGCATTTTAAATTCCTCCAAACAAGCATGCATTTATGCTTATTTGGAGTTTAATATGTTTGCCATGTAAGCATTAGAGACACATATATGTCCCCCCCCCCCCCCCAAAAAAAAAAAAAAAGCTTGAAAATACATGCATTTTTCTTGCGGGTAATTATTTATTTGAACTATGAAGTGAAGTTCATATACCAATTTGAATTTAAAAACTAAGTTTAAGTATTTAATTGGACAAAACAACAGTTTAGGTAACAAATTAAATCTTGAGGCTAACTTCATGTATCTAATTATAAAAAAAAATATACCTTGAAATCAAATTCAAGTACCAAAATTCATATTTACACTTGTTTTTTTTATAAAAACAACATTTTGTATTCAAGCAATAGTTTCACATATGATTTATTACCTAATTAATTTAAATAATTTAAAATTTTATTTAATTTTTATGAATACATGTCAAAAGAATAAAAAAAATCTTATATTTTTTATTTATTCAAAACTAAGTTGTTGATGGTTATTCTTCACATTTGTCACATATAAGAATATTGTAAAAAGCAGCTCATCACATCATATATTAAAAAGAATTTTTCAGGTGCAAGTCCAATAATGTGAAGTGCTCACTTTTTTATTTTATCCGATGGCTACTTATAGCCTACCAGCGTCGGTCCGCCGCGAACAATATTCATCCATAACATTCCCCTTTTCTAGTTTCGCTTTTGATTCCCACGTGAGATATATACAGTTTTTTTTTTAAATATTTGAAATTCACAATTTATTTTATATATTAATTTACTAAGGGATAGATAGACCAGGTTGTGTAACTAGATTATTTACAAGAATAAATAAATAAATAAATTTGCGTAAGTAATAACTGTCCCAACTGCGACCGGCACTGCATAAACCTACTCATGGAAGGTATATCTGACTAGCTGGAAGACCCTTCCATTTCGTCTCTTGACGTGTCCATCCATGTCAGCTTTGGATATGGAAGGAGCATGACGTGGCTATATACACGTGGACACCCCACATGAGCGGAAACAGCAGCCTCCATATCCAAATAACAGCTTCCCCTCATAACACCTTGCTGGAGGGTAATATGGATGAGAAGAGAATATATTTTCACATTGATTTCCAGCAATAATGAAAGGGAATCACATAAAGAGGAGGCTGGCATGCATTGGCTTTGGAATTTCAATCTTCAAAAGTATACATACATGCATGAATGCATGCATGCAGTCATATAACATGCTTAGCCATCTTCCCAAGAACAATGAAAAGTATCAGAACTATGAAGAAAAGATAAAAATGTCAGCTTTAAGAATCACATGAAGAAATGTCAAACCAATCCCCCTCTTAACAAGTATATATAGCCCTTCCACCCCAAACACCTAAATCACCAATTGCACTAGCAACTTATTTCCTTTATTTCCTAGGAGGTAAGCTTCTTCATTCTAAATGAAATCCTGGGTTTGATTTCTTTTTTCTGAATTTGTGGTTTGTAATATAGATTAGCAGGGAACAAAATGAGCTGGACAGGAGGAGATTGGATGTGTGCAGCTTGCCAACACCAGAATTTCAAAAAGAGAGAGGCGTGCCAACGCTGCGCTTATCCCAAATATGGGGGACCTGATGTATCGACCTACTTGTTGTACAACAGGAGCGAAGTTATGGCCGGCGACTGGTATTGCGCTGCCATGAACTGTGGAGCTCACAACTACGCTAGCCGAATAAACTGCTATCGATGTGGTACCATGAAAAATGACTATGGTGGTTATGGTATGATGGGGTCTGAAAGCAGTGTCCCTCCTGGGTGGAAAACTGGTGACTGGATGTGCACCAGGTGAGTTTACATTCACATTTTGATTTGAATGATATTGTATTCTTGTCCAATGGGTGTGGAATTCACAATATTTTATCAACTCAAAGTGACTGCAATTCTGTTTTGACAGATATGGATGTGGAGTTCACAATTATGCTAGCAGGATCGAATGCTTCAAATGCAAGACACCAAGGGATTTCGGTAAGAAATCTTGGCAGCCATTGCAGCATTGATCTTACCACAGCATACAAAGTTTCTGACATTATTATTATTTTTTCTGCTCTTCTACATTTCAGGTGGTGCTTAGGAATTTAGGAAGAATATTGCCAGCAATGTCACTAAGTTCTCTTCATCTCTGGTCCTTGTGGTATCATCTTATCAAGGCCTTTCCCCCCTAAGAATAGCCATATGTAAGCTGCACCAATCAGCAGAAGAGTTTTCTGGGTTTAAGAACATGAAGCTTTGAGATCTCTTCCTGTAATTTTTCTTTTGCAATATTTTAATATTGGAAATACAAGTATGATTATGAAAACATTTAGTTACTTGATTAATTAATAATTATCGAGGATTGAAGAAGCTAACTTCAACACCCGTATCAATAACAACATAAAGTCCAGCAGCTACCAAAACCCCACTTAGGGCCATCCCTAATAGACCTAACGCCCAATTTATGCACCAAATTGGGCTAAAAGCCTTTGGTTTTTTCACCTTAAGCCACATGAAACATGGATAAGCTAAGGTCACCGGCAATGCTACCCCTCCAACTAGGCCAGTAAAACTTGCTAAGAATGGGATTGCTACTGCCACGAAGAAGCATCCATACCCGAACATTGCCCGGAAAATTGCTCGGGACCACCACGGAAACGCCTTCTTCTTTTTCTTGACGTATACGGATTCCATGTCGTCGAATGCCGGCATAGCGTAGATTTGGAACGAGCTTAGCGCGTTGATTATGACGAATAAACTAGTTAATCCTAGGATGAATTGAGAGGTGTCTTGGCCATGGAATACAAACAAGGCCGTTAACATGCCCCCATTTTTCGGAATCTGTCCATAATGAATAAACATTTTAATGGTGATTGCATAAAATAAACTCGGGTTTAATTCGGATTTAAGAGAAAGATATAGTAGTACCCTTTGGCCATAAGCCCAATAGCCTCCGATTGCAAGAGGGAATAAGCACATTGCAACGAGTGTGTAGGCAATCTTGACTCCTTTCCACATAGGTACGCGCGAGGGATGTTTCTCGTCCGAAGGCATCGTTGCCTGCAAAAAACAAACAAAATTTGCTTTACAATTTGGCCATTTTTAATTGTCAAGGCAATCGTTTTTACTTTTTCCCCTATGTAAAGTTACCTGAATCTCAAGTATGAGATTGTGACCTCTAAAAGCAAAAGCAATGATCCCAAGACCATTGAAGACATCGAATATCCTAGTAATTTCGGCACTTCCTCGTACCGGATTGTATGATACACCTTCCGTTCTTCCCTCGACAACCGAGACAATCCAAATCAGGGTGCAGTAACCGAAAGCAGTGATGGCTCCAACTAGTGACACACCAGCTATTGAGTTCAAGTTAGGCAGCTGAGATAGAAGGACAGCGGCAGAAGTGAAAATTAAGAACCATTCGACGGTGGTTGGTGGCTGAGCGGTGCATGTTCCGCCGCATACAACATCAAAGAACATCTTACAAGTTTGGCCCCCAATGATGATCAAGGCGACGCATGTTCCTCCTGATAGGTACATGATGGGGAACAGAGCCAGCCATTTTGCTAACTTCTCACCTACAACATTCATGGATCATAAGTTCACATTTAACTTGTTTCAAATGGTTTGATTTTCGTTTAGTTTAAGTTTTATGATTGAGAGACATTACCTAAAGTTACACTGCAAAGCTGCATGTATCTGCTGTAACGCATCCCGGTTTCGGTAGATTCATGGAGTTGCACCAGTAAGTATAGGGTGTATAGTTGCCATATGAAGGCTAAAGTCAAGGTTATGATTCCCCAAGTCCTGAAAAAAAAACATAGTTATTTAGTTGCTACAAGGAAAGTTGGGGAGGAAATGCTATTGGTTACTTACCACCCAAGAATTGTGAAGGCAACAGGGAGAACAAGGGCTTGAATACCAATCCCTGAGCAAAGAGTATGAAACGCAGCGTAATACGCGTTCCCATTTCTCGACTCGGTGATCGGAAGCCAAGCATCATGAGGGTCAAGCCTAGTAAGCTGAAGAGCCCTTTTAATTGGACTTCCCAAAGGAGTGATAAAGCGTGGTGTTCTAATCTTGGGAGTTGAATTCTTAGGTGTTTTATCTGCAGGCTCAATATGATCAGCCGAGGAAAGAAGTGGTGACCGAGAAAGAGAGGGAGAGTGGAACTGTGAAGGAGGGGCAGATATCGGCGGCGTCACTGCCGTCGGAGACGTTACGTCACCCATTTTTGTATATATATTTGTAATTCCCCCTCCTAGTCTCCTATACTATGAATGCAGCTAGAAGATTTGCATATATATGTATATATAGACCTAGGATGCAAAGCATGGACTGTGCCTTGTGGTTTGGTCTTAAAACTTTGAATAAACAGGATTTTAATATTGGATAATGAGGACAAGTTGATGTTAGAATTTAGAAACAGGGTCTTAAAAGCTAGGACAAAAAAGGCAGTGGCAACTAACCAGAACAACTTGGTGTTTGTGTTTGTGTTTGTGTTGGGGGCTTGGAGTTGGGATTTTGTGTTTAGTTAAAGAATTACTACCTTGTTCTGTTGCTTGTCAACTTTCACCAACCCATTTCGTATTTATTAGTGTTGACTAATAACTGCAAATTATTTTGTTTGTTTTTCTTTTAAATGGAGGAGTGTATTATATATTTATAATACATTGTTTCATCAATAAAAATTATGAAATGAGATAAGGGATGAAACATGGTGTTTGAAAAAGATGTCAAATATTGAAAAGAAAATAAATTAAGTACTATAATGGGAACATTGTATAGTCAATCATTCAAAAAGTTGATCATGGTAGGTCACTTACCTTTTAAAAATCCTCAATATCTACATGCATGTAGAAAATAGGGAAAATAAAATTGTTGTATTCAAATGGATTATTGTGGAAAAGTTGACACTTGTCTTGTACATAAGTCATTTTTTGATGTAATGATAATTTAAATTTCTGTAAAATTAGTTTCGTTCTATTTGATTATATAATTCAAAATGTTTAATTAGATTTTTTTATTAAATATAAAAATATTAAATTCTTATACAAGATTCGAACTCATATAAAATAAAACAATACAAGCCTATTAAGTAACAGGAATTAATCTCCTGCATATAAAGAAGTCAACCAGGGGAAGGTGAAAAGAGTTAATATTGTGGAGAAGCTTATTCACATAGTCAAGGAATTTGTCGTTTTTGATCATCCAGTTCACACTGAGTATTGCAGGTTTGACTTTTATTATTTATATTTAGCTATAAAATGCCAATTGCATGTATTTGGTTGGTGATACAAAAACATGGTTTTTATGGGATTCAACTGTTTCGAACATGAATTTAAGATAACAATGTATGAAAAGACCTAAGTAGGTTTAGACATGACAATCTCAACAACCCCTTTGAAAACATTACTGAATTTACACAGTCCACGGGTATGAAATGAATTGTTGAACTAAAACTTTTACAAAATCTTCCTGCAATATTCCAGAGGAAGAGCCAAGCGTTTCTGATCAGATCGAGGAAGGTCACTTTGTTGTGTATAGTTCTGAGGAATTTGATAATTTAGTGAGTAAATAGATAGTTTGTAAAAGAAAACAGAAATGCTCAAGTCAAGCACTTTTCAGAAAGATAAGAAGCTCGGCCGGGTTAGCGAGTCATCCTGATATCAGAGTGGCCTATGTTGGGCTGTCATCAAATATTGCTGCCCATACACTAGTTCATTGGGCTTTATCTGCTTATTCACGCTTTTATTTTAAGCATACTGTCCAGGTTATATTATATTTATACTTATAAACTATACTCGATGATGTCATTCATGACTAATATATAAATTATACTTGATGATGTTATTTATGACTAATTAAACATATGTTTTTATATAAAAAAATATCTGAATTAAATGGGTGTCTTAATAGTAAAGAAGATAATGTTCATCTTAAAAATTTAGGTTAGAACAACTTTATCTATAAGATATATGTTTTATTAGAAGGTTAAAGAAAAAGTATGAGATCAGTGTTTGTCGTGGGGTTAGAGCTACTAATTGTGAGATTGGTGTTTGTCTTTTATACTCCTCCGGAAGATAATTAAAAATTTAAAATCCTCAAAGATGAAGAACTCCAGTTTAGAATGAGAGGACCACACTGATAAAAACCCACAGAAGATTTGCGTTGTAACAGAGTGGAGACCAATCATCACTAAAACTCTTTGTACAGATGCAGTGCACTGAAAAGTCTGAAATAACCACACACTAACAACTCTTCTTCTTCACATGTTTCTTATTCTTAGCAGACTCTTGAATTATATATGTATAAGTATATAAAAAAATTTAATTTGAAATCAATTAGTAACGTAACGTTATAAATATTTATAATTAAACTTGAATAGAAATTAAAATAATTCAATTAAAAAAATTAAAACTATAAATTATAAAATATGACTTGACTTACCTGAAATCTTTTGACTCTACTCGACTTGATTGTAACAAAATATTTAATGTACCACTTAACGACATAGTAACATGTGCGTTACAATCGTTATATAAAATGATTTATTCGTAACTTCTGTATAATTTATCCTTTAATCTTTGTTCGAGGCATCATTTCAAATATTGACTTTGGGTCCATTTTGTTTACTGAAACTAAAGCAATAAGAGGCCTGATGGCTGATAGTGATAATGATGTAGCATGTGGCGAGTTATGGCCTCCAGCAAGAACAAAGATATTTAGCGTTAGAATTAGAGGACCACACTGATAAAGTCCACAAAGGTTTGCAGTGTAGCAGACTTTGAACAGCTCTAGTGTTGAGACCGGTCATCACTAAAACTCTCTGTCTGTACACCAGCACCAGCAGTACTGCACTGGCGTAGGCAAAAACTACTCTTCTCTCTCGCATTTTTCTTATTATCGGTCCACTTTTCTCAGCAGACTTGATAAACTTTCATATACCTACCTACGGGATAAAAATTCTCTGCCATTTTTTTTGGTGTCTCTACTTATGCTCAATAATAAAAAATACAATAAAATTAAATTTTAAGCCTTAACCCTAAATTCTAAATCTTAAACCCTACACCCTATACCCTAAAAAATACACCCTACCCTAAATTACTTAAACCCTAACCTAAAATCTTAAACCCTAAACCTAATTTTGAGTGTGGAAACATAAGTAGGGCACCGAAAAGAGGTAGAGAATTTTCATCCCCTACCTACCCCCCTTCTATTTTTGCTTACGTTGAGGCTTGTGATATTATAGATTGGGATGAACATTAGATCGAGTCTAATATAGTAAAAAAATTCTAAGATAATAGAATATTATAACTCAAATTTCATTTAAAAAAATTTCAAATTTTTAAAATTCTCTTCAAATCGATCCACTAATTAATGAAAAATTTGATTTATTAAATTTCGAGTCGAGTCAACAATTTCAATTTTTTTTTTAGCAAAGTTTAGTTTTATTCGCCCTTATTTTCAATTTGTTTTAACGATAAACTTAAATAATCATGTGGACTATAATCCATCTTACTTGTTCGCTGCTCACCTATGCTGGGATTTTTTGTCTATGATTACGGTCCATGAGTTTGCTCAGAAGCAGGTCAAAAGCAACTCTCATTAGTCATTACCCGTTTATTAGGCCCTTGTTTTTTTTAATCGAATTATTAGGCTCGTGTTCTGTAGCAGGAAAAAAGGTCTTGGGATATTGTTGATTAATTAGGAATTTTGCACGTTTCAGATTTTATCAATTGGTTCCACACTCTTCGGGGCCATTCCAGCAGTGGACGCGTGACGTGCATTTAGAGATTAATGATAAACCTAAGAAACATCATTCTAATGAAAGAATGTCCGAAGTCAGACCCAGTATTCTTTTATTACCTAAGTGGGTTATTTAGGCAGAACTAACTAAAACCAACGTAGATAGCGTAGTGCCTGCAATAACAATGGACTAATTAAAATTTAATCCAACTCATTATTTGAAGATAAGAAACTTTGAACGGTTCTGTTTGGATTGGGAGAATAAGAATTAGAGTGGAAAGTTCTTATAATATTAAAAGACTAAACATTGCTATAACTTTTACGAAAGCCTGAACAAACTTGGATTGCAATACGAGCCTTGAAGGAAGAAACAACCAAACCCAAGGGGAATTGTTAAAAACCATTTTGTTTCCCTTGAAAAACAAGACAAATTGTCCGAGAGAGAGAGTTGCTGTTTCAAGTTTATCGTTTTCTATTGCAGGTCTTTCCATGGTCAAACAATCAAATCCGGAGCCGGTGGAGATATTAGAATTAATATGAAAATGTTAAATCTTCCAACATATTAAAATCTTATTGTTTGAGAAATACTTTTATAAGAGTTAATAATAAATTGAAAATATTTTTGTTATAAATATTTATTTATGTGAATGTCTAGAGGTCTGTGTATTATATAGGAATTTGACGTATTTTGTCATTAAGACTTTAATGTTTATTAGGGTTAAAGTTTGAGTTATATCTTGATACACAAGCTGTGTAAAAAAATTTACACAACTCTTATATAAAATTTAAAACCTATTTCAACTACAGAAAATTTTAAACCTAAATCTCAAACCCTAAACTTTAAATTCTAACCATAACCCTTAAATTCTATACCTTACACACTAAACCCTTGAACCCTAAACCCTCAAATTAAAAAGTTTGTATATCAAAATATTTTTCTTAAAGTTTTATATGATATTTACTCTTTATGTCTATAAATATAGTTAAAGAATTCACATCGAGAATATCTCTTTTCTCTTTTATTCTTCTTTTACTTTATTTGTCAAATTTTTCATGGAGTTGTACTTTCTCTAATTATAAACGTGGAATCTACGTGTGAGCGTATAATGTAAAGATAGGGATAAATACGGTCTTAACCAAACTTGGAAGAAAGAATGCCAAAAATTTTCAGACAACAATATCCTGCGGTGACAAAACAATCAACTTTTGGTCTTTATAAATAGGTAGAACCGATGTCCAATCTCATCATCTTCAGCAAAGCTTCTTTTATTCATTCATTTTCCTACAATTCTTTCTTTAACCTCCATTTCTTAGCCATATCCTACGTTGTTGTTTTGCTTGAGCAGAAGAATTCCAGGGCGCAGAACAGAAGAAAAGAAATATGGAGAATCCTCTACAGCTAAAGTGCTTGAATCACGTCTCACTTCTGTGCAGATCAATTGAAGAATCTGTAGATTTCTATCAGAATATTTTAGGCTTCTTCCCCATCAAGAGACCTGGTTCCTTTGATTTTTCTGGTGCATGGTAAAAAGATTCTTTAAACCATTTTTTCATTCTTGTCAAATTATTTTTGGGTTAAATATTGATTCAAAGTGTTGTGATTTTTTAACATGGATAGGCTGTTCAGTTATGGCATTGGCATCCATCTTCTCCAATCAGAAAATCCAGAAAGTATGCCTCAGATTCGACGTATTAATCCCAAGGACAATCATATTTCTTTCCAGGTATGTTTCATTTATAATATTGCATGCTACTTAATTATAATACGTACTAGAAAAAAATTCTAACAAAAAGTATTGTTACAATAAGATTTTTGTACTCAGGGACGGACGCATGGGTGCCGGAGGGCAGCCGCACCTTCTAAAAGTTTTAAGCTCCCCTATATTTTGTATATTTTCTTTGTAATTTCTATTTATAATCTAATTTTAAACCTTTAAAATCTTGTAATTTTGCACCCCTACATTTCTAATATAACTTCCTGATAGTTCGCACCCCTGTTTTCAAAGTTGCAGAATATAAACTATGCTTCAAAAACATGGTATTTGAATGTTGAAAATAGCAGTTTGTATGCACGATGTGTGTGATTCGAATATGTGTATATATTCTTGTAATAATTTATTGATTGCAGTGCCAGTGCGATAGCATGGCGACGTTGGAGAAGAAATTGAAGGAGCTGAATATAGAATACGTAAAGGGAAGTGTAGAAGAAGGTGGAATTCGCGTCGATCAACTCTTCTTCCACGATCCCGACGGTAACACGATTGAACTATGCAACTGCGACAACCTGCCTGTAATTCCATTGCCTGTCGATGCTATCCATTCATGTTCGCTGACCAACCGCAACGTTCGACGACAGCAACCATTACAGGCGCAAAAGATTGAGCACCCGGTACAAATCTAGTGGCTACCTTGGAGTCATTGGCCAAAACTAACGGAGAATCTCACCAACTCTGGCTAATTAAGATTGGTTAATCAACCAATGTCAGAACATTTTTAATTTTTTGCTACATGAATTCAAGATTCGTTTGAGCCTGTCGGGCTGATGTGCTGAAACTGTGTCAATCAGTAATTGAAAAAAAAAACAATTTTTAAACTGATATGTTTTGTCCAAGATTACTGTTTTCTAAGTTTTTTCATGCAATCGAAATGAGACTACTGGGTTCATAACCGAGGCGTTCATAATTGGTCCAATAGGTATTCAGAGGCACAATAAGCTCATTACGTAAGTAATAAAGTGGAAGAAATGATAAATAATAATAATAATAATCTGGTAGTGATATTGGACTTATTTGACTTATGGATACTCATTGAGCCAATTATAAACACCCTTAACAGAAAGTATCTACCATAAAGTGCAGGAAAACACTGAAGATGGAAATTTTTCCACTGGAAGTCTGGAACTGCTCAGACATATATACATATTCTATTATTTCTTACATATGTATTCATTTTTTCATATATTTAAAGAATTAGTGGTTTTTTATATTTGAATATATGTCGAATACGAATAATATATTATCACTTTATCATTAGGATAAGAGAATTTTTCTGATCAAAGACCATCCTGAAAATGGTTTAATGTGTCATCTTTTAGGCCACAATTCCTAAACGATGAAGGGGCCATTAACATCTTTGGAAGCTCAAGCCCCACCTATAAATTAACTAAAGATAAACAACCAGAATCCAAAAACTTCAATCAATAATCATGTCAAGCACATTTATTTTGGTCACCCTTTGAAAACATATAAATACATGATTACATAATTTTAATGTCCATGGCTTGGCTTGTCTCCAAAAACCAATATCATGAGGGACCATATCGTAGATTATGTCATAGCCTCAAAATCAAAAGAAATGATTAGATTACATTTAATCTCTCTAATGAAAAAAAACCCTACCTAATTAAGATCTATTAATTGGTTGAGTAATTAAAAATATTTATATTGTCTCATCTTATATGAGTTTAAATCTCGACTTTTACATTAGAAATGTTATACATCTCTATTTAATAAAAAGAAAAATCTACCTAATTAAACAAATGTACGAAAAAATGAATTTATAATATTAGGCGAACCAATCATCGATCAATTTTTAGATCAGAACAGTAAAACACATCTTTTTTTCTGTTAAATGATATAAAAGACGGAAGTTGATTTTGAATTTTAAAACTACTCCATGCTCACGGCGAGAAGCGAACCCTCGACCACTCATTTTAAATCAATATCAGAATTCTAACTTCAT
Organism: Hibiscus tridactylites; assembly: GCA_958450335.1. NCBI lineage: Eukaryota > Viridiplantae > Streptophyta > Magnoliopsida > Malvales > Malvaceae > Hibiscus > Hibiscus tridactylites. The sequence continues at coordinate 89,030,797 of OY288282.1, forward strand.
TTTAGCCATTTCCCTAGCTCCATTATCATCTTCAACAACCCAATCCAGTCCATAACCCAACTTGCCACATAGAAACAAGTAAAGAATTGTATTATTACTATAATAAATAATAATCTCCGGGGCATGTCTATCAAGTGAAAATGTCAACTAAGAATATTAAAAAAAAAGAAAAAGAAAATGACGGACTCCCTTTTTAACTTTGTAAGTCGAGAAGAAAGCAAATACTGATGCACATGCTTCGCCCATGCATCGGAGTCAATCTCACTGAAATCGAGAGAACGTTGCAACATGAATCGTGCTAGTATGGTAGGATGAAAGTCATGAAGCTAAAGTAATTGTAGCCTTTTTCTCCATTTGTTTATCTTTCAAGACATTTTTTTTTAATAGCCGACTACTGAAATGTTGATAAATAGGATGGTTTAAAATTAAAGTTTAATTAAAACTAAACGGCACAAGGTAACCAAGGACGGAACTAAGTGGGGGTTGGAGGGGAAATCACCCTCACTCTTGATTTTTTTCACCTTTGTTTTTCTATTTAATTTTTCTAAAAAATTGTTTATTTATAAATTTACTCTCCATTTTTAAATATCTATAGCTTGCTCTCAACCTTAAATCATAGCTCCGTCCAGTAACCACTCGTATATGAAATCATATAGTGGCTTTTTCACAAAACAACACATGAATCAAGTCTAACCAGACACAGGACTGAATTTTCAAGCGTAAAAGAAAGCCCATCAAATCTCTTCAAAGCAATCATCGCCCTTTATCACAGGCAATAACACATGGTTTGCTTATATAAAATATTCCACCCAATTTTTCTAATCATTTATTATTTTATACTCCATGGCTATTTCTTTAACACCTCCCTTGCTCACATTATATATATATATATATATGTAGCCACCTCCAGGCTCCATGGCTTGACTTCATAGGCTAATACAACATCACTAGAACAAAACGCAGTGAGTGAGTCGAAAATGGCTTCCAAGGAGAACAAGCACAAGAAACTAACTAGTTTCCTCAGCACTTTTTACAGGTCCGGTACTAAAAGTCTGAAGCCTAAATCCGAGCCTGCTATAGCAGCAAATAACAAGCCTGTTTCACAGAGCTTGTTGTTGAGGAAACTCGAAAATGGCCCAACTGTAGACAAAGATGACCGGAAGGGAATCGAAACAGGCGGTGGAGGAGCGGTTGCAAAGGTGATTGTCGAAGGAAGAAAGTCAGTGTCCCACATCGAAACGAATTTGGCATCGGTGATTTCGTTCCTTCAGGTCAAAGTATTGGTTTCCGACATGCCAGGGTTCATGCAAGTGCATGCCTTCCGCTGTGCCAGAAGAACGTATGATAGCTTGGACAAGTTTAGCTCCAGACACATGGCTTATAACATCAAAAAGGTATGTTCAAAAACCCCATTGGTACACAGATACAAACACAGTTTCACAGAATGTAATGGCAATGGCAAAATCATATTCGGCTAGATTGATAATTCAAGTGTTTCTTTTTGGAATTGCCTGAATTTGAATGATTGAGACAATACTCTGCAGGACAGATAGAAATTATGACTTTCTTTCCGATCTGAATATTTCAGCAGAAACTAGGTGCCAAGGGGCACATGGAGCTATTGACTAGCATTTTTGGCTATTACCCACATCATTGAACATGGAAAAAAAAGTATATTATATAAAGGCTTAATACCCAAATAGGTGCCCAAACTATGCTTGTGGATCATTTTTGGTGACTAAATTATTTTTAGCTCTAAATAGGTGCCTAAAGTTTCAATTTTGGTCATTTTAAGTGCCTAACCGTTAATAAAAAATCGTTAGTCAATTAATTTTTGACAAGTGGCATGTTTTTAATTTTTAATTTCTTTTAAATTAATTTTTAAATAAAATTCAAAATTTAATTTTTTAAAAAAGTTAACAGTTTTAAATCTTTACAAAATAGTCCCAAATCTCTAACCTAAAACCCCAAATTACTATCGATGTCGCCGTTTACTATCTCACCGAAGTGGCCTACCGCCGCCAGACCACCACGACCATTTCCCCCAACCATCCATCGCCGATAACCGACGGTAGGTGTGCCGACGACCTCCTTTCACGATCTTGGCTTCTTTCGACGTTAGGAAGCCGATCGACACACCTACCGCTGTTTACCGACGATGGGTGGTTGGGAAAACGGTCTTGGTAGTCAGGCGGTGGATATGGGGGTGGCGGCGAAACCATTGGCGGCAGGTTCGGCCGGGGAAGTTAGGGATTTCGAATTTGGGGCTATTTTGTGAGTTTTGAGAAATTTAGGGTTTTTAAAAAAATTAAGTTAAAAAATTAAATTTAAAAATAAATATAATAAAAATTATTTTTTTGATAAAAATAACGATAGTTAACGGTTAGGCACCTAAAATGACCAGAATTGAAACTTTAGACACCTATTTAGAGCTAAAAATAATTTAGACACCAAAAGTGATCTACAAGTATAATTTAGGCATCTATTAGAAATGTAGTAGAATCAAAGAGTTTCAACACTGAAACCTCGAGTATGGGAATCCATAGTGAGACCAGACCATGATCCAACAGCTCATGTGTAGAAACAGCAAGCAGAAATCAATTATCAGTACAAAACAGCATCATATTGTAATAATCAAATAATTTTTTCTTTTTCTTTTGCCCTTTGAGTAATTTGCATATGTCAAATTAAGTCCAATCCGTCCCGTGAGTTTTTTTAAATCATTTTAGACAATGAATTACCTTGTTTTTTGTCCTATATATATGTCTCATTGTTAATACTTTGGGCTTTTTCATACAGGAGTTTGATAAAGTTTATGGGCTAACCTGGCATTGCATTGTGGGCTCAAATTTCGGCTCATTTGTTACACATTCAACAGGTTGCTTTCTTTATTTCTCAATGGAGAAACTATACATTTTAATATTTAAAACAAAAGTTCGCAGGATTGCAAATTAGACTTAATTACAAGATTGAAGGCTATCAATCAAACATAGATACCTGTTTTTTTCTTCTCTATTTATTCTCATTTTTTTTAATTTATATGTTTGTAAATGACAAAAAGATCGTAAAAATGATGTAATAGTGTAAGATTATTATGAATTCCTACCTGCATTATTTTAGTCTGAAGATGACTCGTAACCCGGTTTTGTAAGAACTTAATAATAATCTAATTCGATGATGGAAAGCAAGTATAATATTGATCTTTGGTGTTCTAATTTGAATCTGAATTTTTTTATGTGATTCATGTAGTTAACTTAAATTCCAATTAAAAAATCAAATTAAAGTTGAATCATTTTTTTAATATACTGTCCAAGGGACAGAAATGAGGAGAGCAATTCTTAAATTTTATGGTAACCTAATTTTTTTGGAACCAAATTAGGTCATAGATGATTCATGATAGGACCGGTGGGCGAGACCTCATCAATCAAACAATAGACTATTAGCTAACAAACAAATTAAAAGTCGGCTACCTTATCAACTCCAAAACAATATATAAAATAAAATTAATAATAATTTCATTTATTGGAGAGGGTTTGGTATTTTGTAGCTCAATTTCATGGTGATGAGATTAATCAATTTTACCTCACTTTCTTCTCTTGTGGAATTAAAGAAATTTCTGCTGTTGGAATGGAAAGAACAAATTCATCCAAAAAAAGGAATTAAAGAAATCAACCCAAAGCTGTCGGGAAAATGAAAAGAAGAAGAAGAAGAAAGCATCTAGTCATCTACATAACAAAATCCAATGAAACATAAGCTGTTGAAAAACAAAACTAAAACACTAATGTTTCAGGTTTGTGTTTCCATAGGCCAAACTTTGTCCGATTTCACGAGATAATTTTCAAATGGAAGTCTACATGTTCATAAGAAAACCACACACGTAATTTGAAATGGAATGCCGAAAGCCGTATATCACATTCAAAAACATATACAGAAATTAAGCTATATTTACAGATATGATTGATCATGACTTACGTTTGTTTGGTCTTCCTTTCTTCACGGCAACCGGTTTGCCAAAAACACCACAAAAACCACAACCGGACACTTTAGGAGAAGGAGGGTCCACGCTAGGCGACGTCGCCTTCATCGTGCGGTACGTATGTCCACCGCTACCTCCGTCCGATCGGCTTCGCCTCATCATACCGTCCGATGACCCTCGGCTCTCTTTATTTTCTTGGTTGTTAGCCTTCATTTGGTTCAAATCTCCCGATAAAACCTTGTCGTCCCATATCAAACCCGAGGATCCTTGCCTCCTGAACGACGTCGTAGACCTCTGCAAACCCTCCATCTCTTCTTCAAAACCTTCTTTCTTGTTTATGTTCTGGAATTTTTAGGGGGGGAGTTGTTCAGAGGTTTTTATTGGTACAAGGTGAAGGGACGTTGAGTCCAAAGATACGTGGTGAAGTACGACTTTTTCAATGTGGTTTGTAAGTATATAAGGGAGTGAAGAAACCACAAGTATGGAATTTTAACGAGGGATTGGGTAATTTTTAAAGAGAATATTTTCATGCATCGAAGTGGATTTTTTTTAAAAAAACGGATCTAATTTAATTATTAAAAGTTTAGTATTTATAATTTTGTGGTTTAAGATTTTAGGATTAAAGTTAGATTTTAGAATTTGGGGTTTACTGTTTATTGGGTAAGATTTAGGATTTTAAGTTCAGAAATTTAAATCTAAGTTTTAAGCTTAAAAAGTATCTTTGGGGGGAAATTTTGGCAAAATGACAAAAGATACTTCAAACGTTTGCATGTTTTGTTATTAGTCCCCATATTCTTTCTTTTGGTCCAAATATGTCCCCCAACGTTTCATTCATAATCCAAGTATGTCTTTGTTGGATGTAAATTGTTAATCAAATGATGGCCAACGACTTATAAAAAATTTTGACGTGGCATCAGCAGACCTTAATATGTGACAAGTCCAGTCAGCATCAACTGTTGAACGTCAGTTGACTGACAATTTCCATCTAACGGAGGCATATTTGGACCAAATTGAAACGCTTGGGGCATATTTGGACTACAAATGAAACTTTGGGGCATATTTGGACCAAAAGAAAAAATATGAGACAAATGACAAAACAAACAAATATTAGAGGCATATTTAGACGAAAAAAATAGAAAGCCAAATGATAAAACATGCAAACATTAGGGGCATCTTTTGTCATTTTGTCAAAAAATTTACAGTTGCATCAAATATTAACATTTTCAAACTTAATTACGTCTCTCAAATTTTGGCAAAGTTTTAGAGCACCGAATCAAAGATTTGGACCGGAAAACTGTCTATAGTCCACCGTCTACCATTTGAAACACCCATAGCTGACGGCTTTAAAATAATAAAACAATTCCCTTAATGGTGTGAATTAAGGCATTAAACGTTTGAATATTTCAAATTGATTAAAAATAATAATATCAAGGTTTGGTCCAATGGCATCGTTTCTGAAATCATATTTGTCATAAACAATTGACTAAAAATGACACATAAATTGTTTGGGTGTTTTAATCAATGCAAATAAGAAATAATATGTTTTGATCATTCAAAAGTCAAGTTTATTCTCACGCAATAGAAAAAATGACATGCAAAAACTAGTTGATGTCTTTAATTATTACAAAACGAAGCATGTAGGTGTAGCCGTTTATTAATTATGGGTGTAAAAATAAAATTTCTACAATATAATTTATGCTTAGTGTAATATTGGATTTGAAAACATTTAACATTATTTATTGTATTTTATTAAAGTCTTATATCCGTCCACTAATTTCAAAATATACATTTATCATCTATAATCTTTCAAAACTTTTTACCATTCATTCTTGTTCGTTAGTTAACTGTTAAAAGTTAAAATAAATAATATTTAATCCTTAAATTAATAACTTTTTCTAACTTAATCCCTTATGGATTATAAATATCAAGGGGTCAAATTAGAAAAATGTCAAATTTAGGGAGTAAATATTATTTATCCCACATTTTAAACGGTTGGCTAACGTAATAGGAGTCGAGTGATGGAAAAGGATGGATGGTGAAATCTTTGGAAATATTGTGGATGATAAATATAATTTTTAAAGGTGATGGATGATGGATGAGTTTTACCATTAACTTAATTAAAAAGAAAAGGCCTAATATGAGGCCCAGTTTACACCGTTTTAAAACCAATATACTATCAAATGGTAGCCCGGCCCAGTCAAAGTCAAGGCTAAAACAGTGGTACCAAAAAAGCCGATTTCGCGAGTGCAGAGAAGCTGTTTCTTCCCGAACTCAGTCACTCAGGGCGACGATGCTGAGACAGCTCTTTGCAAAATCAACAGCGAAACATGGCAGTTTCAGATTTATTCAGTTCAATCCACATGTTCGTTATCTGCGTTTTTGTTTCACCAAATTTCTCATTCTTCCAATCTATTTTGATTCGATTGGTTAATTTTTGAATTTGGGTTTGTTTCTGTTGCAGAGGGAGATGCATAGCAGGAATAAGAAAGCAATGGAGTTGATAGCGAAAGGGTGGAGTGCTTTGAAAGAAGTAGATAGAGTTATTGATTACTGCGAGCTCAATGATAAACGCCTCGTCCCTCTCCTAAGGGTACTTCACGGTAACTGGATTTTTTCTGATTGGTTTTTGTTCTCTAATTTTAACGTTTAATGATAGGCGGCAAAGGAAAATTTTGAGTTGGCATTGGAAGCTGATAACTCCAATACACACGCCAGGTATTGGCTCTCCAAATTGCATTTGAAGTACCATGTTCCTGGGGCATGTAAAGCCGTGTAAGTGGAGAGTTGTTTACTTAAAATTCAAATTACGAGAGTGCAGAATTCAGATTTTGCTTGTTTCTCACAATTGTTAGCTGCATTGTTTGAAATTATGATAGTGTTATGAGTAGAAATTTCCAATGCTTCTTAGGATTCATGTATTTTGTATATGATTTCTTATGTTTTATTTTCCATGCTAATGTTTTTTGTTGTATTTACATGTTAGATTAGATTATCTAATGGGCATTACTATGAATAGGGGTGTAAACGAGCCGAGTCGAGCTCGAGTAGTCTCGTTAAAATTTCGAGTCGAGTTCGAGCTTGAGTATTTTTTAATGAGCCTGAAAAATCTAAGCTCGACTCGGCTCGTTAAGAACTCGAGTCGATTTCGAGCTTTATTCAAGCTCAATCGAGTCGAGTGTTGTCCGATCTTTGACCGTGTTGGACTCGAGTAGCTTGCCATCTGTCATGTTTCATTTAAAGCTCTATCAAGAAAAAACTTTAATACACAAGTTGTGTAAACTCAAGCTTGTTAATTCTAGGTTTTAGGGTGTTAGTTTAGGGTTTAGAGGTATAGGTTGTTGGGTTTAGGATTTAGATTTTAACGTTTAAGACTTATGTTAGGTTTTATATTTTAGGGTTTTAAGTTTAGGAATTTAGATTTTAAATTTAAAAAAAAAGTAAAAAAAAATTAGTATATTATATTTTCGAGTAGCTCGCGAGCTTTTCGAGTCAGGTATCAAGTAGCTCGGCTCGGCTCGTTAAGAACTCGAGCTTGAGTCGAGTCCAATTGAGTCGAGCTTTAACCGTACTTTGACCGAGTCGAGCTCGAGTAGCTCGCGATCTGTCTCGTCTCATTTACAGCCCTAACTATGAAAACTAATTGCCTTGTTATGATAGAGGCGCTGCTTTGTTAGTAGAAGCTGCAGATATGGGCGATAAAGACGCACAATATGAGTTGGGTTGTCGCCTAAGAGTTGAGGTTAGAACTCTTTTAAGGGATTTGCCTCTTTGATGTATTACATTTTCCTGCAAGTGACATCTTTTCCTTTATAACATTCGTTGTCCTATTGGATAGAATGACTATGTTCAATCAGATCAGCAAGCTTTCTATTATCTGGAGAAAGCAGTTGATCAGGTATGTTTCTTTGGAAGCCAGTTGTATATGCTGCTTTTGTGATATCTCCCTAAACCTTACTAGAATTCCTTATTCTTATAGTTGCATCCAGGTGCTCTTTACCTTCTAGGCGCCGTGTACTTGACAGGGGACTGTGTAAAGAAAGACGTTGGTTCAGCATTATGGTGTTTCCACAGGGCATCAGAGAAGGTGAGGTTTCTCTTTGTTCTTATACTTCGTGATCTTGTTTATCGCACATGGATCTTCTATGGTTATTACATGATTATCAAAATTGGAAATCAGTAATGTTTATGAACTTTTGGAAGGACTTCGTCAAATTGAACATTATGGCCCTGAAGTTGTGGACGTGGTAACCGGGAATTATGAATTTTGTTAATTGAACCTCAGTAGCTCCCAAATAAAGACTAACATAAGCTGAACTGAGCAAAATCAGATAGTTGTACTTGAAAATCAATGATCTGCATATATCTTAAGCAACTGGTGTGGTATAAAAGTTAAAAAGGAATAATCTTTGCATTATTTTCCCCCACTTTATTTTTATAGTGTACAGATTTTACCTTCTATTTTTTTAATAAAAATATATGCAGGGACATGCTGGAGCAGCCATAGCATATGGATCTCTGCTACTTAGAGGTTAAATATACTCGCGCACCTTCTCATGGTTTCCTTTGACACTATTAGTGTACTATTGAGATTTTCAAAAGGTTTTCGTATTAACATGTAGTTTTTATTATCTAGGGTGAAGGTAAAAGAGAAACAAATAGCACTGAACTAGTTTTAGTAGCTAATACTATATATGACTTCAACCTGTAGTTATTTGTATTAGGAGACCATTTACATCATAAATATGACTTTAACTTTATTTATGTTTTACCTCTGGTTGACATATGATGAACTGAATTCTTATTGGCAACTTCTTAGGTGTTCAAGTCCCAGAACAGCTAACAAAATTTAGTTCGGAGAGGGTTTCTGCTGCCAAAAGAGGAAGGAAAAATGTAGAAAACCCGGCAAAGAACCCTGTTGAAATGGCGAAAGAGCAATTTCAAATAGCAGCAACGTCTGGATGTGACCTTGGATTAAAATGGTTGCAAAGAATTGAGGAGGTGGAGAAGCGTCTGTTGAGTGAAAGTAGCTCCGCAGATGGTGTTTCACAATCTAATCCGGCATTGTTATAATATGATCAGATGAACTCGAAGCCAAATAAGTAACAAAAAGGGAAGAGTTTTTTCAGTTTAATAGGAAGTAATATATATGGTATAATTTTCATCCATTATCAATTGCACTGTTACCCTTCCATTTGACTTATTGCATTAACACGATAGTGGAGGGCTGCATATTCAAGTTTTTTTTTTTTTTTTCTAAAATCGATCCTGCTTCCAGCTTCTGACCGTAGATGGTTGAGAACTCTCTAGGAAGGTGATGATGTTGCATAATCTTTAGATATATTGCACACAAATTGGTTAAGAGGCTTGAGCTCTTTGTTTTTTCTGTTTCTTGGCATATTTTGTTTCCCTTCTTTCCATTGCTTTCTCTCCCCAACACGAACACCATTTGCACAACACGTGAACCCTTATTTTGTTTTGTTCCTACAGTGTCACTTCCGGTGTCTGTTTAAAGCCCAAGTCATAAAACTTGGAAAATAAACCCTTGAATTTTCAGGTTATCTTATAAAACTCCCTTGAAATATTATATACAAATAAAACTCAATTTTGAAAGAATAAGTTAGTCCATATTCCAAGCTCCCTTGGAAATCCTTCACGTGCTCGGCTTATTCTCATTTTCTTAGGGTGCATTTGGGCGAGTAATTTTAATTATTTTGAAATGTATTATTCCTAAAGATTAGTATTTACAATTATTTTATTGGATAAATAATTATTTTAGAAAAATTAGGCTATCAGAATATTATAAGTTTGAAAAATAATTGTAAAAGAAAATTAATGATATTAAAATAAATAATATAATTATTACTAGAATTGCAAAATTATATAAATAATTATAATATAAAATATATAAACTTATAAAATGAAATTTAAAAGTTTAAACTTTTTTTATATTAGGGTCAACTACTAGAATAGTCACTTATATTTTCCCTCAGTGATTTTGAAAAACGATCAATAAGTTCACTTACGTTTTTGGGTGTAAATTTTTGGTCACTCAACCATTTGTTGCCGTTAAACATTGACGGCTTGCTGACCTGGCAGCAAAAAATAAGGGTAAACTATTGCAATGGCCACTAAAATTTATCTCATGTACATTTATGCTCCTCAATTTTAAAAAATAAACATAATAGTCACCATTGAAAAGGTTTCTTTATAATTTCACTCATAAATTTTTAAAAATTTATTTTCAACCCTAAAACTTTACAATTAATTAGTACAATAATATTATAAAAGCTTAAACGAAAAAACAGGTGCCCAAAATATATTCTTTTTAAATTTTAGGTGCAAGCACCTATTTTTCATTTAAGCTTTTATAATATTATTATACCAATTGATTGTAAAATTCTAACGTTGAAAAATAAATTTTTAAAAATTTAAGAGTGAAATTATAAAAAATACTTTTTAATAGTGACCATAATGTTTATTTTTTAAAATTGAAAAGTAAAAATGTACATAAGATAAATTTTGATAGTCATTGCAATAATTTACCCTTATTTTTCTTTACCAAGTCAATAAGCCGTCAATGTTTAACAGCAACAAATAGCCGAGTGACAAAAAATTTACGCCCAAAAACGTAAATGACCTTACTGGTCATTTTTCAGAATCGGTAAACCATTCTATACTAGGAAAAAACATTTTTAAATGAAATAAGATTGATCAAAATCTCCTAAATAAAGAATATCATTTTTAAATTTTAAAAAAATAAAAAATCTCCATTTCTTGCAGTATCACTACAAGATTCAAACGATTGATTGTTTACTTGGAAGAATAAAGGGGCATCACCATCCTAATGCTAACTCAAATCGCAGTTAGCTGCCGGGTTTTCCTATCCTTCACATTTCTTGCAGCCATTTGACACGAGGAAAAGAAGAGAAAGAAAGGTAGTGGTCAGCAGAACGGATACTGTAAAATTTAAACCTGTTTTTAAGCAATACATAAAACTCCCTTGTTTCCCAGTAAACAAATCTGCGATTGTATAACCAGAATCTCCTATCATTGATTTCATTTCGCCTTTCCTTTCTTTGAAGATCCTGGTCCATTCTTTCCAGTCTTCTTATGAAGTTGCTTTTTTGGTTTCAACTTGTTTGTGGTCGATGACGACTTCCCTTCTTCATTCCTTTTATTCCTACCTCTCTTCTCTTTCTTCACATTGTACATCGTAACAGCCTGATTTCAAAAAGAAAGAAAGAAAGAACAACAAATTTCCATTAGGAATATCGACTTTACCACCAGATGAACTCCACTGTGTGTCTCAAGCTTACCTTGTTAACATTGAGTATCTCATGGGAATGCTTAGAGATTAGCTTATTTAGGACATTCTCCGTTTGCTCCTTCTCTCGTGAGCCTATCCCTGATCCTTCGACAACAGGTAAGAACTGACACAAGTACAAAATACCATATTAGAGCAGCATGCCATTATATAATTCATGAGAAATATTTACACCAAAGTGAAGGCCAAGAATGCAAACCTTGCGATGTTTTCCTTGCTTTTTAGCAGGCTTTTCTCCCGGCAACTTCCTATCAAATTTCCCACCACTAGCTGTAGAAGTAGCAGCCATCCCAGCTACATTCCCTAATTCATCTTTAGTAACTTTCTTAGGTGGAGCCTGTGTCCCTGTTATGGGCAGAGCCGTAGCAGCAAGCTGAACATGGCTGCAGCAAATCATTTTAAGATAAAATCAACTTAACAAAAACATTACAAGAGGAGCAATTAAACGAAACTCAACCAACGATCTAGTTTGTCCAATGCAAGCTAAAGTAACTGCCAGAAATTTCTCCTCAAGAACTAGAGCAGTTTGAATGAAAATGATGCCTATGGAAAAGAATCAAAGTTGACTTCAAACTCGTTGATGTTTACAAGAAATTCCTATGAGCATAGTCAGCAATCATAGTCTAACCCCTTAACTGCTATAATGACATAAATGTTAGGATTGTAAAGGAATAGTATCAAAGAATAAGACTTAAGGTTAAAGCAGCATAAGAGGGGAGCTATTTATACCAATACTATCTCAAATATGATATGAATAAGATATCAATTGTGATTCTACATATGGAGAACTACAGTGGGTAGGCAAAACCTTGGCAAAGCACCAATTTTTGCAGCTTGTTTCAAGTTCTGGAGGCGATTCTTCTCTTGTTTCTCAACCCGTTTCTTCTTATCATCTTGTCTTTTAGCAAAAGGATCCACTCCTGGCTCTGCAAACAGCAACAACCGTGTTCAACAAAACCAAAAGAGTCCAGTATGACATATTGGTACTTGTCAACTAGTTCTATATTTATTATCTCAACTACAATTTACATTGCTATTTTAATAGCACAGGTAGTTAAAAGTCAACTTTATTTCTACCAAGGGCACAACCCATTAAAAAAAATACTCACCATCAGTCATCTTGGCCTCGATGATTGGTATATCTTTATCATCATTGACACGATCATAACCAAAACGACGTTTCCATGTACCAGTCTGTTCATCCCATACAACCTTGTCCTTTTTCCGTTTCTGTATACCTACAAGATATTTCAAAAGAGAAAAGGTAAAAATAAAGAATCTTCAGACCAATGGAAAATGAGAATAACTTAAAATTTAACATAAAGATGTAAACTTCAGATGATAGGTGAAATGTTTTACCTTTCTTTTTCGCAAACTCCTCCCATTTCGTGGGAGGTTTAGGCTTCGGAAGCTGAAAACACAAGCACAATAAAGCATTTCAGGTTTCAAGGCACCTTGAATACTAGATTTTACAATGCAAATGAAAAGCGAACTAAATAAAAATCAAATTCCTTTGCTGGGAAAAACTTGTTCTTTACTTACAGAAGTCTAAAAATACAAAGTTAAAAAAAGAATTAAGCATAAGGGTAGGCTTACATGCTTCTCCCTAGGAAGTTTTGTTGTTGGAGGAGGCAGCTTAACAAGAGGTCCATCAACATCTTCAGTTGAAGGCAAGTTAAAAAGACTATCTGCAACTGCTTGAACTAACTTTGTACCCTCCTGTAAACATTCCTTCACTAGCTCATCCCTAAACATATTGGCCAGCAGACATAAGATATCAAGAAAAAGGAACACAATGAACAACAAAAACAACTTCTTTACAAAAACCAAAGTATGTCCGGTTAATTGCAGTTATAGCATCAGATTCAAATCCCCATTGCCCCCATGAATGTATCATTTTCTAATAAAAATCAACCCAAATAGAGAAGATAAACATGCATAATTATAAAGGAAAGAACTAAACCTGGAAGTGGGGAGCGAAGGGAAATTATGAAAAGGGTTAAAAGCTAAAAGATTTCCCACGTCTACTTGAAAAGGTTTCTGGCTCTCTGTCTCCGTTTCCATCTCCATCGCCGTCTCCGCTTTGTGTTTGCTGTACGCTGCCAACTACTAAGCTTTGGTTTGGCTTTTCAAAACCTAACGCCGAAAGGGGAAGAAAGCGGCTATCGAATTATTTTGATCTAAGCATCAACTAGAAACCAGCCGCTTTATCGGCCTTAGCCCAATATAAAGCCCACGCCCAACGGCTACTTCTGTTTTTCCCTTTTCATACCATTTTATACTAGGGTTGTACATTCGATCAAGCCGAGTCGAGTCAAAAAATTTTGAGTTATTCGAGTGACTCATCTAATTTTATCATTCAAATTTTATTTAAAATTTTTTTGAGTCGAGTCAAATCGAATTAAGTCGAGTCAAATCGAGTTTATAAAATTCGAATCGAGTTTCGAGTTTCTATACAAACCCTCGATGATGTCAAAGCTAGAGCTCCAACAAATCAACAACAGTGTTGTTCACAAATTCAGCATTGCCTGTGAAACCGTTGTTGCTTGTTCGAGCTAACAATAGTAGACGAATTTCGAGTATCATGTAAATTAGGTTTTAGAATTATGGAGCCTTTCGGATTTAAGTTAAGAAAATTTGAGGTTTTCATTTAAATTCACGTGAGATATGAATGACTAAATAAGAAAAGTAAGAGATTGGGGAAAGGTATAACATTAACTAAGGCTTAAAACTAAATGACGTAGTTTTATATTTTCAAACTATTCGTTTTTTTGTTTATTCAAACTTCTAAAATTTAGACTCGATTCAAACTCGAAATTTCAACGAGTTATTCGAGTGACTCAAATAATTCAAATAATTCGACTCGAATAACTCACAAGTAAAAAAAATATTTGAGTCGAGTCAAATTTTACTCGCCCATATTTTATACGGCTAAAATTCATTGGTGTTTTAATTTAAAAATTTTATAAATTTAATTTAAGAGTTATAGTTTATGTATTTATTTAGATTTAAGAGTTTAAAATTTAGAGTTTATAAGGAAAACATAAATCATTAATCATATTATCTTAAAATCTAAAAATTTTTAACCTTAAATCACAAATTGTAACAACCTCTAAATTATAGACACTTACAAAACCTTTTTTTAATCGTCGATACATGGGAAGTGTTTAAATTTTATAATGGAATTACTAAAATAATTTTAATTATATTTAAATATAAAAATTAAAATATGTGAAGAATTTTTTATTTTATTTACAAAATAAAATAATTATTCAAAAACGTTTTAAAAAATGCGTATAGAAGTAGAATTCATTTATATGAGGTTGATACTTTATTAAAGTTAAAATAAAAAAAGTATATTTATCATAAAATATCTAAATATTTCTAAAATATAATTTTTAAATAAATACAAATAATTAATACTTCTTATAAAATATTTCTATTCTTTCTTTACTTAAATAAATTAACTATAAACTAAATAAAAGTCGAATTCAATTTAATTTAAATAACTATAAATTTTAAATATATATATATATATATCTGCGTCTTACCTCAATTTCCCCCAGAAATCATGAAACCCTAGTTCCCTGAAAATCAACCCTAATCAGTGCATGAACCTAATTAGTTCGTTCTCGTTTCTCCTTTTAACCCCCTACTTCCCGTAGGGCGAGATTTTTCACCTGCAATTTCATCTTTGTCTTTCTTCTGGGGAAAAATCAAAGATGGATGGAAACAAAGATGATGCCTTGAAATGCTTGAAAATCGGGAAAGAAGCGTTGGACGCTGGAGATCGATCCCGTGCTCTCAAGTTCCTTACCAAAGCGCGTCGCCTTGACCCAACACTTCCCGTCGACAATCTTTTATCGACAGCTGCCGAAAGAGAATCCAACAACCAACCCGCGCCGGAATCTTCCGGGTCCACCCAAGATCTTTCTGGTACTTCTCCATCTAAGCCGTCTGATCAACCTTCAATTCGCCATAGGGTTCGATCAAATGGGGCAGCTGCTGCTTCTTCGACGACAGCAGGTGTGGATTCTTACACTGAAGAGCAAATCACGATCGTGAAACAAATCAAGAAAAAGAAGGATTATTATGAAATTCTGGGGTTAGAGAAAACGTGTTCCGTTGAAGATGTTCGAAAAGCTTATCGAAAACTCTCCTTGAAAGTTCACCCTGATAAGAACAAAGCTCCCGGGGCTGAGGAAGCGTTTAAGGCGGTATCAAAAGCGTTTCAGTGCCTAAGCAATGCAGAAAGTAGGAAAACCTATGATCTTGTAGGATCAGATGAACCTGTTTACCAGAGGAGAGCTTCAGATTATCGTGGTGGAGGAGGCAATGGATTTAATGGCTTTTATGATACAGATTTCGATGCTGATGAGATATTTAGGAACTTCTTTGGTGGAATGGCTCCTTCAACTACTCAATTTCGTAGTTTCCATTTTGGCTCTGGAATGGGAGCTAGAACGGGGGATCAGGGGTCTAGTGGATTCAATATGCCCATGTTGATTCAGTTGTTGCCAGTTCTGTTAATTCTCTTGTTGAACTTTTTGCCCTCTTCTGAGCCTGTTTTTTCGCTGTCTCGATCGTATCCTCACGAGTACAAGTTCACAACTCAAAAGGGTGTTAACTATTATGTGAGATCGACTAAATTTGAGCAAGATTATCCTGTCAATAGTCCTGAGCGTGTAAGGATCGAGGAGCGTGTTGAGAGAGAATATTATTCAGTTTTGGCACAGAATTGCAGGTTTGAGCTGCAGCGGCGGCAATGGGGGTTTATTCGTGAGACACCGCATTGTGATTTGTTGCAGAAGTTTCAGTCTGCAGCTTAATGGCTTCCTTTGAGGTCATTTCGATGTTCCCTTATTACTTGTTCTAGTCTAGAACTTTTAAGGTTTCCTAGTATGATTGTCTGTTTGTTTAGAATACAGTTTTAAGACTTTAAGTGGCTAGTGCAATAATTGTAACCATAAGGGCGAGTCAACCTCTGGATTTATGGAAGAATACATGTCTATTTGATAATTTGGTATGCGTATTGATAATGATAAAAGGTTACCTTATGTATGTCTGAATGATCTGCATCAGTTTGTTTCTAACTTTATTTGCTGCTCATTGAAAGTAGAGCATTCTTCCTTCTTACAAGGTGCTACATACTTTAGACCTATGTTTGGTCTTGGGACTTTTTAAACCATTGAAAATAATTCCTCATCTTGGTTCTCTGTTGCAAATGCAACCCTTTCAATTAACAGGGTTAAAAACTGGGAAAGACAAGAAAAAAAATGAAAACTGATACTTGTATATTAAGGTACTTACCCCAAGAGCTCTAGCCATCCGGCTGACTGGTTCAATCTCAGAACTCAAAACAGCCTAGGACACACCTTATTGTACAATCATATTCAAGTCTACACACTGCTTTGTTTCCCCGTAAAATTGGTTGATATTGGTAAACTTTAACTTTCCAACAGTTGCAATAAGAAGATGCTGCCCAATACTTATTTCCTCACTCTGATTTGTACATATTAATAAAAGTTTGTCTCTTTGAATTTTTTTCTCAATACCTTCCATCCGTGTAATCAATTGCTCTAGGAGACAGCTTGTCCCATGACACTATTAAACTGAGTTATACAACTTGATTGCTATCCCACAATTTGATGGTCACAATTAAATCGGTTCGTGTTATACTGCATGATTATCTATGTGAATCTGGAAAAACCCCGCACAGTGTTTAAACTGAACTGCATAGATAGTTGCACAAAAAGCTTAGCTATAGTGGCTGGCTGGCTGCATCCTGCTTTGTTCGTAGCATATGCTGCTGGAGCAATTTCAGTAAGACAACTGAATCCCTGCTCCGCTATTGGCATGTTATTTGACTACTGTTTGACTTTAGAATTGGGATGTTTTTATCATGCAAGAACTGTATCTTTCCACTTGTGCTTATTCTATTGGTCCTGTCTTGGCCACAATTTTGGGCTTCATTGATTAACCACAAGCTTATAGAGGTGTGAGGAGCTTACCTTACTTCTTAGATACAAGAAAATTAACCTAGTTGTTGAATGGGATTATGGGATGTCATCCGCAATAAGATATATTTGGTAGTTTCCTATGGGTATGGGTTGCAACTGTTGTGAATGGTTGTGTCACTTGAGTAGAGCAGAGCAGGCATGGCATCATCAAGAGATCAAATACCAGATGGCATTGCTTGCATTCATGTACTTGTTGAGAATGATAACTTTTCCTTCATGTTAATAGGCTAACAATATGCATTTGTGATGCAGGTGGCAGGCACAATGAAGATGACCACTTTTTAACTTCGAGCTCTCTGCTTTCAACCATCTATGAATTTTAATGTTTTTTTTTATTATATATATTGATTTTTTTTACATTTGTCATACCCCTATTGTACCCGTACCTTGTAATTTTAAAAATTATTGTTTCTTGTCCCTGAATTTGTCCTTGTACTCGTATTCGTGCAACATTGAGTAAAACTATCAAGTTTCATACTGGGATAAACGCGACGTGACTGAAAACACAGCCGCAAACATTTTTTAGTTCCTTGTTCGTTACATGATGAAATCTTTTTCAATTTCATATTTAAGGTTCTTTCGGTACATTCTATATAATGGGCTTTTAGGCTTGCTAGGAGAGCATTAAGGTTACATAATCCAGAATGTTGCTTGGACTCATATGGCATAATGCCCAACTAACCATTTTGATAATAATTTATCTTGTCCACGAAATTGAAAAAGTTAATTAACTTTGATAATAATTATTTTAAATAATTACATTATTCACACACATTGTGAAAAAATCATGAGAAAAAAAAGAAAATTGTTTTTTTAATAAAATGAAGATTAAAACTTATTACTGTCTCATTAAAAATTGTCTTAAATTTAATCTGAGAAAAAGATTACACATGATAATAATTATTGTGAGAACTTATGAAATAAAACTAACCATTACATGTCCCGACTAAACAGAAGCCATATGAGGTGATAAATCATCATGTAGTAAAGAAAGGACCACATCTGAAGACTAAAAGTGTGGTGA
This sequence comes from Hibiscus tridactylites, assembly GCA_958450335.1. NCBI lineage: Eukaryota > Viridiplantae > Streptophyta > Magnoliopsida > Malvales > Malvaceae > Hibiscus > Hibiscus tridactylites. The sequence goes on from OY288282.1 coordinate 89,049,141, forward strand.
ACATTCGAGTGCCGAAAATAACTTCACTAAAACGAACATTAAATCTATCTTGGCCAATCCATCGTTCACCACATTAGCGTTCTTACGAACACGTTAAATATCAAATGTTAAAAAATTATAGCAATTAAAAGTTAACTGTATGATATATTAGACATTTTCCTATGATTTTCCAGTTAAATGCACGTAGATATTATATATATATCAACTGCAATAAAAAGTTATAAAGTATCTTTTTATTATTAGATAAGTGAAAGACAATAAAAGAGAAAAATACAAATAATTTTACCATGCTAGTAAGTTATGTGAAGTACCATAAATAATGATTTTCATTGGCTTCTTGCATATCACGCGGATCACAAATATAATTCATTAACAGTCGTTGATAACCTATTTAATCTACGGTTCATATTTTCCCATGAAAATATTTCCCCAACACTTTTCCCGCTTCTCTCAAATTCCCCTTTATATATTGTCCCCTCCCTAGTTTCACAATCGCGCTATCAAAACATTTTATTAGATAATTTCCTCGCTCTTTGTGCATCGTCTATTAATCTAATGGCCCGTACTAAGCAAACAGCTAGGAAATCAACCGGTGGCAAAGCTCCACGTAAGCAGCTAGCTACAAAGGCCGCTCGCAAGTCAGCTCCGGCGACCGGAGGAGTGAAGAAGCCTCACCGTTTCAGGCCCGGAACCGTGGCTTTGAGGGAGATCAGGAAGTACCAAAAGAGCACCGAACTTCTAATCAGGAAGCTTCCATTCCAGAGGTTGGTGAGAGAAATCGCTCAAGATTTTAAAACTGATTTGAGGTTCCAAAGCAGCGCTGTTTCCGCACTTCAAGAAGCCGCCGAGGCTTATCTCGTCGGGCTTTTTGAGGATACAAATCTCTGTGCTATTCACGCTAAGAGAGTTACAATTATGCCTAAGGATATCCAGCTTGCCAGGAGGATTAGAGGAGAGAGAGCTTAGGTTGCTTGTTTTTTTAGTCGATTCATCTCTGAATATTGGAGATCTAAGCTTTGAATGATCTTTTTTAATGGAATCTTTGTTATCATCTTCTTGAATGATCTTCTCTTTGCTTTGATTGCTCTTTATCTGTTTGAAATTATTTTGATTGTATCACAAAAGTCTCATGTGCACCCCCAAGAATTCTGCCATTATGCAAATCTCTTCAGATTGAATGTGAGATCTGTCTCCTGAAGAGAATCCATGCAAAGACCATGAACTGTTGATGTTACCAACATCCACCCAACTAAATCCCACTTCCTTCTTCACTCCTCTCTGGTTCATCATTTTCCTTACTTTTGCTACCTGTTCCCACTTCCCTTTCTCGGCATACAAGTTTGACATCAACACATAAGAACCCGCCTCATAGGGTTCCATTTCCATCAAAGTATCGGCTACTCGTTCGCCCATCTCTACTTCTCCATGTATCCTGCAACCCCACAACAAGCTTTTTAGCATAGACAATCCCGGCCCTCCTGGACTGCAACCCATCAGTGTCTCGGCCTCCTTCAATCTACCTGCACGAGACAACATATCTACCATACAGGAATAATGCTTTGAAGAGGGCTTAATCTGATATTCATTCAGCATTGAGCTAAACAGTTTTCGACCCATATCGATTGTTCTCTTTCTGCCGCAGGCTGTTAGTACAGAAAGAAAGGTGATTGAGTCAGGTCTCACTCCTTGGTTTTTCATCTCTTGGAATGAAGCTATCACTGAATCATAGTCTCCGTGCCTAGCATGGGCAGATATAATTGATGTCCAAGTAGATTGGATTTTTTGAGGAATCTCGTTGAAAACTTTTTGAGCCTCGGAAATGCTCCCACGCTTTGCATACATATTGAGAAGAGCATTGGACACTATGGGATCGGTAGTGAATCCAACCTTTATCAAATGTAAGTGGCACCATTGGCCACATTTTAGAGATATATGTCCACAAGAACCAATTGTATTCAAGATACTACCAAATGTGTATTGGTCTGGCTTGCATACCTTGACTGCTGATAAAAACGCCCTCAGAGCATCCAAGAACATTCCGTTCCGAGAATAGCCAGAAATTAAAGCATTCCACAATACAATCTCTCTCGATTCAAGTTCCTCAAAAACCTTAATAGAGTCTTGTATCAACTCGAAGTTCGCATACATGGTGATAAGGCTGCTGCAAACATTTGATTTTGACAAAAAGTTACCCTTTACACAATATGCATGAACCATTCGGCCTTCTTTCTCTAATTTCCCACTAGTTATGCCATGGATCAATCCAACGAATGTAACATCATTTGGATAAACATGATCTGATCGCATTTCATTGAAGTGCCGTACAACGTGCTTCTCATCAATAGAAATCATTGTAGTCCATGAGATCACATTACGCTCATTCATTCCTGTAAATACCAATTTTGCATCTTCAACAACCTCACACTTTGCATACATTGACATCAAAACATTACAAACAGAAACATGCGCACCGTACCCTTCTTTTATACATAGACCATGAATCTGTCTTCCAACCTCTAAGTTCCTCTGAAGACCACAGGCTGAAACTGCAGCAGTAAATGGTACATCATCAAGGTACATTCTTTGTCTTACCATTTCAATAAATGTCCAAATAGCTTCTAACCCATAACTATCCTCCTGGCTGTACCCCGAAAGGATCGCAGTCCATGAAATCAAATCTCTAATTGGCATCTCCTCCAGCATCCTTTGAGCTTCCTCCAAACGCTTACACCTAGAATACATAGTTATAAGGGCATTTCCCACATTGACAGCACGGTCAAGTGCAGACTTCATTACAAAAGCATGCAACTGCAACCCGAAAAGAAAGCCTTCAATGTCAAAACAGAAAGAAAGCGCTGCGATACAAGTTACTGCATCGAAAGCAACCCCATTAAGATTCATCCTCGAAACAAAATGAAACGCTTCTTCACTTTTTTGAAACCCCGAAAGCAGAGTATTCCACGAAACTGTATTGGGATCATTTAAGCCCTCAAAGATGCACAAAGCCTTGTCAAAGTGCCCAGATTTAGAGTACATATTCATTAATGAATTTGAAACCGTAGTAAAGGACATGAGCCCCGAGGTGATAGCAAATTTGTGAACCTGTGTCCCCTGTCTTGAATTAGCGCAAGACGCCTTGAGAGCCATAGCAAGCGTAACTTCATCGATTTCATAATCCTGGCCTGATTTAAGGAGTTCTTTAAACCTTGTAAAGGCGTCAAAAGGGAGATTAACACGCGAAAATTTGGGCAGAGAGCGTTCAACAGTGAAAGGAGGGGTTGGGTTTGAATAAGGACTTTCGTCGAGCAAGTGGTGCGCATGTTCAGATGAATGCAAGCTTTTTAAGGCTGCCGATCGTTGGTTGGTGATATAACGGAGTTGGCGGGTAATCATGAGAATCGTTGAATCTTGAGCCCTTCTAAAACCTTCATGGTTCTTTTGATTTTTCGTGTTCCGAGAATCTTAGACCTTAGCTAAAGAACATTAGCTCATGTGTAATGAAACTAAAACGTATATGGGTTTTTTCTTCTTGACTAACTATATTTTGCGGAGATTTAATATAGGGATGATTTTATCTAACCCAATTTTTTTCATTAACATCATTATGATTTAAATTTGGGTAATCTTCACCAATGGTCCCTTTCGTTTAGGGTGTGTTCTATTTTGGTCACCAGAATTCAAAAAAGATTATTCTGGTCACTTACGTTTAGAATCGTTTCTATTTTGGTTCTTTGGCCGTTAGTCTCCGTTACTTAAAAAATTAGTTTCTAATTTAACCCCCAAACTTTCAAAATTTTATTTTTCACCATCTTCCCCAAAAACTATAAAACTAAAACTCTAGAAAATTAAATGAATGACTATAACCCAATACTATAACCACACAAACCGTTGATTTGCACCAAGTGACTGAACTTCAAAGCATAAAAGCGTTTTCAAACCCAGTTATACTGTCAACTCAAACCATCATGGACTCACAAGGCTATTGGATTCGGATGTAGATCTGAGCTTACCGCATGGTTACAAGCGAGAACTGAATTCAGTCTCTAACTAAAACACTAGGTTTTATGTACTTTTTCGTCACCTCTGTAGGCTTTTCGTATCCACCTGAAACACAATCTTTGGATGTTATACATTAAGGTACAAGCTCTAGAAAAATGCAGACACACACCACTGTCGAACGATGTAAACAAGCAACGCCGACAACCTATGCTTCGTCTGAAGAAACTAAAAAAGAAGAATGGGAAATACTCAACATTGCCCTACGTGATAAGCACATAATCCATGTTCTAATTCTCTCCTATGTACATAACTGACTCACTTAACCTATGATGCCATCACTCCAAATGTCTCGATATTTCTATGATGTCATGTCACTGTATATTGCTCCGAAATCGTCTTTACTCGAAAATTGAAACCAAAAAAATGAACATATATATAACAGATATCACAGCCGTCTTTGGGATTGCTAGACGAATTTGACTATTTGAGAAGACACCGTTGATCTTGTTTGACTAGATAAAACACCCCAAATGAAGAACTAAACTGGTGATCATAGGAAATAAAGCAGGGAAGGTGAGGTAAGGTCATAGCTTGTGAATTTCGAGCAAGTTTGCTGGATTTTAACGCGAGGAACAGAATACTATTCGAACCACACTCATCTTGGTGATCAGATGATTTTGTACTGGTCACTGATTACACCTAAAAATTCTTCTTGTGGATAAAATAGATGCAACCATCTCGATATCCGATCGCAAACGCATGCTACCTTAAGTCCACGGAAGATATAAAGTGCGTGCTGAATAACTAGTAAAGACGACCAAAGACAGATCAAGAACAAGAAAGCAAGAATACCTTTGTGTCCGAGTGTCTGGAAGCAGCATGAGAATTCTGCAATTTCTTCTGACCTTCAGATGAACAAGTTTCACAAAAAAAGTGATCAAGTCTTTTAGCCTCCTCTGTTGTCATTTCTATACAAGCAGGATGAAACCTGAATCAAAAGTAGTGTGTTGAATATGGCAACAACTTTTACAGATACCGGATAAACCTGAAGCATGAATTTGTCAAATTTATAAATTTCTAAAGAATTTCAAATTCTTTACTCAATAAGCATCCAATAAATCCTACAATTCAATGTTTGTTATGACTCGATTTACATTATTTTTAAAAATTCGAGCTTCCAAAGGTTACGTAATCTGTAATCTTACCAGTCACTGAAACCTTTGCACTGAATCATTTGGTCGTCGGAATTGTAGGGCATCTCACATTTGCAATAATTGTCACATTACAATAACAAACTAAAAAAGGCCAAATTTAAAAGAATAATCTTAAACCTGAGATTTACAAAACAATCCAACCTCATTAATAAACAAACATTTCTATTTGCTCTAAACCAGTTTAAATTTCGAATTTTTCACTAACAAATAGTCTATGAGCAAAAGCAACTTTAACATTTTCTCTAAACTAGTCATATGGTTAACTAATCAAAACCTAATTAGACAAAAAAAATTAACTAAAAAGTCAATCTATTTAGAATGAGTTGTAGTGTTGGGTTATAGCCATTAATTTTCTTTTCAAGGGTTTTAGTTTTATAATTCTGGGAAGATGGTGAAAAATAAAATTTTGAAAGTTTGGGGGTTAAATTAGAAACTATTTTTTTAAGTAACGGAGACTAACGACCAAGGGACCAAAATAGAAACGATTCTAAACGTAAGTGACCAGAATAATCTTTTTTGAATTTTAGTGACCAAAATAGAACACACCCTAAACGAAAGGGACTACTGGTGAAGATTACCCTTTAAATTTTTAATCTTACTTAAAGAACCGAGCACATTATCTCGTTAGGTTAATTGATTGTTACTACGATATTAATTTACATGGATGTATAGCGAATTTTTGTATAAAAAAGATATATATAATTTTTTATAAGACTTAATAATCGAAATAAAATAATGTTAAATCTTAAACAAGGTGAAGTATTTAAATTTTTTGGTTGATCATTTTAGAGATTAATTTCTTTTCATGCAGTTCATGTTAAAATAATATATGTTTATTAATTTTAATTTTTAACGACATACCGTTGAGATAAATTATTTGAATTGTGATTTTTTTTTACTAAAATCATTTGAAGAGTTCTATATAATTGATTTACAATTAAAACAACTCAAACAAATTAATAATTGAGATTTTCTCTTCTGTTAAAGATAGATTGCCTGTAAAGAATCGCATGATTGCATGGGGTTGTCAAGTAGATCCACGTTGCGTTTTATGTGGGGATGCGTTGAAAACAATGGCTCATCTTTTTGCGGAATGCAGCTTCTCTGCTCGTGTGTGGGGCCTTGTATTGTTGTATTGTGGGTTCCAAAGTAGGTCATTCCTGTGGGATGAGTTTATCGATTGGATGCAAAGATATGGTAAGGGAAAGAAGTTGGTGGCTATTGTCTTGAGGCTGGCCTGGTGCAGTTTTAATTATCAGATATGGAAGGAAAGGAATGATAGGATTCATGGGAAGTCTTCACTGCAGGTTGAAGCTATTTTTTATAGAATTAAAAATGATGTTTGCTTAAGGATGACTGGTTTTTCTAAATTTGTACATGCTGATATAAGCTTGATAGAAAGATGGGGTATACACTGTAATTAGATTTTACGGGGATAGGGAAAGATGGTTGTATCTTGTTTGGTTGTTGTTTGGTTGGTTCTTTGGATGAATAAAAGGGCATTTATCCAAAAAAAAAAAGAGATTTTCTCTTCTGAAAAACTTCTTATTATACATTATTTAGTAGTAATCACTAATCAATCATCTTTTTCCCTCTTACTAGCAGTGAGAACTCAAAGTAAATTACTTTTACGCTCAGGCCTCAACCTTTCCCCTTTCCCTTTTGGATCCCTTTCGTTCCAACCCGATTTCGTCACGGGTCGGGTCGATAATCCTATGTAACCTAAATTGAAAACTACTGTTGGCGGGAAAAGGCTTTGTGTCGCTCGTTTGCTTTGGAAACACCTTTAAAATCGTAGAACATTACTGTTCCCTGTCGGAAATCATATACAAAATGCAAGACTTGAAGATCCTCACTGTCTCCGATTTACTCCGCTATGGCCGTTCCCATACTGGATCGTCAACTCCCGGCCCTCCGATCATCTCTGATCAAAACCCTCAACCGCCACCTGCCCCTTCCACTTCAGACCCTAATCGGGACCCTAAACCTCTGCCTCAGTTCGGTTACCCAGCTATTCTCGTCGGAACCCTAAGACTCCCAACCCTAACTCTTAAATGCCCGCACGAGAACTGCCTCGAATTCTCTGACGGTTCAGTCGCCGTTTGCTGCGACATTGTAGGATTTGATATCCGCGCCATTGGTAAGAAAATCCACGTTCTTACCTGGAATTTCATTATATCCGATCGTCTTTCCAGTGGATTCTTGGAAATCGTTAAATGGGACTTGTCGGATTCGAGTCACGGGCTCAGTAGATGTTCAAGCTTGATTATAGATTCGTTTCCTCTTGCTTCAAATTTAATTGAATGCATACCAAAAACTAGCAATGCTAAATCCTATCGAATTCACGGAATAATAGGAGAAGTTAGTCCTGTCTCAGTTGTTCCATGTTCAGTTGAAGACTCAAGTTCGAGTAAATCAATGAGTCTCCGAGGTTTTCAAGTGAGAATTATGACTTGCGAATGCAAATTGTGTCGTTTCAAAGAGTCTGTCAGTGATCTGTTTGGAGCAACGGATCGTCATTCTTTTACATCACCTGTGTTTGTGTATTTTTGTGGGCCTGCTTGGTGTTGGCATCCTGCGCTGACGAAGCTCATTGGGAACATTGTTACTATTTCGGGTTTGATGAAGAAGTTGATTTTGATGGGGAATCAAGAGTCCGTTTTGATGCTTGTTACTGCCGAGAACACTGTTCTCCATTTGCCGAGGTTATTGAAGAAAAGAAAGGTTGTATGTGGTTCTTACACTGTCAAAAATGTTTATATGCACGGAATGGTTGTTGAGCTGGACGAAGAAGTGTGGCTTTTGCTAACGAATCAGTCACTGAAGCCACCACACGGTCTTAGGATTGGTGCTGTTGTGAGTAAAATATTCATTTGATTCATTCATTGTTTTATTATAATAACCTTCTGCTCGTTCAGTGCCGGCCTTGTTTACTTTTAACTATTTGCTTGTTCTTATGGGTAGATTTCAATTAGAAATGTCCATGATGTTGTTCCACAATTTTCTTGGGCAAAGTTTCGTGTTCTCGGGGCTTGCTTCAATACCAGTATCGTAGTAAAATCATTCTCACCATTAAAGACAAGGTATAACTCATTTCAAAACTTATCACTTCAATATTGCCTTTATTCACATTTAGCAATTCCATGTAACTACAGTCTTATTCTTTTTAGAATTTCTATAGAAACTGAATTTGAATTCTTTTTTCTTATTTTTTAATTGATGAACCCATTTATTATATGCTGACTCTACCAGTTCATTGATGGATGGTTTCATGAAAGTATTTGACACACTTAAGACATGAAAGGATGACTGACATGCGGGAAATGTAATTCAACTTTATGTTGCAGGTGTCTTATTGTGTCACAATCTCAAAGCCAGTTGGGGAACTTCATTGAGGCGTTGGGTTTTTGTACGAGACTGTGGTATGGAAAATTTCTTGAGATATTCATGGTTCGCTTGGTTTAAGCCTTTAAGGTGCATAATTCTCTATGTTATTCACTTATATAGATTTTGGCTTTCAGGGTACTACTTCTTGTTTCGTGTTTCCAGAAAGCTTTTTCTGGTATCTTATCCCAAAAGGATATTTTGGGATCGAGACATGTAATTAACTTGCTTTCCTTCTCGTGAGATTTTTTTTGACCGGCATGGAGTTCTAGTTTTATGAAATATCTCTTTTCTTTATTCAGCAATCAATATAATTGTTTCTGCTGATCTGACCTTGGATATTTTTGAGGTATTTTCAGAACGAAGGACTGGTTCAAATATTTGCTAACTCACATTTGGATACGTCAGTGTTTCAAGCACGGGTAAATCAGTAAACTCATGTTGATTTTGTGATTACGTTTCTATGTTGGTCATTCCATTACAATCTTGTCATGAATTTGCTTTGGCAGCATGGTGTGCTAATGGAATTCAGTAAACATGAATCATGTTGCACTGCTACTGAACCATATCATGGCAACCTGAAGTTGGTAATTCCAGCCCCTACTTTTTGTTGGAATAGATGTCAATTAGGTTATTAAACTTTTCAAGTGTCTAGTTGATTATACTTTTTGCTAGTTTGGTTTTCATGTTAACCATTATTTTTTGTCTTGTGGTTACTTTTAGGTGGTACCCATCTCTGGTTTCATCCATCATTGTGAGATTTTTTGGATAAAGGCACTGCTACCATCAGATAATATACTTCCTGTCTCATGCGTGGGCAAATATTATCAACGATCAAAAAGGAAGGCTTTTCGGAGTGAAGATTTGGGTATCAGTTTGGTTGGAATGTTACAGGTTAGTAATTTAACTTGCATGCATATATGTAGGCAAGTGAGGTCATTTAGCTCTAAAGTTAATAATGGAAGTACGAATGGCGTGATGGAGAGTATATTGCTATGAAGATTTAAGTTCTTCATAGGGGAGGAAAGAACTAAATACAGCTGCTTTATTAAAAATTATCTTTCAAGACAAAAAAAAAGTTACGAGTAGGATTTTGATTTTTGATGAGGTTTCAAAGCCATAGTGTTCCTGTTTGAGTATTTTCTTCTCTCTTTTTTCTTGTAAACAAAGTAAAGGGGGGATGGTGGCACGTGGTATAAAGTTCAATCAAATCTTGCTTCGGTTGTTAATCACAACCATTTGGATGGAAATATTGCAACTTGTTACAATCTTTTATTCATGTTTTATATATGATGTCAATGGACCTTTTTTTGATGAATTATGCTTTGTATTATACCCAAACAAGCAGCAAACTGCCACAAAATAGACATCAAGTAACTTTTGACTGTACATCAGTTTTCCCATACACTATTCCAACTATCTAATATTCCAGACTGTACAAATACGGTTATTCATGCTATCAGTCCTATTAATTCTAGTATCATAAAGTTTCATTTGAACAGCATCTTTGATAAGTTCTAGCAACTCCTGTATAGTCCTTTGCTGATTTCCAAAGAGCCATTGCACAAGCTTCTTCAACATTCATCCCTACCTTCTTAGGCTGTTTTTTGTTGGCAACTTGTCAAAATAAGGGACTTATCTTGGAAATTATAAAAAAGAAAAACTACATCAGTTAATTTTATTTCTCCTAAATTGCAACTTTTGGGAAGGATTTTAGGCTTGTTAACAAAGACATATGAATGCTAAAGCCTTTTCCTTTTATGTCTCTCCTCACTTTTTTTTAAATGAAACATACAGAAATTGCTCAAGCTGAAGAAGATGATGATGATAATTGTGGAAAATTAGCTATAGTTACCTACCTAATCATGATTTTTATCTCAACTCTACATATATTGCTATCATCATCATCATCATCTTATTATTATTATTTTTGGAATATTAGCCATCATTATCTAGTCATGGTTCTATCTCAACTCTACAGATATTTCCATCATCATCATCATCATCTTATTATTATTTTTGGAATATTAGCCACCATTGTCTAATCATGGTTCTATCTCAACTCCACAGATGTCTCCATCTTTTGGAAGATTGCAATTGGTTGATATGAGTGGTACCATTGATGTTGTTGTACCAGACCTTCCATCCTTTTGGGACCCTAATACTATATTTGAGGTCATATTGATTCATTATACTTTGGCATTCTCTTTATCATGTTTTTATCTGCATGATATAAAAGAGGGTTTATGCGCCACTACAGTTTATTATTCTTTTTTTTAATTTCAGGTAATTGATTATTTTCTATTTGTAGAAGGCATGCCTGAATCAAAGCATCCGGAGTTATCAAGTGATGACTCATCATTGCCTCGAAGTATATTCCAGGGTTTCCCATTTGCAAGAAAACCAAACTTAAAAATATTTGTCTACTTTCACCTACGTAATGCAACATGCAGGAATCGTCCCATTTATCCTACTATTGCCTCTGAGGATGAATTGAATGATACAAATAGTGGAAAATTTCATCTTATCTACATAACCCGCAAATTTCGCCCCCCACACCATTCAATGAAATTAGAGAGATATGCGTTTGCTGAGGCCATTGTCATGCCGTGGTATTTGTTTCTAGCTGGAAAAGATGGAAGTATGCATCAGGATAAGGTTTTAATAGACTGTACTATTGGTAACCACGCAGATCATTCTTCTAGTAAGAGGCAGAAAACTGATTGTGCATCTAGTCTCTCGGGTCCAGGTTTCAAGGACAATTTTTGCAGTGTCTGTTTTGAGAAAGGCACTTCTTCAAGGGAAACATGTGGGGATCAGAGTTGTTTGAGAACAAGCTTTTCTCATGAAATTCCATGCTCGGCTACCATACAATGCGTTAATAATTTTTTCTTTACAAGTTCAGGGACCTTGTATAGAATAAAGGCCGATGCAAAAATTAATGTTTGTAAAGGAAGTGCGAAGAAGGTTTTTCTGGCTTTTTCATCTGAAAGTAATTTGAAGTATCAGGTATTTTAAATTCCTACTTTCCCCTTTTTATGTTATTATTCACACAACACATAAATGATGAATTGTTTGTACATGGATATTACTCATAGAAAAAACCCAGTTTTGTTCATTTTCATTCAATTTCAGTTGTTGCAGATTGGTGGTTTTCACTTAATGAAGCATCATCATAAAGAAGGTCCTCTCTGTAATATTAAGGATACCGGTTTAAAAGTTGTTCCTATTACTTCTGGAACATATTTGCGAAGACTTTCATTCTCCTCCGAGGTTCTTACCACTGATAAATCATTGCATAATTCTTCTCTATGTAATGATGTCATTACGAACGATCAAGTACTGGCTGTTGCCAGTGGTTCTTCAATTTCAGACATTCATCTTCATGTCTCTTCAAGTTTAACAGGTCTTTTCGAGAGTGATATAAAGGAATTGAGAAATGACCAAAATGCAAACCTAGGGAACTTTAGTCTTTCTTTGCGGATGAAGACCAGAATGAATGTAAACCTAGAAGAGAACTTGGGTTTGCTTGATCATAGTTGCCTCTTTCCTGCGAGAATTTCCACGTCTCTGTGTGGAGACATAATAGCTGTCCACAGTTTTGACCAAGGTTCTTCTGATATGTGCTCAAACCGTGAGGACTATGGTGATCTTCATCCATACGGGTCTTGTGGTAGAACAAAAAATCGTTGCATTCATGTTTTAGTGGCAAATCAAATCGTAAATGCCTATTATAATCAATTCTCGTGTCTTTTACTTCAATATTTGGAGAATTTGTGAGTTATCTTATTCTTAAATATTATTGTAGGTGAAGATTTTTGGATTTGTTAACCAGTATCTGTTCCCTACTGGGTTTGGGCCTGGCATAAATGCAACTTTCCATCAAATTCTTGATCTCGGGTATGAACTTTGGGAATCAACTAGTTTACTGGTTGTGCATCAATCCTGCACTGTTTCAGGATATCTTCCCTGTGTTTTTTTTTTGTCCTTATTCCTCCTTTTCTTAATGTCCATCAATGAAATTGACCCTTTAACCTGTTGCTGTCTTTATATTCTTCATCAATTAAGATCTTGATGATAAATATGGTATTGTCTGAATGTAACTATCCTCTTAGGATGATAAAGTTTTGGAATTTATTCAGTTTATATGAATTTAGTTTCAAAATATGGCTAGAAGAATTGGTTGTGGAATTTGGGAATGATTCTAAAGATGTTAATTATGCATGCAATCTTCTTGGCATTATATTATCAGTCTTGACTTGGGCTGTTTCAGATTCCACCATTCTTTAAATGAGATTAATGTTATCTTTTTAACTTGGTACTGGTTGCAAAGTTCACTCTAATATGCTCCAGTAAATGTGGTTTTTATGATCTTGTGACTATTCATGCACTTGAGTCATTCTTTTTTTGACATACTTGTTGCACCTAAGTTGTTTCTTTAACTTACACCTCGTAGTAATGTAGTGATGTAATTGGTATGTCTTGGGTCCAGGCCTAGGGTCCCAAGTACATTGATGTTAACATTCGAATCCAGCATTGTGATAAATTCAATAAGGGCAGTCAATGAAACATATAGCTCAGATGGCAATCTAAAACGATTCCGCTGCAGAGTAAGTTTAAACATTCATTTTAAAGGCCTTTAAATGTGTCTCCTAGTTGTTTAACTTATTGTTGGTGTTCAATTTTGTGGCAGGTTGCTGCTGTTCATGTGCTGGTTCTAGAGAAGAGCAACAGGAAACGTGATGACTTAAACTCAAATACGCAATCCAGACCTCTAAGTGTTGATATTCCACTTGCTTGCTTTATATTGGGTGAGTTACCCTCTGTTTAAGAGATTATTGATGGAATGTGATGGATTTGTCTGTTTTTTTATGCTTCCTGTAGCATGCACAATTTCTGATCTGCTATTTTCATTCATGATATATTCTGTTGTACTTAGCATTGCTACTTCAAAACGTTACTAGGTTAAACTTTATGTTAGAGGTTCCTAGATCAAACTTGGTGGAAAGAGAAGCGTGTCCAATCTCTCTCATTTCTTTCTGAAGATTTTACTATCTTTCTTGTGGCTCTCTCATGTGCATTTCATGTTTTACTGGCCAGTGGCTTCTATTAAATTTCATTATTGCGTGTTATGAGGTTTGCTAATACCATAATTGATATGCAGTGCATAAGTTAAGCCATTTGTCTGAAAGCCTGCTTTTGTTCACGCAAAACTGCTTATTGGATGATTGTTCTCTTAAGTTACTACCTTCTCCCTCCTTCACTGTTCAATAATGTGAAAATAATATTTTATGTGCTATACATCAGCTGCCGAAATCAGTGATTGGCACTGACGAGATACTTGTTATTGAGTTTTCTTTTTCCTTAGTTTTGCGCCTCTGTAAGATATATTTTTCTAATAACCTTCCTGCTTGCAAGTGTAGATGACGGGTCATGTTCTTGGTGTTGCTGGGCCAATGCTGAAAGAGCAGCAACAATGCTGAGGCTGGAGGAATGCTCAGTGTCTGGCTACGAAGCCAATGTTTACAAAAGGAGGCGGGTTGGTGTAGAGAACACTGTCACGGCCTCTACCATGCATCATCTTCAGAGAATTTTAGAGAAGCACGACAGGATTACTGTCAAAAGCACTAGGTCAGTTTTTGATCCTTTTGACCAGGACTTCACTGTTACAGTTGGTTCAGGAAGGGCACTAACCGGCTTGGATGATGATTTCGACCTCCTGGCAACCATAATCTTGAATGCGTGCATCAATTCATTCTGGGTGAGTTTATTGGTGTAGCATAATATATTTACATGACATTTCAATGTCGTAGATGCTCTCTAGTTTATGTTCAAATGCTTAGTTAAACGACGTTTTTTGTCACTTGACAGACCGTGGTTACTGAAGTGATGGATTCCAATGCAGTCAACTTGTTAAACGATCACCTTGTCGAAATGCAGATGCCAATGCTTCCCATGGAAAACTTATGGGCCACTGAAGTTTGGTCTGTGGATCCGCTAGCCGAGGCCAGAGAAATGATGCAAAACAACTTGTAGAAAGGTAGAGTCTAGATGTTACCACTTTTTGTAGGGCGTAATATATAATCCATGTTCTCTTCAGGTACATGCATCAATTATGTAAATGCCCATGTCTGATAAGTCGACAAGTTCACTCTTTTGTATATGCTCTAGATCCATTGTAGAACATCCTTGAGCCAGTGCCTGGGAGCTAGATTTTGTGGTGTCCAACATGGCATTTTCTAATTTCAATTTGGCATATGCTTATGGACTGGTTACTCTTAACAAATGGTCAACTAAGTTTCTGTATTTCACATATGAAACGTATGGAGAAATATATATAACTCGAACAATTTGATTCAACTCAAAAAAATTCAAATAAAATTTGAGTTATATAATATGATTCGTCAATTTAACTAAATCATAATTTTTACTCAACACGACCGAATATTCACTCCTACATCCTTTGTGATCGTTAGCAATACCAGCTTGATGCAGTTGATGTATGCTTTGTTGCGGGGCAAAAGGAAGATGTTACTTTGGAATTGTTATGGAATATCTGTCTTTATTGGTAGGATTTCTTAGAACAAATTGATGAATGATGTAATCAATGTAAAAACTGAAAGTTTGAAGATCTTTTGTAACTTTGTTTTGATTCTTCAGTGAATATATCAATGTAAAAATTTATTTTTCATCTCTAAAAGTTTACCATCAATTAGTACAATAATAGTATAAAAGGCTTAAATGAAAAATAGGTACCTAAAGTATACCCTTTTTAAATTTTAGGTGTCTAAATTGCTCCTATTTAATAATTAAACTTTCAAATTGCTCCTATTTTTCACTCTAAATTATTCTATTATTGTTTAATCAAAAGGGTGCATTGACAAAATTTTGAAGTATAAAGGTTCAAATAGTTATAAAAAAATTCAAAGACTTAATTAATATTTTTAAAGGTCAAGGATTTATAGTACCCTTGAACCTAAAAAAAGAACTGGAAGTCCTCGTACCCACTGCTGCCAGTTGCTAGTTTACAGTGCCATTTACTGCATAATTTGCTGGTTTAAAAATAAATTTTTAAAAATTTAAGGGTAAAAATATAAAGAAACCCTTTTAATAGTGACCATAATGTTTATTTTTTAAAATTAGGGAGCAGAAATGTACATGGGTTAAACTTTAGTGGCCATTACAGTAGTTTACCCTTATTTTTTAAACTTTTAGGTCAACAAACCGTTAATGTTTAACGGCAACAAACGGCTGAGTGATCAAAATTTTATGCCCCGAAAACGTAAGTGACCTTACTGGTCGTTTTTCAAAATCGGTGACCAACTCTGTACTGGGGAAACCATAAGTGACTATTCCAGTAGTTAACCCTTAATCAATTATTTACAATTATAGTTATCAGTAATTACCATTTTGATTAACTCAAAAAATACTCTAATTTATATTTTATATCATTTATCTTAGATTGTGGTTATAAGACAAAAATTATAAATAATATGCAGCTATATATCGTGTTTATTCTTTTGATCTCAACAATAATGTGAACGTATGTAAATTGTATTTTATAGATATAATGTTAGATAAATAGCAATGGAGCATCTAATAGCTTTGGCCGAGTGGTTAAGGCGTGTGCCTGCTAAGTACATGGGTTCATCCCGCGAGAGTTCGAATCTCTCAGGCGACGTTAGTTTTTTCTTTCCCTTTCCTTTTCCCAAGACGAGACAGATACAGTCCAGTTTCCCACATGGATTTACTTTCTTCCATTTTCTACCGATTCATGGCACCAAACATTCTGTTACTGCTAATTAATGCAACCAGTTATTAATTTCTCTTTGAACGCATCTTCCTAATCTCTCCTTGAGAACCAGTTTGGACCTCAATGCTACTCATCTTTATCATCGCTTTCCGAAACTCATAATCAAACCTTAACCCCAACAATCCTCTTATGTTCCCTGCATGTTTTCCCACCATGCTGCATGTGTGGTCCGATTCAAACACTCCTTTGCCATCGCAGACGTTTTTTAAGAAGCTCGGATCGAACTTCATCTGGCTATTTATATCTAATGCCACCCTTTTCGAACCGTCACCGTTTCTTGGACAAAGAGATTGGAGTTGTGTTAAGAACGATTGGTTAATCCTCGGATCTGCACTTGCGGTTATGGTGAAGTTGTATAGGCAGTATCCAAAGAACAAGCAATACATTTGCCATAGAAAACATAACATGTAATTAAACCATTGGAAACTTGGTCACTTTATTGATTGTTTGGTGGCAATGAAATTATGTACATAGTATATACATAGCGACTAAGGTTACAGGATCATTATGATTGAGGCTTTTTGCAGCAAATTTTTGCCTCAGAGCAGCAATGGACTCGAGTGGAGACGGTAAACTTGAGTCTGGTGATGATAAAGAAACCCTGCCATGCCTTCTTCCGGTTGGAGCAGACTCTGAAGTGGAATCAAATTAACCGAGTTTCATGTCGATGCGTGTGTGCGCGCGTGCGGTTACATGTCCCTCTGTTAGTTTACATGTCAGATTCTAACTTGGCTCTTACTTATATATACTCACTACTTTCATCCAAATTAAACTTAAGTTGCAGCTCTATTGACAGAATAAATGATTAATTAAAATGAAGATTTTAACTAAAACTTATGATTATACCCAATTTGTATAGGATTTACATGTGTCAGTATCCAAAACTTGCATTATAAAAGCATGTGATTTAGTAAGAAAAAGTTAAAACAAAAAAAGAGGAACCGTTTTCAAGCATAATTCACCTATTACCAAAACTAAACTACTTGGCTGCTTGTTCAAGAACAGGACTCATTTTCCATGTCTCGTCCAACCCGTTGATTTGCAGTGGAGGCAACGAGAAAACGCTAACAGTTGAGCTTCCGCTACGAATTTCCTTTAGTGCCTTCAATGCTGATATTGTGCTTTTCATATATAAGCTCTCCACATTCTTCGCTTCGGTGGAAGCCGGTTTTTCGTTCTTGGGAAAGACATGTTCCAGCATTGCCTCGCACTCCTTCACTAGCTTGTAAAGCAAGTCCGTGGTGTAGAAGGGCTGCTGCAACACCCTTTGAATGAAAGGCAAACGGATCAAAGCACCGGTTCTTTTATCGTACTTCTTCAGTATTTTCACCAACCCTGTTCATATGGTACAGAGTTAACCATCTAATCCACTTGATACGGTAAAGTCCATGAAATGTTCCCACAAATTCAATTAGATAATAAATCATTATAATTGGGAGAATTGAACTCAGACCAGAGTGGCATCTATAACAGTGGGAGCACATGGTGAAGCAAATGTTCCCAACACATTCAAATGGACCGTTTAAAGAAATGGTGAACATTTAATGTTTAACTAAAGAATGGAAGTGAATAAGTTGTCTGGCAGAGTATAGATGTCAAAAGGAATGGCATACAACATATTAAATTATTTTCTACTTCAAGGAGAACGGATATAACAACAACAGGCTGTTCTACTGGAGTTTGCACGTTGCGACAAATCTAATAATTTCCCTAAACAACTCATTCGGCCTGCTAAACCAGTGTGCTATTAATTATGTAAAGCATTGAAACAAAGCAAGTGGCAAATAGTTATACATATTTTGATTTAGTTTCCACACGCGCCTTAGTCAACAAATTCCTAAAATTTTAAGCGGGATGGGGATTGTAATTCTTTCTACTTTTCGGGGTATAATGACAATTCGGGAGGCTCGACTAAAAGGAATCGGTGGAGAGATTTTGTGTTATATATGGTAATGTGTCCGATATACGAATTGTATCCGAAATTTTCCATTTGTAAAAAAAAAAGCACGGGTTGTCTAAATTTTAACAACCATTTTAAATTCTAAATCCATACACTTAAACTCCTAAATCCTACCCGTAAACTAAATTTCTAAACCCTAAAACTAAGTCACTCTCCCGCCCATATATGGAATATAAATCCTTAAACAAAATACAGAGGAAGGGACCAAGAAAAGCGGGAATACCTGTGTAGTTAAGGGCGCTATAATTTTCTAATAAAACCATCTCGCCGTGGAAGTCCACCATCTCCTTCCAAATCTTTATCATCTTTTCATTAGAATCATTTGCCTTTGCCACGTTGTCTTGTAATTCCTGCATCCCAACTCAAAACAACTCGTCAAACAATTTGCACTTTGGAAAACACATATGGTCAAAACTTTAAAGGCACCACGTTTTGATAAGTAACTTCACTAAAAGAAAAGTTAATATGCAGCAAATTAACAGGCAGACTTGCAAATTAAAGATTATGTTTCAAGGTTACAACCCTTTAATATATGAGCTGAGCAGTGAGCACTAATCCTTATTTGTTTACCGGGAAAACAGGAGAGAGGAAAGGAAAAGAAAAACACTCGAACAAAAAACATGCCCTCAATCAAACCGATCGGAATCAAATCAGAGTTGGAATTACCTTCAATCTAATGATGTATTCTTCCTCTTTCTCAACAAAAAACGTGTTGAATTTCTCGAGCTCATCTTCCAACAGCTTAAGAAAATCGGTCTCCTCTCTCGACATAACGGCTCCATCGCCGGAGTTACCTCCGGCATCGACAACGTCACCAGAATCTTCAACCAATCTAAGCCGTTTATTCGGCCTCTCATCGGAATTACGTTGAATGAGCTTTACTTTCTTCTTAAGCTCCTTATAAGAAAGGAACTTGTCCCGCCATTCAGGCAACGTATCCTCGATCTGGTTAGTGAGGCTCTTCCCAAATTTCATGGCGAAAACTCTTTACTGTTTGAATCTTAACGGGGTGAGAATGACAGAACGGAACGGGTGGAGGCGGTGAGGCTGATAATTGGAAGAAGGGGGTGGGGAAAGAGAGAAGAAGGGGTAAATATAACAGAAAATTGAAGAATATTCGGAGGGAAGCGGTGAGAATATCCAACGGTTTCTGTATTTCTTTTAAATATTTTGGATTTTGTAACTTCCTTTTTTAAGGAGCAGAAAGTGTACCTTTTTACCTTGTCTAAGCATTACGAGAAATTATATGATATGTTTGATTTACCACGTAATTTGTCCTTCCAATTAATAAAAAACATTTAATTTATCAATTTTTTTATGTTATTTTTTTACAAAGGCTTTAAAGAAGTTGAGCCACTAAGCCGAGCCGAAGTGGAGGACTTTCGTCACGTATATTTATGACAGTTGGTATAATTCCAAAGCATTTGGAATATCCATGTCCCTTTCACCTAATTCAGAAAATAAAAAGGATAAATTGAAATTTTGGTCTTCAAAATACAATTAAAACCCAAAAAGAAATAGCAGGGAAGCGCGAAAAAGTCAAACAAATCGGTGACTTTGGTATTTAGAGTCTTAGACCTTATTTTTAAGGTTACATGTGGAATTTTACTCACACAAGTTGTTGTTTCTTATTTTCAGAAAATATATGTTTTAGACGATTATATTTAATGAATAATAATAACAGCATATTCTATTTTGGTTCCTTTGTGCTTACCACAATACAACCCATCCCGGGAGTAGTTTTCTCCCTCTAATTTTTTTAAAATAATATTAACGTGATTATAAATTAGTATTTTTTCATTTTTATATTTTTTTGACATTTATTGTTTATTTATGTAAAAGAAACAGCAAGCTGTTAGAAAAACATATTCAAAAGGTTAAAAATTCAATTTTTCATTTATAATTGAATGCTGCTTCCTTGATTGATGTACTTTTGGATCAAACTCAAAGGTTTTAGTATTTCAAAAAAAATCAAAGCTTATAAATATAAAATAGTGATAATAACAATTTTTAATAGTCTTAAAATTATTATAAAGTAGTATTTGTTTATAAATATTTTTAAATATTTGATAATATACATATTTATTGGGTTCGATAATGATATTTCTTAATTATTTTTCATGAAAGAAAATATGTGCATAACTTAATGTTTTGGCAACGCTGAGAATATACCTTGAAAATGTTAAAGATCCACGTTTATTTCAAGATTTGTTTCCATGCCCTGATTTGGTGACGTAAGAATCTAGGTGAGTTATTTACTATTGGTGTGGTCATATTATATTCTTACTCGGTATCAAATATATATTTTGCAATCCAACATGTTCAATATTGTATATTTTGGATATTCAAATATATATATATATATATATATATATATATATATATTGTATATTTTGGAGTGTTTGTTGAGTTGATTTTGAGATTTTGTTTTTATCTTAGCCAATCGAATATAGACAGTTACAAAAACATGTATTAAACGCAAAATCACTCAATAATAACCCATTTTAATTTCCAAAGTAAAAGTTTTAACTTTAATTCATGAATTATCATTTATATAATAGAAAATTTTAATTTAAATATAAAATCTAAACAATAAAATATATCTTAAGTGTGCTTTGAAAACCAAAATATAAATTTTAGACCAATGATTTGGTTACCTAAATATTAACTTATAAACAACCCCTAAATTATAAATCCCATAAACCTACACCTCTATACTTTTAATCTCATACTAAATTATAAAACTAAAGTGCTTATGAATTTTTTTTGCTTCCATGGATGTGCATTAAATATTTTCTTTATAATACTCTTTTTGCCTCACTCAAACTGTACCTTATTGACATTTTTTGGGTCAATCACTATTTATTATTTAAAATTTATTGTTGAAAAAATATGAAAACATATATTTTAAAAATCTTCAATCAAAGAGCTTTGAAATGCATATATTTTATAAATTTAATTTTTAAAATATTTAAAATAATTGTAATTAAAATTTAAAAGTTCTAACTTTTAAAAAATAATAAAAAATAATTTGAGTGGGACTACGAATTGAATTGGGTGATGGATGTGGCCCTGTGGGATGGACCATTGAAAATGAAGCCCTAACCATTTCATATATATCCAATGAAGCAACACAACATTTAAGACCAACCAACTACCTTGACTTATCATAATTTGAGAGAAAAGTTATTTTGTTTTGTCTTATTTTAAAAACTTAACAACTCTACTTTTTTTATAAATCAATTTTCTTGGTTTTTCTAGAAAGAAACCGAACTCGTCTGCGTTTAAAGCGACTAAAACTGTGGCATTGAAATGAAGTGATACATAATGGTGGCCTTGTTAACGGGTACAGAGTCAGAATTTAAGATTAAAGAGATAAATTATAAATATTTAAAATTGTGGGACAAATTTATAAATGAACTATTTTTTAAAAAAATTTAAATAAAAGAATAAAGGTGGAAAAAAATTTCTTCGGGAGTGGGGGGCGATTGCCCCTCCCGAAGCCTTAATGGCTCCGTCCCTGATTGTTAATTTGGCATATCATCCACGAAAGCTACTGGTTTCTTTTCCATAGATGATAAATACTCATTAGTGTTACACTAATATTGATGTTAACCAAATCTTGCATCTTCGTATGATTATTAGATCAAGACACCCAAACTTTAATTAATGGAGACACCCAAAATATTTGACATAATTATATATTAACACAAATAAATTTTAGGTCATATGATGTCTATATAAAATAAAATAAAGATAAATAAATATAATGTCACGTGGATTAATTATTTCTGTCTCACAATCAACTGTAAACTCAATCGGGCATCTACTATATCACTGTAAACCTATAATTATGATTTATAACATATATACTTTAAAATTCTTCATGTATACGTATACATATACATATAATATTGACCCATACTTGTGATCTGTCACTAAAGAAACAAGTTACTCTCCCCTTCAGCTGGCACACCAAACGAAGAACAGTTCCTATGCAGCAGTTCTTCTATCATTTGCAGTGCAATTCTCTCTTCTTCATCAATCTCTCCTCTCAGTTGGGTAGTTTCCGTCGACCCTTGTGTTTTGGCAGAGACTTGAGCATTATTCTCTTTCCCAAGCTGGACGGTCATCACCCAATGTGAGTCCGAGGTCTTCCCTGCCCGCTTTTGCCACACGCCGATGTGCGAATTCTCTGTGTCCAGCCTTAGACAAGTCACGGAAGGAGATGGTGCCTTGCTGCATTTTCTAAGCTTTGCATGGAGAAGTTCAGACAGCTCATTCGGAGGTGACGAATGGGAAGAAGTTTCAGTGCCTTGCTGCTGATCTCCGCTTGGTGTTTGTGATATGGGGAAGTTCGTTTTCGCATTCCTCCCGCTCATTAAGATTGCAGCTTGATCATACGCTCGGGCTGCCTCTTCAGCTGTTTCAAATGTACCAAGCCACACCCTTCTCTTTCTGCACCAATACAGTCATATATATCAAACTTAAAAAGATTCAAGAGAATAATTGAGAAAGCTTGTAGAATAGAGTTACAGTAAAGGGTGGCGAATTTCAGAAACCCAGGAGCCCCAGTGTCGCTGCCTGACACCTCTAAACTTCTTTGATTGTACCATAATCAGGGTTTGAATCTGAAACAGAGAAGAAAATCCAGCATACAATGATGAATCAAGTACTGATCAGAGGATATATAGATACTTTTTCTACACTGAAAAGATGAATTGTCGGCCAACTGAGAGACTTGTACCAGGAAGCTCGTAATTAACATGGTCAGTGGTCACCTAAACCCTTATTAAAAACCTACCAAATAAATGACTGGGGCTTACCTTGCATGCTACTCCGTCATCAACTGCTTCCATGCGATATATAGTTAAGAAAACGACATTGATCGGACACACCTTACAACTACTCTTTTTTAAAAGTCAAAATGACAAAAGATGCCCCAACGTTTGCATGTCACCAGATGTTGTGCTATCTGCTTAGAATTTTGGCAAGTCTTTATATAGAACTTGAACGTATATAACTTTATTTTAATGGTATAATTAGCAGTTTTTAGCTATAACCATATATAACCTAACAAAACTGAATTTTCGGTTCAAGGAGCTACTGAGAACACGAATAGACTTAACTGGAAGCAGTTAGAATAGATATTGAACTGTAGAGATATGCCTTTCTCCTAGTGGTTGTTAGATACAGCTTGTAAACTTGTGGAAGAAATGTGGTTATGTTGAAAGACTAGATGCTTAGCTTTTGAATATATTGTAACGAATGCATGTCGTGGCTGAATAAGAATCACAAGCACATGAAAAGAGTTAATCAGGTCGGAGACTATCAATCTTGCTCAGTTGCTCTGATCTCTGAAGTCTGATCTTCCCTTTTCACCAGTACTGCAGCACAGTTCCGGTACCAAGGCCATTATATCTCGAGACAACTTAATCTCATTTGCCAATTCTATAAATTGATTATTATTCAATATTAATTACCTGCCTCGAAAAAAGGGTTGCAACTTAATCGTTTTGTTAAGGGTGAGAAACTGCTGGGCTCCTTGCTACTAATTGCAATATTGATGAGGAAAGAAAGGACCAGCAGTACAGCTAGATGGTGAAATGTCAAAGAGTAGAGCAGAGCAGCCCCCTGATAAGCCTAGGAACTGAAGTAAATAAATGAATCGTAGCTTGCTTAATTATCCCATGTGCACCCTGTGGTCCTTTTATCTTTCTTTCTTTCTTTCCCTGGTTGTTGCCTTGCCTTCTGCTTCACCAACCATTTCTATCGTTAGCAGAGCCAAAAAAGAAACCATTTCTATCGTTTTTGAGTTTTTTTCTTTCTAACGCATATGTCCTAAAAAATGGACTCGACATGTCCTAAAAAATGGGTAGAATTTTGAAAGGTATATATTGGGGCCCGGCCTGCCCAAACTAAGTTGAATATGATCTTGCAGAGAAATTATGCCAATGGGCCATGAGTTTAGTCTCTTGATTCTTAGGTCTGTATGTTGCGCTAAGCTTTAAGGTAAGCCCGTACCCATACCTTCTTCAAGTTTACGTTGGTAGTTATTGATTTCCTAGTATTACTTGTACAAGGTTTTGAAGGTAGCACAAGAAATATAAATTTTACAAAATTAAATATATTTGTATTATTTTAAAAAATAAAACAATCGACATCAATATCGATGAAATGACAAAATAGTTTTATTTTTTTTATTAAAATCCTACCTAAAACGGAGAGAAAAATATGCTCTTAAAGGGTTTTGAACTCACAGCTTAGAGGGAGGGGAAGAGTGTCAACCAATAGTTTTTACCACTTCAACTGAAAGAAAGTCGACAAATGAGAGAATTGTTTATGTAAACTTAATATATTCTTGTTATTTTTTTATAACTAAAGGGAAGTAATGCCTAGGCCTTATTAAAAAACTATCTCTAAATCTAAATGGAGAAAAAGAGTGTCATACATAATACTTAAAAATAAAAAGTCATGACTCAAACAAAATAACAAAGAAAATTATCTTGCAAAATCAGATAAAATTAAGTACGAGACCTCGTCCGGTGGCCCGATAAACTCATAAAAATTAAATGGTAACTTTCACGTTAACTGAGCAAGTGCGTCCGCTACCTTATTCCTTTTCCGATTCATCCAAACTAAACCGACCCCCATTGTCGATCCATTAAGTCCCATATGTGATGAACAATAGATGGTAAACTTCTCGCATGAATTCGTTCCCGCTACACCTTTAAACATTCATAGTTACCTCAAAGTTCGGCCTAATGGCCGAACATAAACATATTGTTGTTAATTTTTTGTTGGTAGATTCAATTAGACAAAAAAAATTTAAAATTCAAAAGTAAAAATAGTTTTTTAGAATATCATTAATCCTAAAGCATGTCTGGACCCAACTAACATTCAAACCGTTTATAACTACTAGTCTTGTTCATGGAGTGAAGGAAAGTCCCTCAATCACAACCCGCTTCTTTTCCGAGTCATGAAACCTACTCCGGAACCTCTCAAAGAAGATTTTCCATGGAACATAACCACATCCCAACTCTCCCCTGACTCAGTCCCAACTCGCCCACCATGCTCAAAGGCAAAAAGCTCAAGCTTCCCGATCGACTTGGCAGTTTAGTAGCCGGTCTCGACGACAAGGATGATGATAGCGGAGGACCCGGTTCGGCTTTAGATTTGGGTGAAGAGCTTGAGATTATTCACCCAAACGGATTCAGGTCCGATCGTGAAAGTGAAACTGATGATGATGAAGATTGTGAAGTTCAAGAAGAGGCAACGGTGAAAGTGGATGAAGAATTGGAACATCACGGGCGTCAGCCGAGGCACCAAAAAGACGGGTCGACTCATATTTCGGTTATCAAAACTATTGAAGATGACGAGAAAAGGTCTGATATTGAGTACGAGGTGAGAGATTTAACTGGATATTATTAACATGAAATTATGGGTCTTTTAAATAATCTTAATCCTTCTTTCCCCTTTTTTTGTATAATTTAGATTACTCAAAAGGTGATAAATTTGGAAAAACTGCAAAGAATTGTTACCGCTGGGATTCCGGACGGAGGAAATTTGCGTCCAACGGTTTGGAAGGTAAATTTCTCAACAAAAAAACAAATCTTGATAAATTTCTTCATTTGTTAGCTAGTATTGAAGTTAAATTCTTGCAGCTGCTCTTGGGTTACTTGCCTCCATCCCAGGACTTATGGGAAAAGGAGCTCATCGAAAATCGACAAAAATATGCTAAGCTGAAAGAGGAGCTTCTTTTAACTCCTGTAAGATACTGATTATGATGCAGCATTTGCTTACTGGAGAGGCTCTTTTTAATATCTTACATGTTGAATGGAAGTGCCATTTAGGCTTTAGGTGGTATCTTAGAAGCATTATTGAACTAATCTTAATACCAAATCTAGTCAGAACTTGCAAGGATTAAAGGAGAAGCATTTCACTCTAATGAGCATAACAATGCTGATAGTGGTACTGATGGACCGCTTATACGGCACGAGATTTCTCAGGAAGATCACCCTTTGAGCCTTGGTAAGGCTAGTGTTTGGCATCAATACTTCGAGGTATATCTCTGTTCATACGGCATCGACCATTGATTGATTATTGTTTTTCTTTTATGATATAAGTTTGCAAATGTTTACCCTAGTGGATGCATTGGTTTCCAGCATATGGAAATCGCAGAACAGATTGACCGTGATCTGCAACGCACGCATCCTGAAATGAAATTCTTCTCAACAGAGACATCATTCGGCAGGAGACACAGGGTACGGCCTTATGCTTCCTGTCTCCATGGTTTATTTACTTGTCACCACAATATTTTCAATCTATTAGCAGACCAAAATTCAAGATATAGGGTATTTATGGACTAACAAATAGATGATCGACAATCTACATTAACACCACTTGGGGTTTGAGGTCTCATTCTGTGCTGCATTGTGTTTATGTTTATAGGAATCGATGAGGAATATTCTCCTCCTATTTTCAAAACTCAATCCGGCCATTCGTTATGTCCAGGGCATGAATGAGGTCTTGGCACCAATATACTATGTATTTAGCACAGATACAGATGTGCAGAATGCAGTAAGAATCATACTTTATTCTTGCTTTCCTTGACTTAAGATCACTTAAGAGCTTGGTTGGTTGTTAATGGAATTATATACTTCATTTAATTCAATTATGCAGTCTAATGCAGAAGCAGACAGTTTTGCTTGTTTTGTCCGACTCTTGAGTGACTCGGTGGATCACTTCTGCGAACAATTAGATAACAGTTCTGTTGGCATCCTTTCTACTCTTTCCCGCTTGGCAGAGTTACTGAAAGCCAATGATGAGGAACTGTGGCGACATCTTGAATTCACAACTAAGGCAAGTTTAATGGAAGTGTGAGGTGTTCGTTATAGGGTGTTCAATTACTCGATACATGCCTTGGGGTTTGATTCATTTTGATTTCTGCTAAGGTACCCCTTCTGCATACTCATGTTGCTTATACCATGCATATTATTGAGCAGGTTAAGCCTCAGTACTATGCATTCCGGTGGATAACATTGCTACTTACTCAAGAATTCAATCTCCAATCTATCTTAAGAATCTGGGATTCTCTTCTGAGTAATCCTTTTGGTGTCCAGGTCGGTTTCTGAGTAATTCTTTTATGTTTCCTGTTTTTAAATCAGCTTTTGTAAATTTAAATAAACACTTTTTGTTACAAGAAAACAATCCCTTGCGCAGGAAATGCTTCAACGAGTATGCTGTTCCATGCTGCTGTGTGTGAAAAGCAGGCTTTTGAGTGGTGATTTTGCAGCTAATTTAAGGCTATTACAACACTACCCCGATGTCAATATAGAGCACCTTCTAAAAGTAGCCCAGGATCTTAGTCCAGACACCTCTTCGTATAGGCTGTCTTTGTAAATTCTCTTGACATGGTTTTGCAATATTGAATTGGTACAACCAAATTTTTTTCATCATATTTTTGAAGGATTTTACTTTAGGCCATGTCCGACCACAATTTTCCTGCACACTCACTCATTGCTTTCACATCAAGCCTGTAACGTGTGGCTACAAATTAAGTTCCAGAACATAACCTTGAAAGTCTGGGATTTTAACATGATTAACGTTTTGTGCAAACAAGTTTCATTTTAAACCACAATAATAAAAGAGAAAAGCAACTTTACCTGTTGGTTTTATGAGTGTGAAATGAGTCAATGCTTTTGATTTGATGTAAAATCAAAACTTAGCTAAGCCGGACAGAAGCCTGGAAAAGGATTTCCCTTATCCGAATTCAATCAGAAAACGAAAAATCTGGTATGAATCAGAGTAGTGCTCAAAATCACATGGCACCCCACTTGTGCCGACGCTTCTTTTTTTTATCAGTTTCCTGTTTCCTCCTAATACGTAACATCTCATGATTTTGATGTTTATTTTCCCATTCTCTGTCCAACTATATTTTAAAACCATCCTATTTGTCCACAATTGATCTATATGGTTGATTACTGCTAGAGGACATCAATGATTGAAGCACAAGCATGTGCCAATGAAGCCACAGTGCTAAATTATATATGATTTTCAAAATTTTAAGGGGGCGTTTGACCCCACCAATACCCCTCGGTCAATCCCTGCGCCTGCTGAAGTTGCGTCCGCATTGCTGCACGACCTGCAGGGTTAATTAAGCTTTCTTTCTGTTCAGCAGGTGAGACTCCCTCTACGCTCTCATAATTTTCATAAGAGCGTGAATTTCACTCTCCGAATGGAAAACTAAGGGAACCCTTTGTGTGGAGTTTGTAAGAGTTTTGCAGACAAAAGCATATGTTTGTCTGGCATTGTACATTACAGATCATTGTCCGTTCATTACAAAGTTCTTATCTTCTTGTTTTGCCTCCCGTTTTGGTTATTTCCTTAATTAGCCTCATTCTTTCCTGTGAGATTCTGACACGATTGAAAAAAGTTTGAATTTTTGCCCTATACACAACAAACTAATTCAACTTTTTTTTCTTTTTTTAAAAAATGAAAATGCAACAACCTAACCTCTCCTGCATGCATCAGCTATCTTTAACTGGTTTTACAGATAAACAAAGCATTAAAATTATTACCAACAACCCAAACAAACAAACGGAATCCTGTAAACACAGACATAAATTCCCAAATCCCAATTGGAAATATACTAAAAAACACAAAACCTAAAAATGAAGCGTCCAGATCAGGCGCTGCCAAATTTAGTAGAAAAAAAGATATCGGGTGACCATATAATTAATGTCAGCTGCGAGGGGTTTTTTTTTCTCGACGGGGCATTGCCGTGTAGTGCACGAGCCGCAGTTAAGAGATCCCAATCCTGCAGTCTTCCCCTCTAAAAGCCAACAACACCGCTCATCACCCATTCCTTTGCCTTTCAGCCTTTCGTTGCATCGATTTTTACACAACAA
This sequence comes from Hibiscus tridactylites, assembly GCA_958450335.1. Taxonomy (NCBI): domain Eukaryota; kingdom Viridiplantae; phylum Streptophyta; class Magnoliopsida; order Malvales; family Malvaceae; genus Hibiscus; species Hibiscus tridactylites. The sequence goes on from OY288282.1 coordinate 89,078,421, forward strand.
ATATATATATATTAAAAAACCCACCAATCAGGCCTTCCTTTCGTTTCTAGAGATATAAATTATTGCTCATTTGATTCCCAATATTTTATTCAAGCATTCAGACTGGTTTATGTTCTAAACCATCATTCTATTTATCCCTCTCTTCTCCCGTCATCTCTTTTCAGTTTTCACCCATTTTAACCTCCAGAAAATAGAACTTTTTTCCCCAGATTTTGGTTCAAAATATGGCTCCCATGTTGAGCTCACAAGGAATGGTGTTGGCAACAGCTATGGCAGTTTCTGGCACTGTAATTCTCCTTGCTCTTCGTCTTCAGAAATCTTTGGATCAAATCTCCGAGCCTTCCCAACAAGTCCTCCGTTCCTGCATATCTTCTGGTACATATACAAAACGATTGCATGAATATGTTTTGAACATAGTGTTTACATAATTATTTTGTAACTTTTGGGGGGTTTGTTTTGAAGAAGAGAAGAAGAGGGAGGTGAAGAAAAAGAAGAAGAAAGTTCACTTTGCTGAGGATGTGGTGGAACCGAGGAGTGATGGTGCAGAGTTCAGGAAACAGCTGAAGAATCGTGTTAGAATCAACAGTTCGGCAGCGTCGGCTTTGAAATCAGCACCCAAGTTCAGGAAATTTCGTGCAGGTAAAGATAGGGGAATGCCTGCTAATAGAGCTGCTCTGTACAATGGAATTCTCAGGGATCGTGTTGTTCAACGATTAGCTTACTCTTACTGAAATAAGTTGGGTGGAAAAAGAACACAGATTTTGATTTTTATCCTTGTACAATCAAATTAGTGTTTATTTTTCACTACAGTTTGTGTCTGTAGTTTGTAATTTTGTGAATAGTAAAGCTTTTCTTTCTTTTCATTCCCGTTGTAAATTTTGTAGATTTTTTTTCTCTGGTTTTTGTAGAAAGTTATTTTTATATGTTTTCTGTTCTTTTATTATCGGATTTATGATTAACCTTGTAACCTCTCCAACATTCAAATATTAATTAATTATTTTATATATAAATGGAGGCAGGGGATGACCAGAGGTGCTGAGAGACAGTCACATTCTCTAGAAATTTTAAACTCTTATATAATTTATATATTTTTTCTATATTTTTATTGATGATATATGCTTGCACTTCTAATATTTTATAATTTTACACACCTATAATTCTAATATAATTTTTTAACAATTCATATCCATTAACATAAATTTTTGAGTCTTCCTAAAAAAAATTATGAAAATATCAATTTGAATGATTTTAGAGCTTTCGGATTTACAATATTCATTGATTTATGAATATAGATTTTTTTTATATCCTATCTACAATTATATAAGGGAACTTGACGGTTAGGTGAATGAGACAAGTCCTCACAAGAGAAGACAATTGCAACTGAAAGTTCAATTGGAAATTGTTGAACTAAAATTGGGACACGTCACACGATCGTTTTTTTTTTGTCTTTTTATTTTCATTTTGTTTTTAATTTTTGAAGTTTTATTTGTGCCTAACTCAAATTGCTTCCCCAATTGTAAGTTAACTAAAATTCCCTTATTTTATATAATTAATGGGATATTATATTTATTTGTCGATACTTCTTTTAATGTGTACAAATTATGCACCAAAAAATATATTATTATTTTATCGCTTGAGCAGCTCTTGTATTGTCCCAACATGTTTGAGCTCTGATTAGACAAGCCATGTGAACATTTTTATGCATCATCCAATCACATTTCTGCAAAAGGAGAGGTGTCGTATTAGGCACATTACTTTTTTTATAAATTAAAAAAGGGGGGAAATTGGGAAATACAATTTGGTGGGCAACCCATTCAGGAATTGCGTTGACATACCAAAACATATGTTTTAATCCCATAAAATTGCAAAAAGGGTTATTATTTATTTGACTTTATTCTGCAGTTGTCTTAAATAAATAAAACATTTAACAAATTTAGATTTTGAGATATTGATTTTTTATTAAGAAAAATAATATAATTATCGTATTTCAATCATGCCATTGGTATAAATGCTTGTTAGATCTTGACCGTCCATCACATGAGTTAAGCCCGTCACTAGTTAGCATTCAGTCACCAATAAGTACTGAAAAAGATACCTTTGAAGTCTACTTTGTTGGAGATTGATAATTCCGCAGTCCACACTATCCACGGGACTGTCGGGACAGCACCTTAAGCTTGCAAGTTGATGAATGATAAGGCTGGAGGATTCTAAAACTTTAAACAAATTGGAAAACTATACGATTGGCTATAAAGCAACCTAATGTTTTCCCTTTATATATATACATATATTATTGTTTACTTCCTAATATTTCTTAATATAGTACAAGACATGTCTTGACAATCCAGGTTAAGAAACTTAACTCAACTTTTTAAAAATATAATAGTATATTTAAAATTTTTGAAGGGACCAAATTAAAATTTTAAAGGAATAAAATTTATTTAACCAGATTTTAGGGGATCAATCCCCACATACCTAAAGAGTCTAAGGACATTAATCACTCATCAAAAAGGAAATAGAATGATTTAGGATATAAAAACGATATCACTGTACATCTTATCATGCATGTCTTTTGAGAAAATATAATAATTTTATTACAAATAGTATCGAAACAACCTTTAATTATCTGATTGTATGTCGAACGCCTATAAATTAAGTCGAGACAATTGAAGAAAACTTTATATAAAAAAACGAGACATTCGGGAGCTGCCGCACAAAGCCAGTGGAGCATGACACATCCCCATTAAAAAAGTATGCTTCAATCAAAGGTAACCACATCAATAAAATTGGCACATGACATAAGGAAATCTCACGGTAATATAAAATGCTGATTTAGATCCCTTTCCCCCCTTAATTACCTCACTAACTAGGACAAAAATCATATGTCCTATTCTGATGCTCTTTATTATATTTTAATATTGAAAAACTAAATTTTAAAAATACATTTTATCTTAAATTTTATAAATTTTAATCTTAAACTCTAACTTTAGTTATAAATTTTAAATCTATATTTTTAGTGTGAGATATAATAGAGAACACCGAAATAAATAAATAATTTTTATTTTACTCATTAGCCTCTTTAAACATTATTTAATATTTCCAATTTTAAGTAAAAACAAAAGAGCCAATAGCTTTCATGTTCTTTTACATGTGTCCTCCCTCTCCTCTTTTAATAAAGTGGCTCCCATTTAGTCAGGAAAAAAAGAAGCATTACTTTTTAAGAAATGGGCAGCGACTAATTACTTAAGGAATTCAGGTGGGTGAGGTAAGCCGATGAGTGGTCTTTGTTTTTCCCTAATAAAAATGCCGAGGCTGACGGTTTCAAGATAAGCTTCACCGCCATTTAATTAGTAAATAATATTATGATAATGAGTTTTTGGCTACTTGGTTTAGTGCTAATGACGTTATGTTGATGTTGCCCATCAATCGGTCAAATGTTTGGAACAATTCTAACATTACTGTAATTTTTTTTTTCACTTTCGATAAAGAAATGGATTTTACCATTTAGAGCAACAAAATTAATTCTGGAATCTGTACTTTTAGGACAGTACACATCAATTCCAAATTTTTTTGTGAGTTGTACCAACAACTTCAGATTAAACAAACATTTTTTCTTAAGTGGGTGCAGTGTTGCATCATTGCATTCACATGAGACTAAAAGTTTCATACTTATTCAAAATTATTATTATTATTATTATTATTATTATTATATATAAAAAGCTAAGGTGGTTATAAGTAGTATATGTTCTGAATATATTATTTGACAATACATGTTTAATCACCCTGATGTAGTTGTTGGTGCTCAAACCCAAAATCTTTAAGAACAATAAATATTTCCTTAACCACTGAAGCAAGTTGGTTCATATAAGTTATTGGAAAATTCTACAACGTGCGACGAACATCGACGAACACCACTAATGATGAACACCGATGAACACCATTAAATTAATTAATAAAGATTTAAAATTTCAAGGACTCATCATACAATTAATAATTATTTTAAAATTTTAATTAAATTATTTTTTATATATATTAAAATTTTATTTTTTTAATAAGGGTAAACTATATATTTAGTACCTCACTTATTTCCGTATATCTATTGAACCCTCATTATTTAAATATTATTTCAATTTGACCCTATTGTTTATAAAAAATAATTTAATCCTTAACCTAAAACCCTAAACTATTAAACCTTAAACCCTTAAACTCTTAAACATATACCCTAAATCATATACCATTAAAAATAATTTCACCATCATCGATTAAATTCAATTCAATGAATCGTTGAATTCTTCTAAAAAATTTAATTAAATTATTTTTTATATATATCAAAATTAATTAAACTCGAATCTCCTAGAGTTAACGTTATCATCTTATTTGAGATGAAGATAAATTTGAATCTCCTTCATCCAACATCCTCTCAAAAATACCAATCGCTTCCCCAGCATACCCACTACGAACATAACCATCAATCATCGAATTCCACGAAATGGTAGTCCTCTGTCTCATCCCATCAAAAATCAACCTTCCAATTCGAATATACCCGCATTTTGGATACATATCAACCAATGCAATATTCACATTCACAAGCCCTTCAAAACCAGCTCTAAAAACATAATCGTGAACCGACCTCCCTATCTTAGCCGACCCCATATTAGCCACAGAAGGCAAAATAAAAACAATGGTAATTGAATCAGGCCTCTGTCCTTCCTCATGCATCCTAACAACTAAACCCAAAGCAAGTTTAACTAAATCATTCTGCGCAAATACAGAAATAATCGTACTTCAAGAAACCAAATCTCTCGCATGCTATCAAACATCTTATAAGCTTTCTCAATTTGTCTACATTTCGAGTACAAGTTAACAACACCGGTCATAGCAAAGACATTAAAAAAAAACCTATTTTTTATCAACTGCCCATGAATCTCCTTACTCCTTCTAAGCTCCCCTTTATCCCCACAAACTTTCAACAAGTAAGTAAAGTTATAAACAACGGGCTTAACATTATCATTTTTTTTATCCATTAATTTAAAGGCATCTTCAACGAAACAATACATCCATCAATAATTGTTCAAAATTTAAGACAAGTACATTAAAAATATGAAACTAGAAAATAAAACTAAAGCATCCAATGTCATTCCTCAAAGACTAATGTTTCCTTACAAAGATGACTTCATCCTGAACAAAACCTCAATACCAACACAAATCATCTTTTAAGCAGAAGCTGCTGCAACCTTCTTCCTTGATGCTGCTTCAGTACCTTCTCTGAAACCAGTCTTGAACCTGCGAGGAACGTGGCGGAGATACCTCATCCTACCGGTTCCGGTCGTCTTTCTTCGGATTGCCTTCACACTCCAGTTATATTTCCTCTTACGGGCAGCGGGGAAAGCACAGGCCGAGCAACGGCTCTTCTGGAGGTGAAAGCTGCGGCGGCCACATCTGACGCAAAGAGTGTGGGTCTTGTTCCTTCTTTTACCAAAACTCCCAGTTCCCTTTCCCATTGGAGCTGAGTTGATTCGGGAGAAACCCTAAGTTGCGGTGTTGAAGTACGAGTGCTTGGCATACTCTTTGAGCAGAGTGTAATAAAGAACCTCGGGTTTATCTTCGATGGAATCTAAGACATTCGAGTTTAATTAATTTTGATATATATAAAAAATAATTTAATTAAATTTTTTAGAAGAATTCAACGATTCATTGAATTGAATTTAATCGATGATGGTGAAATTATTTTTAATGGTATATGATTTATGGTATATGTTTAAGAGTTTAAGGGTTTAAGGTTTAATAGTTTAGGGTTTTAGGTTAAGGATTAAATTATTTTTTTATAAAGAACAGGGTCAAATTGAAATAATATTTAAATAATGAGGGTTCAATAGAAATACGGAAATAAGTGAGGTACTAAATATATAGTTTACCCTTATTAAAAAAATAAAATTTTAATATATATAAAAAATAATTTAATTAAAATTTTAAAATAATTATTAATTGTATGATGGGTTCTTAAAATTTTAAATTTTATTAATTAATTTAATAGTGTTCATCGGTGTTTATCATTAGTGGTGTTCATCGATGTTCGTCGCACGTGGTAGACTCATCCTAAGTTATTATACGAATAACTAATGAAACATTGAATGAAATAAATACAATATATGTATACTTATTCTGATTAGCGGATATGGCCTAACGTGAGATACATATTGGGCTTTCTTAATAAAATTGTACAAGATATAAGATAATATGTACCTAAAACAAAAACCCAATAATCCAGATAAAACTAAATAAACCCAATAAATACTCCCATTAATAGTCTTTTACTAATTTCTATTTGGCCTGCATTTAATTTGGTGCCCTCTAACAATGACCTAACTTTGCAGGAAATGATTGATTTTTGGGGGGAAGTATGCGGTCGAAGTATGCGGTCCATCTTTGTAATTGCGAACATTTAGGGGAAGCTGTATATAGTTGAATCTGAAGCTAAAACGATAGTCTTTAATAACGATGTTTCTATTATGTAGGTATGTAAACGAACCGAACAAACACGAAAGAGAATATGTTTATGTTCGTTTGTTTAATTTTAACCGAACAATTGAACGAACACAAACAACTAAACGAACGTAATTTCTTGTTCGTGTTCGTTCGTTAAAATAATGAACGAACATCGAGTATTGTTTATTTTTTCTTGAGAATTGTGAAGTATCATACATTGAGTATTTGTTTAATTTTTTTCCTTTTTATTTCATATTTGTAATATATGTTTTTAAAATTTTTAAATATAACACTTTTTGTTATGAAAAAAATAAATATAAAAGGACATATGTGAATAAATTTGAACGAACGGATTAAATGAACGAACAAGCATTTTGTTCGTATTCGTTCACTTAATTAAAAGAACGGGAAATTTTGTTCATGTTCGTTCGTTTAATAAATAAACGAACTTCTTGCTGAACTGTTCGGTGAACAATTGGTTCATTTACATCCCTACTATTATGTGTACCCAAAAAATAATTATAAAGGTCATGTTTGGCAACTAGTGGATAACTAATAATTAGTAGTGAATTATAATAGTTGATTTGACTAGTTGGATTGCATTAGTTTTATTGTATAAGAGTGTTCGATAAAATTAACTGATAGTTAAAATAGATAAATGTTATTGGATGGACTATAAATAATGTGTTGAGCCGGATCCATTTAATAATTTCTCCGGGATAGTGGTCGTTGAATGGTTTTCATTCATTGCTCTTTAGTTTTACAGATCACACTGTATTTTGAGCACAACATCCCGCGTGTCAGCCGGCTGCCAAATGCCAAGGCCTCATATGTTGACGACGGCTAACCCGTGTTCTTACAATAAACTAATTCCCGGGGCACATACAGCTCCACCTAATGAATCTCGATCAAATACAAAGACCAATAGAATATGGTTTTCAGTTCCACATTGATCTGATTCTCACCATTTTCAAATATCACAAATGCATGCGATGAAATCATGAAATGGATCTCTTTCACATGAAACATCCTTTCTCGAATCATTGTTCTTGTCTTATTATACGCTGCAATCTGTACCAGTATATTCTTTCACGTATATAAAAAAAGGGTTTGCTGATTACATATCTATCACTTAATCATGACGTAAAGATGTCGATTTTAACATTTCTTATATAAAAATAGCAACTGGGGTTTGCATTTGCTCAATGTAGATATAAAATCTGGTTGGAATGAACTGGCGACCGCCATGATTGATCCACTGGAAGAAGAAGTTGAGCTGATGCATTTGCTCTGATACAAAATCATGCCACATTTCTGAAACAACACGATGGTCCATAAACAGCAAATTGCAAAGTGATGTTAGTGCAATAATTCTTCTTCTTTTTCTATTTGTTCCGATAGTACGGTTGCTCAAGTTGATCATATTATATAATTTTTTACGCAGAGGGGAGACGGATATTAAAAAAAAATAGAATAATTGACTGGTTGCCAAGATTGCAGATATTTCCTATCACACGTTCAAATGAAACGCAAATGGTTTTTTTATATATATAGTATAAGATTCTCACCATTTCTATCTTGATTTTTGAATCATATTTTCGATTTATTTTTCCCGTTCTAATTCTCAGCCCACAAACAAGGTATGGCAGCAAGATATAAACCCATTCCTATGCCAACTTGTATTCAATCCATACTTTCATCACTTCAAGGCAGCGAAATAAATGGATAAAAGAGAAAAGGCAACGAAATACACCAGAAAATCCAATGCATCATGCATGCATCAATTTCCAAGTTGATTTGTCAAATTTGAAACACGTGATTTTTTTCCATTTATAAGAGATGAATTAAAATTGAGAAAAAGGATTAATATATATATATATATATATATATATATATATATATATATATATATATATATATATATATATATATATATATATATATATATAAACTAATCAAATTCATTGTACATAATTCTCTATCAGTCTTTAGCATAAGAGAGCCTAAAAGTGCTCAAGCTTTTGGCAACCCATTTGACTATATAGGCCCCATTTTCCTTGTTTGAAATTCCATTTATATTGCCCAATCAAAGTAATGCAAATTAGTAGTTACTATCAATAACTCGATAATTTGGTGGAGAAAACATTAAATCTTTTAAATAATGTTAAAATTTCAAACTTTAGCGTGGTGGATGGAAGGAAATAAATTGAATTGGAAGGATTATACGGATAATGAATCTGGACAATATTATATATATTTTTTTGTTACAAACATCCCAATATCATTTTTATTATTTTTGTTTTCATGTTTTAATTATTTCTTTAGTTTCTTGAAAGTTACCCTTTGCCTAATCTTAATGAGGTAGCTTAACCTAAAGTGGTTGATGAACAAAAACCATTGACAAATTAATCAAATATTTTAGAATATAAAGTCCCAAAATAGTTATATAATCAATGTTTAAATTTCAAAGGCAAGTAGCCGTACCTGGGTGTTTGGTGGGAAGAAAGGAGAGAAAATGGAATAGAAAACAGGTTCCAAGGAAAGATACATTGCATGTGCAGTGCACAAGTTGTCAGATATTGTATCTGCAGCAAAAAAACATGAATTTTAAATTAGTAATCAAATGGAAAATTCTCAACAGCCATATATTTTTTCTCTCTTCCCAACCAAATAAATAGTAGAACTCGTGTGTTTTGTATCAGCTAACACAAATCCATCTTCTTCCTCCATACATATCTTCTTTTTTCCCTACTTTGTGGGGTTTCAGTATTCTTACTTGTGAACAAGTTCTGATGCATTTAAGCTTTCAAGAGTTACACTTGGCCAGCGTTTTTCTAGTGTTTTCTCTTTTTGGGTGTTGCATTTCCGGGCCAGAGGATTTTCAGAAAGGTTACTTCTTTGGGATTCAAGCATGCCTGCTCTTGTTAATTACGGTGGTAAGCTTCTTTTTCCTTTTGTGTTTAAATATTGGGTTTGAGTTTATAGACATGTTTTTAATTCTTAGATTGGTTATATATACTTTGTAATTGTAATAACAGTGTATCTTGAAATAGAGTCTGATATTGATTTTAGCTAGTGTTAGTTTTGAACAAGAAAAGGAAGGTAAAGGATTTAGGGTTCATTAGTTATATGAATGTGTACTGCAAGGTTTGGATCATTGAAGATTTGCTTCAAAAGTTGGAAGCTTTTACCAAATAATCTGTAAACTCTGCAAAAAGAATGGCGCCTTACCTGGTTTTGGGTCTCATTGTCCTTGGTTGTGTGTTGTTTGATTGTTCTTGGAAGGGGAAAAGAAATATTGTTGTGGGAATATGTCTGTTTTTTTTCTTTTGGAAGTATCTTTTTGAGTAGGTGATGATTATATGTTTACTGGAATTACAGGTGATGATGATTTCTATTCTGGGGGATCTTTTTATACAAATTCTACAGATTTGGGTAGATTGTGCTCAATCAGTTCCCAAGTGGATGTGTACTCCCCTCCTTGTAAAAGAGCTCGAATCAGTGCCCTATTTATCTTTGGAGAAACAGAGGTTGAGCAGAATAAGCAACCATCAATCCATGTTCTTCCTGATGAATGCCTTTTCGAGATCTTTAAACGGATTCCCGGGGGCAGAGAAAGGAGCTCCTGTGCTTGTGTCTCAAAGCACTGGCTTATGCTTCTGACCAGCATCCGTAAGGTCGAATATGAGTCATCAAAGGTGGTCAAGGAGAATACTGAGTCATGTTCTGATGATGTTGAGATTATCTCGTCTGAGGAGGAGGATGGTTATCTTACAAGATGCTTGGAAGGCAAGAAAGCAACTGACATGAGGCTTGCTGCGGTTGCCGTTGGAACAAGCGGTCATGGTGGTTTGGGAAAACTTTCTATTAGGGGAAGCAGATCTTCATGTGGAGTAACTAATTTTGGGCTATCTGCCATATCCCGTGGTTGCCCTTCTCTCAAGGTACTTTCTTTGTGGAATGTCCCACTTGTTGGAGATGAAGGTCTGTCTGAAATAGCTAAAGAATGCCATTTGTTGGAGAAGCTTGACCTTTGCCATTGCCCTTTGGTTTCAAACAAGGGACTAATTGCCATCGCAGAGAACTGTCCTAATTTGACTGCTTTGAGCATCGAATCTTGCTCAAAGATTGGTAATGAGGGACTTCAAGCTATCGGAAAACTCTGCCCCAAGTTGCAGTTCATCTCTATCAAGAACTGCCCACTTGTTGGTGATCATGGAGTTTCAAGCCTGTTGTCATCAGCATCTTCCGTCCTTTCAAAGGTTAAGCTTCACGGTTTGAGCATCACAGATTTTTCGCTTGCTGTGATCGGACACTATGGCAAGTCTGTGACAAATCTAATGCTCAGTGGTCTACAAAATGTAAGCGAGAAGGGATTTTGGGTGATGGGTAATGCTCTGGGTCTCCAAAAATTGGCCTCTTTGATGATTACTTCTTGCTGTGGTGTAACTGATGTTAGTCTTAAAGCCATTGGAAAGGGGTGCACAAACCTGAAGCAGATGTGCCTCCGCAGGTGTTGCTTTGTTTCTGGTGATGGATTGGTGGCTTTTGCCAAGTCTGCAGGTTCTCTAGAGTGCCTGCAATTGGAAGAGTGCAACAGGATCACACAATCCGGGATTATCGGTGTCCTCTCAAACTGTGGATTAAAATCTCTTACCCTAGTAAAGTGCATGGGAATTAAGGATATATGCTGGGGTGTCCCTTTGTCCTCCCCATGCAATTCCCTTAAATCCTTGTCCATAAGGAACTGCCCCGGATTTGGAACTGTCAGCCTGGCTATGGTAGGCAAATTGTGCCCTCAGCTTCAACATATAGATCTGAGCGGGCTAGGCGGCATCACCGATGCAGGCCTTCTGCCTCTTCTACAGAATTGTGAGGCGGGACTTGTGAAGGTGAATCTTAGTGGCTGCTTAAATTTGACTGATGAAATCCTTCTGTCCTTGACAAGGCTACATGGCGCAACCCTCGAATTGCTTAATCTTGATGGTTGCAGGAGGATTACTGATGCAAGTTTGATTGCAGTCGCAGACAATTGTGTTTTCCTCAGCGACTTGGATGTGTCAAGGTGTGCAATCACCGATGTTGGTGTTGCTGCCTTGTCTCATGCAGAGCAACTCAATCTGCAGGTCCTTTCGTTCTCAGGTTGTTCCGGAGTATCAAACAAAAGCTTGACCTTCCTGGTAAAAATGGGAAAGACCCTGGTGGGGTTGAATCTCCACCACTGCAATTCAATCAGCACTCAAACCATTGATCTGCTTATGGAGAGCTTGTGGAGATGTGACATCCTTTTTTAATAGGTCGAAGGCCGTTGTACCAGATCCGAACAACTACACTTCCGGCGTTAAAGACAGTAGAAATACCAACTCATATAGCACAGTTTTTTCGGTTCGATTAAGTAGCCATGTCGGTTGCTCTATGGCTCGGTGTTTTCCCAGGGACTTTTGGCAGATGGACGATACATCTCAATTTTTGCAGGCTTTCATTTCATGACAATAGGAGAGTCTGTTGTGTATCATAGCCATGGTTCCTGGAGATCCATCATCAAGTCATGGTTTTGAGTTTCCAATCTCAACAAGTAATACAGTCATTTTGGTTATGTTTTCCAAGTGTACTATGTCTTGTAGGGTTATCTTTGCATATGAATTGTACAACTGCTGCTGCTGTGTTATTATCAATGAAGCTTTATGTTTTACCCTAGTTTTTTAATGTTTATTTTGATAAAATTTAGAGCGTCAACATGCTGTTAAAAACCAGAATTTTCTGTAGCCAGGAAATCTGAACTACCCTCTTAATTTGCTAACCACTCCGTTGAAAAAGTTCTCGGAACTGCAAAACAGATATCCCCATTCTTCTGCAATCTCATAAAATGATTAAAAGAAAGAACTGAGACAGCTTTGAAAAATTTTCAAAAATTTTATTTTCTTATAATGCACACGTGACATAATCTTAGTAGGACGAAGAAAGAAGGAAAGTGGAAGAAGAAAGAAAGTCAACAACAAGTAATACAGTATGTTAATTAAGAAACTGAAAATTGATTTCTCGTTACACTCAAAGGCCAAAGCTTAGTAAATTTAAACCAGATATAATCATTGCATGCCAAAAGAAATACAGTAAAACATTCAGGCCTTTCCAGCTTATCAAAACCATTCATAAAGAGATAATACAGCGCTAAATTCATGTTTTATGACAGTGGAAGAAGAGTAGAACCATAAATCTCAGATACCAAAACCACTAAAACTGCAAAGTTCTACAGGGTTTCAAGCTTTATATATATGTGTACGTCAATATTTATGGTCAAGGTTGAAAGAATTTGTTTCCGCATTTGCATTTCCACGCCAGTAGATAATAGCTTTCATCACCTTGATACGAAGAGCTTCGGGTATTTCTATGATTCGGAGAAGGAACTAAAGCAGCCATGCATGGTCTGCAACTAAGGCACTTGTTGAAACACTTGGGAGGCCTCGAACCCAGAACCATTTTCTCTTGCTTCATGTTCAAACTGCTGTTATCATTATTACCGGGTACAGAAATTGACCCAACTGTGCCAAAACAAACATGATCACCAATTAACAACAAAACAACATAGATTCTAACAGTATATGTGTGTGTGTGTGTGTTTACCTGATTTGGAAGGGGAAAACGTGAGGTAAAAGATGAGCATGACCTTTAGCTCCAGTGGGGGGTGTTTAAAAGAAGCCATGATTCAGGTCTTGTCTGTGACTGTGAGGATGGAAGCTTGTTTGTTTCTCAAGGAAGGTGTGAATAATTTGATGGCAAAGAGAAGAGGAACAGAAGCATCTCTCTCATCAATTTCACTATAAGAATTAAGAAACATCAAGTAATAAAAGAAGGAAGAGAAATGGAATGCATCTTTGTGATCAGAAAATGGTGGGAATGGGAGGGGAATGGGGCCCCATAGAATATTAACTTTAAAAAAAATGGTGAAGTCTCACCATCAAGAAATAGTTACCCTCTGTCTTCATGTTCCAGGGTGAATTGACTGAAGTTACATCTTCTTTCATTTTTTTGTAAGCTGACTTGACTCTCCCTTTCACCACTTTTTTTTAATCTGTATTTAAAAATAGATTAATATTCTATACACACGAGCGGTTCAGTTTTTATAAGCGCCTTAGTTGTAGGGTATAGAGAGTTAGTTTAGGGGTATAGGTGCAGGGGATAGAATTTAGGGATAATTGTTTTAATTTAAGGTTTATGGTTATAGTTTAAGGTTTATATGTTAGGGTAATATAGCGAGTATTTAGGTTTTAACCTATAAACCCTAAATTATAACCTTAAACCTTAAATTGAAACATCTATCCTAAATTCTAACCTCCTACACTTAAACCCCTAAATTCTATACCCTAAACTAACTCTCTATACCTTAAAATTAAGGCGCTTATGGAAATTGAAACCCCACTGTATAGAATATTTATCCTTTAAAGATATACAAGTACAATAAGTTGTATAATATATTAAGCATGAGAGGACGGTCGGGTGGTTAGAGCATGCTGACCTACTCCACTCCCTTCTCATTAAGTTCCGAGTTCAAAAATTTTAGGGTGCGTTGCCTTCACCTAAATTTTCCCCTCTCTCTAAGTAGAATTAGAATAGCCCTTAAATACAACTTCAGATTAAAAATTAATTTTTATTTTTTAACATGAAAATCATGTTTACGTTGTCCAAAATTATTGGCCTTAAATAACTTGTAAGATGAAAGGGATGTAGTGGTGGTAGTTGTAGTACAAAGTACCAGTAATTAATTCCCATGGAAAGTGGAATGCTGCTTTAGAAAAGTCCGTGTCACTCAACAGGGAAAAATAAAAGGTGAAGTAATGGCCTGCTAATATGTTTTCAGACTATGTGTTTTCGATCAAAATTACGTTGTTATTTTTTTATGTCCCTTTATATGTCTTACTGATTTTACGTTGATTTGTTTCTAGCAGTATTGATGCATATGTTGGACCTACCTTTACCATCGAATTATTTAAGTATAAAACACACTATTAATTTGCAGTTATCCGATTAAACACACTTAATTATGAACCGAATATCGAGATTATTAAAGAAGGTCAGCTTTTACTGGATGGAAACAGTAGGTTGACAAAGCGGATGCAGTGAATGGAAGGTTGTTAATTATTGGATTATTCTATAAAACTACACTGATTGTTCACAGTAATCAGTATACTTTTTACAGTGATTTTCAGGAAAATTACAACAAAATGTGACTGCCAAGAGCCACGGCAATTTTGGGTGAAAAATCCCTTTAAAAATATTATTTTTAATAATGGCTCCCAAAAACATTTATTTGGCAAAATGACCCCCTTTCTTGCCAGGTCGGCAGACCTCGCGTTTTGTAGAACGCGAGGTACGATATCGCGTTGTACAGGACGCGAGGTCTGTCGACGTGGCGTTGCAGTTAGTTTTAACGGTATAACAGTACCTCGCGTTCTGCAGAACGCGAGGTCCACGAGAAATTGAAAAGCCGGCTTAGAATATATCGGACGGACCTCGCGTTCTGTAGGACGCGAGGTCTGCCCAATTCCAGCCTAAACCGCAAGCAAAAACATGCTAAGTAGGCCTGTTCGAACCCAATTTCGAGCGTGTAAATGATATATTTTTAGCGATCATCGAGTTTGGAGTCGTAGTACTGAAAATTGTCTATCGTATGACACGAACATAAATAATTTCCGTCTATTCTACAATGGTTTAAAATGGCTTCGAAAACCCTATGCTAGCATACTTTTTTCGATTGAAGTTGTATTTCGACTAATGTCGATTTTCTGTTTTTTAATCCTATTAAATTTATTAAAAACAAAAATTAACTAAATATTATAAAGTTTAATTATAATATGCAAACAAAATTATAATTCATAAATAAAATTAGAATACGACATTATAAAATTTTAAAGTGTTTTACATAAATATTAAAAACATAAATAGAAAACAACAAAAAAAAAACTAAAAATGCCTATGTCCACCGGTTCCGCAGTCGGGTGGATGACGCTCACGATCCGGATACCTCCTCTGTCCATCGTGTGGTGGTCCCTGGTCCCTATCATCCTGACCATCGTGCGCGATCTGCGGATCTGTGCTGGGCCTAGGCGGGGAGTAAAACAAACTACCCATCGGCGTACTCTCCACCATATGAAACTCATACTGAGGTGGATAATCGATAAGTAGAAGGTCAGTCGTGGGCGTCTGGGGGCGATAGGCATCAGTGGAGCCGAACTGGGGTGGAGGCATCGTCTGCTGGAAAGTCGATGGACCGCTATGCAATGGTGGGGTAGAAGATGATGCCCCTGGAGTGTCATATCGTGGTCTCGGACCGCGCTGCGTCGACTGCCTCTGGGTCTGCCTCTGGGGCTGGGACTGGCTCTGGCTCGCTCGCCCGCTCCCGCGTGGGCGGTTTTGGGGTCGCTGGGGAAGCCCGGCTTGCAGCTCCTCCGGAGTAAGGATATGTTGCATCCCATTGTCCCTATACCACTGGTCATAATTGAGTAGGACCGAAGGACCCCCTTCTATAATTGGTTGGAGAAAATGTGGGCGTCTGTGAAATCGTTGACCCCAAAGCGCTATCCAGACAGCGTGGTGCTCGGCCCAGTCAGTCTCCGTCTTCCCCTGACGCGTAAGATGGTGGAACTCGTCCATATTTTGCGGAGGGCGTGGAACATCTTGGATGTACCCGAACTGTCGGAGTACCCGATCCGCAGAATGCCACACGCAAATTTCGTAGTTCAGGAGCGGAACTACGGAAATCCAGAGGTCTCGATGTCGCTGTTCCAGAATAGCTGCTGGAGTAATGTTGCGAATCTCCTCTGAATCGTAGGGCGTCCACACGAACTAAAAAGAATGAAAAAAGTTAGTAAAAATTTCTATATGAAATATTATTGGAAAAAATAGTATGGAAAAAACCAAAATAATTGTTAAATTACCTCGTCCTCCGTCAAGCCATTGAATGCATATCTGTATTCTTTCTGGGAGTCCGGTAGGCCGACGTGGGATAGGTTGGCGGACCACCTTTAAATAATGAAAAAGACCGTTAAATAAAATAATTGAATAAAAAAATATAGTAGATTATGTAGTACCTCCGTATAAGCGGAAATGACAGAGGACTGGGAATCCGAAGCTGTGGTGCCAAAGTAGGGATCCGAAGCCAAACCCAAGCCTGGAGGAATAAACAGCATCCTCCCATCGATGCTTTGGAGGCATCAACGTTTCTACAGAGGTCTCTGATAAGAAACGCCAAGACAGCCGACCCCCAAGATTTTTGTCCAGACTCGGCTAAATTTGTTAGATGATGAAGCCACATAACGTGCACTTTGTTGCGAGTTTTGTCGGACATTAATATCCCGCCAATAATGCGCAAGATGTGGGCTCGCGCATACCGCTGTGAAAATATAAATTAATAAAGGCATCCTAATTAAAAAAATTGTAAGTTCATCCTAATAAATAAAATTGTAAGTATCCTAAATATTTAATGTAGGCAACCTAAATATTTAATAAAGTATCCTAAATAATTATTGAATTCATCCTAAAAATTTATGATAAAAAATTGTAAGTATCCTAAATATTTAATGTAGGCAACCTAAATATTTAATAAAGTATCCTAAGTATCCTATTCATCATAAAAAATTCCCTAAACGCTAATGTGCAAATAAATAATTTTAATTTAATAATAAATGTAATAAAAGCATACTAAATATAATAAAAAAATACCTCAAGTGTAACATCATCCGCATCGGGGGAGGGTTTCCAAAGTTCTCCTCCAAGTACGGTAGAGAAATTTTCCCTCCGTCCCACGCTCTATCAGGGGGCATCACCCCAATTTGTTCAGCAAATAGGAGTGGCCAATGTCCCATCGCCACACCAGTAATAACGCTGCCATCTATAGGCAACCCGAGAATGTAGGCAACATCCTGCAACGTAATTGTTGCCTCGCCAAATGGAAGATGGAATGTGTGCGTCTCGGGTCTCCACCGTTCTATCAGCGCGCTGATCAACGACGGTCTAACCTTCACCCCCCCTATATACCGAGCTATGTGCCCAAAACCAGCCCGCTCAATCAATTGGGCAACAGCAGGAATGGGTGCGACGGTGATACGGTGAACGTAACATTGTAAGTTACGTTCGTATCCCTGAAAAAAATAAAATAAAATAGTTAGTAAAAATAAAAGAATAAAATTTAATAAAGTAAATTTTTTTAGAAATGAAAAGGGAAAAAAATTATACCTCTTCATTGTTGCGCCAATATTCACTGCAGTGTCTCGCTCGGTTGCGTAACAAGGGCTCCATGTGATCAAACGATATATAAAAAATGCTGACAAATTTTTGTGAAATTTCTATGGAAATCGCGTTCTGTGGAGGTTTTTAGGAAAAAAACCTCCAATTTATAGAGGACCTCGCGGCGCTTGGGAAGCGAGGTTAATGAACCTCGCGTTCTATAGAACGCGATTTTCATGTACCTCGCGTCCTATAGAACGCGAGGTTCACTGAAAAGGCGCGTCAGTGATCAGACGCGTTATCTGAACGGTCAGAAAGGAACCTCGCGTTCTATAGAGCGCGAGGTTCTAAAGAAATCGCGTTCTACAGAACGCGAGGTCGTGGGGTTTTTAAATTTGAGTTTTTAAAGCGGGAAACTCATTTAATATACAATAATAACAAAATTTATTTATTTACAATTACAATAAAAATAATAACAATAAAAATAAAAAGAAAAAATATAATAATAATAATAATAACAACAACAATAATAATAATAAATTATACTAACAATAAAAATTATTAGTATGATAGTAATTATAATAACAATAATGATAAGAACAATAATAATAATAACAACAATGAATCATACCGTATACGCGTTATATTTTCAGTAGTAACTAAAAATAACGACATAGCGCAATATTTTGGAAGTTAAATTAAAACAAAACTTCCAAAATATGCGCTATGTTGTCATTAGTAGCTTCAAGCGAAAACTGACTGCGTACGTGAATATGATGAAAAATTTATCTCGGTGCTCCTTGCCACTCCAGTTTGCTATTTATAGAGGTGAATGACGTGGCAACCTCGCGTTCTGTAGAACGCGAGGTCCGCCTTACCTCGCGTTGTACAGAACGCGAGGTCTATGTGTATATATATATATATATATATGCAGGGAGATGGATTTTTGTAAGCAGTTAAGTTTAGTTTAGGTCAGTTGAATATGAGTTCGTGTAATGCTGAGTTTTATTCCGTTGCAATTTTTATGTCCGAAATATTGTTCCTTTATGATAGTTGGAGTTCACTTAAAGATTTGTGTTCATCGGGGGTACATACCTTAATATTTACCGACATATCGCAATATTTTGGAGGTTGTATGCTGCAGTAGTGGCTTCGATGGCTGCTTCTGTAGCCGCCGTCGAGAGGATCCTCGGCTACAGTTGTGAAAAGAAATGACTTTTACGAAGCGGGGGTGGATTCAGATCGACATTTTCAGATGCGGCGAGTGCCGATTACATTTGTTAATGTGAATCAAAGCTGCTACCATTTACTCATTTCAGATGTGGCGTGGCAGTCAACATTTACATGTGGATTTCGCTCTCTGCTTCTTTTAGTCGGGACCTCCGATCAAATTTGCCCGCCGGAGCTACTGAATTTATTGTTTCGAATTTTATAGATAATTTATGTAGTTGTCTCAATTTACTTATTAAAGAATACATGTTGAAAGTTTTGTAAAATGAAATTCGACTTAAATTTATTTATGTGGTGTTTTTCCTTTCCTATAAATACCCACGAATTCCACCATCATTTACTCATTCCAAATTCTCTCTAAACACCCAATCCTTGCTCAGCTTATGGCAAAATTTAAGGCAACATTTTATTTTCTCGATACTTATTTTGAGTCAACAATCACCGGGAAAATGTCACTGAAAGATTTAATACAGTTGACAACAATCGAGGTTAGTAAACACACCAACAAACAAATTGCGGCCATGGAATGTCGAATCCCATCACCGTCAGCTAATGAAACGCACTACGTTATGAAGCTTACGAACGAAACAGACGTTCGTAACATGTATGACCGGCTCAATGCCGTCGGAGCTAGAGACGTCGATTTCAATGTTAAGTTTGTCAACGCCGGCGAAGGTAGTACGTCTGCACCCGTAGAACCTGCTCCGAACACTGAACACGCACCGTCTTCACCGGATGTTGATGCGGCTGTGGAGGAGCTGCAACTTTTTATGTACAGGCGTAGACAAAGAAAACAACAGATGATCGAAGAACTAAACCTTAGTTCAGACGTGTCCACTGACTACGATGATTCAGATTAACCATTAACTTATGAAATGATCTTCCAATTATGTTATATGACGTCTTATTTCATCCTTTATGAATGTTAAACGGACTTCAAATTATGTAAAATTAGTAGTACTCAATTACATACATTATAAGCACCAGTAATTTTTAAATATACAATACTACAATTGTCTCAAATTCTCGAACATGTTCTCAATTACAGAAACAAACAAATAGTGAATAGTACGGTTATTATAACTTCTGACGGAATGTCTGAAACAAAGCATTTAAAGTGACATCGCGCTCTATAGAACGCGATGTCTTTATAACATCGCGTTCTATAGAACGCGAGGTAACATATATCGCGTTCTATAGAACGCGAGGTACTTATATCGCGTTCTATAGAACGCGAGGTACTGTTGTTCCCTGCCTCCCATCAAATCTATCCCTTACTTGTCGAACGTAAGGGGACTGCCTCCCAGGCACACACACGCCATTCCTGCCTCCCATCAACTCTATCCCTTACCTGCTAATTGGCAAATAGTAATGGACAAGCAAAGTAACGTCTCTGAACCATTATTTGCCTTACACAACCAGATTCTCCTGGATTGCAAGGGCAAATAATTTTGCCTATATATGAACCCTAACCATAAAACGAAAATATAAGTTTCAATTGGCAATCAATTCCTTCCTAGAATTTTCTAAGTATCAAAATTTCAAAAGTCTTTCAAAATATTCAAATGGCCGGACGAGGCGTTACTACGAAAGTTTACTACGATGGTCAGATATTCGAGGGTACTGAAGAGGGGGTCCTTTTTTACTGCGAAGATCCGGTAACGTTAAAGCTTCCGAGGAGATTATCGTTCAAGAAGTTGGTCAAGGAACTAGAGGCAAAAGTTCCTCATTTCAATAATCATCGTTTGTCCGACGTGAAGTATCGGGTGCCAATATCTATAGACCCTTTACGGTACACTGTATGCCAAATTGCGGCAAATGCTGATGTGCAAATGATGATGGAAGCCCACTTCGAGTATTCAATCGGGGGGGCCCTCGAGCTGTATGTATCGTTCTCCGAGTCTCATCCAATTGTCGAAATACCAAGCTGGGGCCGGGCGAATTTCGACTTCGATCCGAATGCCAACGTTGATAGCCCGACCGCAGGTCTACGACGTGATTTTGGCCTACTCTGTCGAGACAACGAAGTTGGTGCATCGTCATCTGCTCCTCCAAGGCAGTCCTGCGTAGCTAGTATCGGGTTCGACCTCAACCAACCCCCAAACGATGAATTCGATGCACCAACAAATGCATCGTACAGTCCATACGATCCATACAATCCATACAATCCTTATAGTTTTGGGGGGGAAGGAACGTCGGCTCCTTACGTTACGCACGACCATGAAGCATCATATGGCCGGCACTCAATGTATGTCTCTGGCACCGACTACGGTCAACCATCTATGGGGAGACATTCTTCTTTTGGGGGTGAGGGAGCGTCGTCTTCTTACGCTATGCACGACCATGATTCATCATATGGACGACACTCAACGTATGTCCCTAGCACGGAGTACGTTCAACCATCAATGGGAATACATTCTTCTTATGGTGATCTTGATTTTGGTCTTGGAAATGAGGTTCCTGAGCGATCTCGTGAGAGGTCTCCCGCTCCTCGACCCCAATCCTCGCCTCAAAGGGTAGTGATTCCAGAAGCTCTACTATTCCAGCTCCCGGAGGATGCTCCTGACGAAGAACCGATTAGAGAACCCGGGCCAGACGGAGACGAGCTGGGGCCATTCTATCCGGAACCAGAAGACTTGACAGAGTTACCAGAAGACCCAGAAGACACTGTCGTTCCACCATCAGATTTGGACGAAGAACCGACTGCCACCAACTTTCCTGTAGACGCAAGACCAATTTCTATGTTCCAGCCACCATCCCACTTCACAACGGTTGATATGGATGCAATGGACGTCCCTGATTTTCCCTATGACGACACAATAGATGGCCGAGTCCACCGTTCTGATGGTGAACTAAGAATTGGTATGGCGTTCGCGAACAAGGAAATTGCGGTGGCGGCAGTTAAGCAGTACAACCTTCGTCATAATGTTGAGACGACGGTGAAGAAAACCCAAGCCAAATACTACAAGGCTGAGTGCGTCCAAAAGGATCAAGGCTGTAAATGGAAAATCCGTATATCAGACTTGAAGAGGGCAGGCAACCGTTGGAAAATAACAAAACTTGAGGGGGCCCATACATGCACCGTTGGTAGCCTCAACCAGGATCACAAGAACCTGGATGCAAAGTACCTCGCGGACATCTTTTCCACACTGGTGAAAACAAATCCCACTGTGTCGGTCCCCACATGTCAGGCTGCAGCTCTAGCTGTCACCGGCTTCCGTCCAGGTTATTCGAAAGCATGGTATGCAAGGAAAAAGGCCAAAGAGGAATTGTATGGCCGATGGGAGGAATCTTACATAGAGTTGCGCCTGTGGCTTAATCTCCTGCAGAAACACATCCCCAGAATGGTTGTCAAACTTGATACGGTTCTGGCATACGAAAATGATCGTGTCGTCCGAGGTGTTTGTCAATTCCACCGGTTATTTTGGACTTTCCCCCAGTGCATCCACGCATTCAAGCACTGCAAACCGATGGTCCAAATCGACGGCACATGGTTGTACGAAAAATATACACAGATCCTACTTCTAGCTATAGCACAGGACGACAATCGCAAATGCGTTCCTGTTGCATTCGCAATCGTCCCGAAGGAGGATTTGGAGTCTTGGACGTTCTTCCTTACGAACCTACGAAAATATGTCCTTGATCCTGTAATACGAAGAAGAAGTGATGAAGGGGTGTGTGTTATTTCTGACAGAGGCACAGCACTGCTGTGGGCGATAGAAAATTTGGGTGATTATTGGAAGCCTCCATACATTCACCACCGTTTTTGCTTGCGGCACATAGCCGCAAACTACCTGCTGAAATACAAGAATCGTGATGAACGTCAAATGGTGCTCGATATGGGTACGTCATTTATGTCATTTTCATTTACTATATTACTTGTTACTCGCTTCAATTTACGACCTTTTTCATGTGTTTTTCGACCATAACTATTCAACTGTCATCCCGTAGGCAACTCGCACTACAAACAAGAGGTGGCTGAACTGCTCGAGGAACTGAGAGCGAGAAACAAAAAGGGCGCAGAATACCTTGAAAAAATCCCAAAGGAAAAATGGCTTTGATCGTATGACGAGGGTAAACGTTTTGGTCACATGACAACGAACTTGGCTGAGGCAGTGAACTCATCACTGAAGAGAGTTCGGCAGTTGCCTATCACTTCCATTGTCAAAGCGACATATTATCGTTTAGCTACCCTTTTTGCAACCTTGGGCAAGCAAGCAACTGAGTACATGGCAGGTGGACACAAAGTCCATCCAGATTTCTGCGACAGACTGCATATTCAAGTGGCTCAATCAAGACAGGTGCAAGCAACCCTCTTCTCGCGAGAAGGACACTTGTTTCGTGTTGCGGAATTTTCCAGGCGGATAGAAGGCATTCAGCACAACGCTTACGTTGTAGATCTGAGGGCAAAAACCTGCGAGTGCGGAATATTTCAAACTTTCAAATACCCGTGCGCACACGCCATTGCTGCTTGCACTAACCAACGAATAGAATACATGCGTATGGTTGATCCGGTATACTTACTCAAAACGGTGCTTAAAGTTTACGAAAAAGAGTTTCCTCCAATCGGAAATGAGGTTGATCCAAATGCTGTGGACACTGAACCGATCATACGCCCAGATCCAGCACTACTACGAGCCAAAGGACGTCCACCTTCTACAAGAATATATTGTGCCGAGGATTTGGTCGAACATCGAGAGAAAACCGGACAAAAGAAGCATTGTTCTATATGTCGAAATACTGGGCACACAGCTCCTAAGTGTCCTAATCGCTCAGCCCCTCGTATTAATTAATTATTTTTAATTTATATATGCGAGTTCGCACATGACAATCTAATCAATAAAGTCAGTTTACCTCTATTTATACAGTACGCCATCTTATATTTTCAATCATTCAAAAAAATATTTTATGATAGTGTTTTCGAAGCAACGATAAGTCAATGTACAATTGACGAAAATTGACCGTGTCAGTGTCATACGATAGAGAATTTCCAGTACTACAACCCCATACTCGATGTTACCTAAAAATTTAAAATTTATACGTATGAAATTCTGCTCGAACATGCCTATCGACATTAGTTGAAATACAACTTCAATCGAAAAAAGTATGCTAGCATAGGGTTTTCGAAGCCATTTTAAACCATTGTAGAATGGACGGAAATTAATTATGTTCGTGTCATACGATAGACAATTTTCAGTACTACGACTCCAAACTCGATGATCGCTAAAAATATACCATTTACACGCTCGAAATTGGGTTCGAACAGGCCTACTTAGCATGTTTTTGCTTGCGGTTTAGGCTGGAATTGGGCAGACCTCGCGTCCTACAGAACGCGAGGTCCGTCCGATATATTCTAAGCCGGCTTCTTAATTTCTCGTGGACCTCGCGTTCTGCAGAACGCGAGGTACTGTTATACCGTTAAAACTAACTGCAACGCCACGTCGACAGACCTCGCGTCCTGTACAACGCGATATCGTACCTCGCGTTCTACAAAACGCGAGGTCTGCCGACCTGGCAAGAAAGGGGGTCATTTTGCCAAATAAATGTTTTTGGGAGCCATTATTAAAAATAATATTTTTAAAGGGATTTTTCACCCAAAATTGCCAAGCGCCACATTTACATGTCTTTTTAGGGAACAAAACACGACAGGAAGTGACTGAAATAAAATCAAATTTATTGTCATCATCATTGTGTCATTCCACTTATTTATTCATTTATTTAAAAAGGTTATTAAAATTCAAGAACATTTCAGTAACAGAGTGACGTTTTCATCTCTCTGCATCTACTTGTTCAAACAAAACATGATTTTAGTTTCTTATTGTAGTTAAATTAAGGAAGAAACAAGAAAGGAAAAACTTTCCATCTTATTATCATTATTACTGGTTTATGCTTCAGTTTAGTGTATTACGGTAGCAGGTTAAAAGGAAAAGCCAGAATGGCAGAAGAGGGCAGAGATTGAGCCCAGATTTCTCCCCCTAAATGCTAAAAGAAGAGACAATTTCAGAAGGTTATTTAATGATAGCTCATCCCATGGGTAAGAAAAAATGCAGACCACATGGGGCTGATGCCCTGATTAAAGGGTAGTCTATAAGTAGCCCTGCCCTGTTGTCTAATAGTAGCCCTTTCTACTCACTTCAACTACTACTCCCTCTGCTGCTTGCTTTCAAAACTGTTGCTGTTTTCTTTATGCTGTTTGATTTGGCGGGAATGGGATGAGTTTAGTTGCAGACAAGAGTAGGAAGAGTATCCACCAGCAGTAGCAAAACAGTGGTGAAGATTGCTGCAAGTGCCAAATCACAGTAAAAAAAACAACTGAAAATCCAAGGAGAGAAGAAGACAGCCATTTGCAAGCATGGTAGTGAAAACAGTCTAGACATTAAAATGTGATCTAGAATGGTAGGGTAATGGGGAAAAGGAAGGTTGAAGAAGAAAAAGAAGAGACATTCACATGAACCTACTACATATCAACATGGTGAAAAGTAATAACTTCTCTTCATCCTATTCCTACATCTAGTAAGGATTCCATGTGTCCATGGACCAAGAAAACGATACGTACACGCCACACCCAATTTTATAGGGATAAAATTCGTCTGGGCCTTTTCGGTGCACCGAAAACCCCAGATTTTAAAGTTAATTTTGAGCGTGGGGCATATATAGGGGCACCGAAAATTGTAGAGAATTTCCATCCATTTTATAGGGGAATGTTCAAGCTTAACACTTTAATCTTTTTCTTTATTATATTTAGAGGATCAAAACTCTATATTTTTAACATACTATATCACTAATAAACAGAAATGGAATTTTTCTAACTTTTATGCTCTAAAATGCATCCAACTCCCTGCTGCATGATCATAAAAATATTGGTACCGACATTCATAAGTTGCTGTTTAATAAAACAAACTCAAACAAAAGGTCAATGAGCAATTAATTGCCGATGTATAAATCTTTATCCAAGTCACGAAAAAGGCCTACACAATCTTAAAAAGCAAGAATTGGCGTAGCCCATAGGGTTGGAAGCTAAGATAACATATAGATATTGGAAAGCAACCATGAAATGGAGAATTTACAGAGATTTTACTGCAAGGTATACAATTAAAACCCATCTGCTACAAGTAACAGACAAGAGCAATGGCGTAAATGGTGTGAAAGGAACATGTAGGAATCGATGAAGATGAAAGTTGTGAGAAAACATTCGTCTGACAAATGGCGTAAATGTAACGTTTGAGCGACCAATTTGTGAGCATTGACAAAAACAAGTTAACCCAGACAGTAAGCAAAACTATGATTCTCTTAATGTAAATGATCAACCCAGAACAAAAAGAATGAACAACGAGGAACGTAATTTGATATGGCAGAAGCAAAACAATGACTTGTAATGCTTTGCTATGCAAAGAAAAATATATAGCAAGAATTAAAATCCAGAGAAGAATTTAAGTTGCATTTAACTAAAATATGTTCAGGGATTTAAATTGCGTTTGTGATTGTATTTTCAGTCGCGTCGTGATTAACACGGTTGCGGACCGGTCATTACGGATGTCGCGGTCGTGAATTGTTTTAAAATTTGTACAACTTATTGTGAAAAATGATAATTATAATTATAAAAATCATCTTTAATGATATTTAGAGTATTTTCTAAACAAAAATGAACATAAATTAAAATAGATAAAAAAATATCTATTATAAATTATAATTATGAGATAGGAGATTAAATTTCTTACAATTTTATTAAAGAGTTCTTTTCCACCAACAAACTTAAAAATAATATATATAATTATAAAAAATTCCAACACTTATTAATAGATTTAATTGAAAAAAATAAGACTTAAAGGCTCAAATGGAAGTTTCGGTATGGATTAAAAACTTAATTAGAAATAAAATAAAACAAAAAATCTGCTTTAAAGGACTAAATTGTAAGAGTACTAAAACTTTTAAGCCTCTCTAAAAATTCACTAAAAAATGAACCATTCTTTCCGCATTTACCCTTTCAATGTTATAATATTATTTTCAACCCCGATTTTTTTTTTCTCTACAACATTTTTATCCTGCCCGGCCACCATCCACAATTGATTTGAAAACGAAAATAGTATCCCGCTAAGGCCGTGACAGCTGCTATCTCGTTATTTTGTGTCCGCGACAGCTCGCTATCGTCGTGATTCTATAATTTACCGTAATTTCTTTTAATTACAGTTTCGAACAGCGACACAAACACAAATTCGCGGCCGCTATTACAGTTGTTTTCCGCTATTTAAAACCCTGCATATGATTACTACCATTACTGGTATTGGTGGCACCACAAAAATGAAAAAAAAGCAAAACGGTAAGCTAGCGTCGTCAGAAGATATCGTATATCAAGGAGAACTAAAAAAGAACAAAAGAAATAATTCCCCCGCCTTAATGTCATAAAAAACTACACCTACACCATCCAAATCCAAATTCACTTCTCCTTCTCTAGGTGTCACAGTCAATTTTGTGCCTGACAGAGCCTGTTTAATTCCCTCTATTTGAACACGCCGCTGCATTGATCCAGTTGGAGCAGCAAGCATGAAAACAGGTCTTAACCTTGATTCAGGGGTGGTATTTTAGTCTCCTAAAATATATAATTTAATTGTTGCCCTTCTAAATTTAGACATTTTACGAATAATTCTCTCAATAAATAATATTCATCACTGCTTGAATTAATCACCTTTATCCATTAAGTAAAGCTCACCGTAGAGAGGCGGAACTTAGGGTAAGAACTTAGGGGTTAATTTAATTTTTTCTTAAATTTTGGATGCTTAAATTAAAATTTTTTAAAAAAATATGAGGGTTTAATTTAACTTTTTAATAATTTTAAGAGAAACAAGTACATGAGATGGCATTTAATTAAAAACATCCAAAAATTATAAAACTTAATAAGAATTTTTAAAAAAAGTTAAAGGGACAAATTAAACATTTTTTTTAATTTAAGGGGTCAAAAATTTAATTTCTCAAAATTTTAGGAGATATGCCCCTAGTCCCTTGTTAGTGTCGCACATAAGGGTGAGCGTTCAATCGAGCTGAGTCAAAAAATTTCGAGTTATTAGAGTTGATGCGTCATATTTTACAATTCAAACTTTATTTGAAATTTGTTCGAGTCGATTTTTTTAAATTGGATTCGAGTTCGAGTCGAGTCAAGTTTTCGAGTTCCTATACAAATTTAATTGTAACTATTTATTATGTTATAGTACGGTTTGATTCCAATTTAAACGACTTTCTTAATCATATATAATATGCATATACATTTTTTCATATTTTTCAGATGTGAGATATATTTATTCATAATTTTTTATAACGATATTTATGTCAGGAAAAATTAAGGGACTGAACTCGAATTTAAAAATCAATCCACTCATTATTAAAAAAATTGAGTTATTTGAATTTCTATTTTACAAATCAAACTTTATTTAAAAAAATTCGTGTCAATACGAGTCTAGTTTTGTTACTTCGAGTCGAGTTAAAAAATTTAATTTTTTTCAAATCGAGTTTTACTCATCCGTAGTCGGAAATAAAAGGGTTTGGGTTCATAGTCACAAATACCTGTGTTTTAGATATAAACTAAACTAGCATTAGCTCCCCACTTCACGGGGATTTTTAGTGTATATTATTATTTAAACAAAAATATTAGTTTTAGATTAAATTTTATTAAATAATAATTTGGAACTTATTAATAATTTGTTCATAGTCACAAAATTTGCCTTATTTGCAAGTTGGTGGGCTGAAGTGTAAAACCGAAACTAGTTTGGGTGGGAGTGGCCGACTGGGACCCGTGAATCCGAGGAAGAGGAGCTGCATCCGTCCACTTATGAGTATAAGTATAACCAAATAATAGCGCAAACCCAGCCTCCACCACTTTCTCAACTTCAATTTGCACCATCGGTCAAGACCAGCCGCTCATGTAACCTCACTCGGGTCGTTCTCATTTTCATGATACTGCTGGAATAACCATTTCCTGTGGGAAGTAAAACGCTGCTGGTTTTTTAAGTGTGTCACGTGGAGAGATTGAATCGGGACCGTCAAAACACTTCGTGTCGACATTCTTTTTTGCGTTGAATGCTGAACGGTGTACTTGTCCCGTCGAGCGCGAATTTGGGAAAAGCCCACTGGTTTGGTTGTGCCTGTTTGGTATGAGTTTTTTGTATGTTATGTTGAAACAACATTGTGGGTATTTTTATCTAAATATCACTGTTAAAAAATTATTTAATAAAATAACACTACTTTATAATGTAAATTTAAGAAAATATTAATATCATATATACGGGCGGTGGAAATTGAAAGTTTCCACAAGCGCCTTAGTTTTAGGGTATAGAGTATTAATTTAGGGTTTAGGTGCATGCGTTTAGAATTTAGAGATAGTTGTTTCAATTTAAGGTTTATGGTTATAATTTAGGGTTATAGGTTAGGGTTTAGTTTTTATGGTAATATGGTGAGGATTTAGGTTTTAACCTATAAACCATAAATTATAAACCAAAACCTTAAATTGAAATAACTACCCCTAAATTCCACCCGCTACACCTAAACTCTATACCCTAAAACTGAGGCGCTTGTGAAAACTTTCAGTTTAAACCGCATGTGTATAGAATATTTATCCTTTAAGAAATACTTTTAATGGTGATATATTATATGGATAAATATTATATACACAGGCGGTGAAAACTTCAGTTTCCACAAACGCCTTAGTTTTATGGTATAAAGAGTTAGTTTAGGGTATATGGTTCAGGAGTTTAGTTGTATGGGGTTAGAATTTAGGGATAATTGTTTCAATTTAAGGTTTAAGGTTTAGGTGTAGGGGGTTAGAATTTAGGGATAATTGTTTCAATTTAAGGTTTAGGGTTATAGTTTAGGGTTTATAGGTTAAAACTTAAATTCTCACTGAATTACCCTACAAATTAAACTCTAACATGTAAACCCTAAATTATAACCATAGACCTTAAATTGAAACAATTATCCCTAAATTCTAAACTCATACACTTAAACCCCTAAACCCTATACCTTAAAACTAAAGCACTTGTAAAAACTTTCAATTTCTACTGCCTGTGTATAGGATATTAATCCATATTATATACGGTTGAAAATGCCACTATAGGCTGTGTTCATAAAATATATAATGCAATTGATTATTGTTGTTCTTTTTTTTATCCTAAGCAAGTTCAATACCAAACTTAAAATCAATTTGGAATATTATTTTTACATTAATAGGTGAAAATCCTTTTTTTTCTTTTCAGTTTCTAGCACACCAAACAGCTCTTTAATAACACAGACAAAAGAATGTACGTTCACATTAATGTTTCAGATCCAATCACTAAATTCGACGGACCAGATCATTTATGTACATAAGCTTAATCGTATATAAAAACCCTCCACCGCCCTAGACCATGCATCTCAACCTCTCCGATTAGCACTGCCGTTGCAATAGAGAAGCGAGGGCGGAAAAAGAAAGCACTCTCATTTCCTCTAATTTTATCAACATTCCATTTTAGTGCAAAAATGCTCTTAAGGGGTTCTTCTGTACCGGTATGTAATTCATGGGTCTCACAATCCAAGAATTTCTCTCCAGAGCCCGAGTTATTGCACCAGATTTCCATACCCCGAACCATTTCGTTCCCAGTTTCGTGTTCAAGCTCCATTTCTGCAGGGTCGAGCGACGGTTTTAGTCGTAGGATGACGAGAACCGCTAAGAATAATAGCAGGTTCTTGAATGGGATATGCGTCGAGGAAGAAGAGGTGGAGCAAACGGATGCTCGATTTCAACAGTGGAGAATTGATTCACATGGATTGGAGGAAGAGTGTGGTATAGGCGGCGGCTGTGGTGGTTCCGACGGTGACGATAGCCAAGGGGGGTTTTGGGATTCGAATAACGGAAATGATGGTACCGATTTGTATTATCTGAAAATGATCGAGGCTAATCCTGGAAATTCACTTCTCCTGAGCAATTACGCGAAATTTTTAAAGGAGGTAAGTTAATTTGTTTATGGATTTAATTCTTTATTCGGAAAAGAAAGCTCATAAAAACGAGTTTTGAATTTCTAGTTCGATCTAACATCGTAATTCCGGACAGGTACGAGGGGATTACGTGAAAGCCGAGATATACTGTGCTCGGGCGATCTTGGGAAATCCAAATGACGGGAATGTTCTGTCTATGTACGCCGATTTAATCTGGGAAACCCACAAAGATAGTCGGAGAGCTGAAATTTACTTCGAACAAGCCGTTAAAGCCGCCCCCAACGACAGGTAAATTCCCCAAAACTAAAATTTAAACACTGGGTTTTTGCCATCTATAATTAGCAACACATCATTAACGAAAATCCTATATATTTTTGTCCAGTTTTGTGCTAGCATCATATGCACGATTTCTCTGGGATGCTGAAGAAGAAGAAGAAGTTGGGGAAAATTTGAGTGAAAGACTCAAGCTGTGACATAGCTTTGTATTTAGCTTTTTTGAGTTGCGTTAATACTGCATTTTGTTTTGTTTTTCTTTTGACCGTCTTGTATAAATTATGAGATTTGTAGTTATTGAGCGCGTTCTTCTAGTGTTCCCATCGTTGGAGCCTGGCCATTTCATGTAAATGGGGGAAATGGTTTTTTCATTGTAATCTCTCTTCTTTTGACCGTCTGCGTATATAGTGATGATTAAGAGATCAAAGGTGCTCTAATCCCCTGACAGTTCCAAACCAATGAATCTTTCAAAATCAAAGCATGACAGGGAAGTTGTTTTTTTATTTTATGTACTTAAAGTAAAAAATAGGTGCCAAAAGTATAGCTCTTGCGAATTTTAGGTGTCTAAATTATATTTTTTACTGAAAATAAGTGCCTAAAGTTTATACCCTTGTAATTTAGTTGTTTGACCGTTAAGGGGTGTTAAAAAAATTGTTAACCAATCAATATTTGACATATAGCACTAAATTGTTAAAAATCCTAAACCTTAAACTAGTCATGCTTAGGGGTGGGAAATGTTGGGTACCTGGTTTTCGGGTACCCGAAAAATCGGGTACCTCATTAGGCGGCCCATGTCCCGACCAATTATATTCAGGCTCCCGAGATTCAGATACCTGGTATCCGGTTCCTTTTTTTTAATTCGTACTGTTGACTGGTTTGTAAGGCGCGGCTTCAAAGAATGCACGATCGACATGATACCGAATAAAAGAAAGAAAAAAATTAATCTATCCCAGAACTCCAAGTATTACATGAAGAAATTGATACCAGATCGAAGTGGAATTACAACCGATAGAGCAATTAAACGAGCTTGCAACCGATAAGGTACCTCTTTAGTCGGTGCTAACCAGGACTGCTGAGAAGATGATGCAACCTCATCTAACTAATTTGGCAAGAGAACCGTTTTCCGCAGTTTACATGTTGAGCAGAGGTTGATATGATTTTCTATGCATCAGGTTTCTGTCATGAGCTGTAATTTATGATTGCCATGAAAACATCTTTATTGTATCAGTAGTTGACGTAATTTTTGTTGGCAAATTGTAAATAATTTAAGGGTAAACTATTATGGTGGTCATTAAATTATGAATCAATTCTATTCTGTCCATTAAACAAAAAATATATTTAATATAAACATAGAAAAAATTATAGAGATTTAAACTTAATTTTAAAGTAAACATATTAAAAAAATATAAAATAAAAATATAATTTTAAATAAAAAAAAATATATTAATTTTTATCGGGTCGGCTCGGGTACCCAGTAAGGGGAAACTTTCGGCCCGTGTCCCGGTAAATTTGTCGGGTCGGGTAATTTTTTTTCCGAGAATTACCCGACATTTTAAGTTCGGGTCGTCTGGTTTTCGGGTCGGGTCAATGGGGTCGGGTATTTTTTCCCACTCCTAGTCATGCTTGACCGTTTGTTAAAAAATTTAAAAAATTGTTTTATGTTTTTAGTTTTGAAAAAAATAAAATAAACATGTCACGTGTCAAACATTGATTGATTAACAATTTTTTAACACTCTTTAATGATTTTACACCTAAAATTACAACAATGTAAACGTTAAACACCTAAAATTACAATAATATTAATTTCGGGTACTTATTTTTAAAAAATAAAAATACTTTAAATGCTTATAGTTGGAAAGAAATACATTGGCATTTATTTTAACTAAGCTTTTTTATGTAATGGATTAGATAGCATACTTTCTTGCTGTTCATTAGAATAAGCACGATCAAACAAAAAAGCTTAAATAAAAAATATGTACTTAAAGTATGTTATTTTTAAATTTTAGGTGCCTAAAATATTATTTTATAAAAAAAACTGCTCGAAGTTTCAAAAGTTATAATTTTAGGTGCTTACATCTAGGGGTGTTCATGGTTAACCGTTGGTTAACCATTAAGAATGAGTCTCTAATTTTTTATGTATTCTTAAATACATTATCTATGCATTTCCCTCTAATTACATTAAGAACATATAACTTTGCACTAAGAATATAAGTTTTAGGTTAACCGTTATAGTATTTTGGTTAACCGCGAACACATACATCTTTAACCAATCAATGCTTGACATGTGGCACTAATTTGATTTTTTTAATTTTTTAAACAAAAACACTTAAAAACATAATTTATCATAAAATTCTAAAATTTTAAAAATTTTACAAAACAGTCCTCAAATCCCTAAAATTATCCAAATCAAAACTCTCAAATCGTTGTCACTTTCGTCGCCAGTCAACGCCCCTGAGCACACCTCTTTAGTCTCCGAACAAAGGCGGTCATTTTTATCGACACTGTGTTGTCGAAAACGGCGAATGACGTGCGAGTCGAACGTCGATTTCCTGTTCGACTTTCGACTGTACACCGTTTTCTATTTTCAACGACGCCATGTTGGGGGAAATGAGCACCTTGGTCCGGCGTTTAAAGGCATGTGCTCAGAGACGACAATCAACAGTGAAAGCGGTGACGATTTGAGGGTTTGAGTTTGGATAATTTTAGGGATTTTAAAAATTATTTTGTAAAAATTGTGAAATTTCGAGATTTTATGAAAAAGGAAAGTTTTTTGTCTTAAATTTGTAAAAAATAAATTAAATATACCATTGTCAAGTATTAATTGGTTAAAAAAATTAACACCCAATAATAGTAGCACCTAAAATTTTAAAATTTCGAGCTAGGAACACGACCAGTATAAGTGCAGCGGATGAGATAATTCTGCTTCAGAAACTGGAACGGTCTATTTTGTGTTCTCCAGATTAATTTGAACTTCAGATCTGATAGGTCGGCAAGGATATCTTTCAGTTCAATAGGGAATGACATTATTTTACATTTTGAGTGAGGTGGGAGTGGGAGTGCAAATTTTATGGGTGAGAATCTACTTGATGGGGTTGAGGCGGTGTAGGGGAATTTGGATGAAACAAATGAACCGGAATAATTCTGAGAGCAGTTAAAGTTTTTTTAAAAAAACTAAGGTGATTACAAGTGGTATCTATTTTGAATATACTCTCAATCATTTGACAATGCATGCTCAATTACCCTATTATAATTGTTGGTGTTCAAACTTTCGTAAAATCTAAAAATAACAATCATTTTGTTAACACTGAGACAAGTTAGTTCGTGCAGAACAATTAAAGTTAAAATAGAGAAGCAACATGGTGAAGGCCCTAGAAAGTTTAGCAACAAAACTTTGGGCTTATTGGATAGGGGATGCTTTGTTCCTTTATATTTTGGGCTTTTTGGTTCATCCCGGGTGCTGTTTAGACAAGGGTGGACTGGATTAGTGGGTGGAATGCTGTTCACACATTGTAGAATCTGAATACATGTGGAAGAGGAATGACACGTTGGGTGTTAGTCCTAATTTAAACAACAAAGAATTTGTGCCTGTTGTCGGGTTACCCCACCATTTGCCGAAAGGATGATGTCAAAAGCTTCAAAACAAGAGAGTCCAATGGGTGCGGAAGGGGAAAGACAGGCCAAGTTTGAGAAACGGGGGGTGAAATGAAGACATTGAATTTGACATTTCAGATTCTTTGTTATGTGAATGTCTCCACCACACTAACCTCTCCCATTCCCTCCCTTCAATCACTCATGTTATTGCCAGCTTGAAATCTTACATTTTTACTCCATGTTTGCTGTTTTCTTTCCCTGTTCACTTTGACAGAAATTCATATGCTCCAACTGAATAGATAGTTTGTGGTTTTGTTTCTTCCTCTAATCAAACAATTTGGATTGGTTAAGGTTTCTTTGTTATGCAATCAAAAGGTAATTACTTTGTTCTTGAGAAAAGAGTGGTGGGAATGGGGGTGACCACATTTCCACTTCCCCAGTTGTTTTCGGAGATGCCCTAGTTGCTGTTCCCCATTTCATAAATCTAATGATACTGTTCACGAAAAAAGAGAGTAAATTTAATGATTCTAATATAAAAGCAGCTTGGGAATAATAATACTAACACGTAAAACATTTCTCAGTCAAACAGTTGAATACAAAAATCAGACCAGAGGCTAGAAATACGTACACATATATAAAGTTTAGTGCTTTGTCTTGGAGATTCTGTGCATGTTGAGAAGGAGCAAATAAGTGGTCCAAATACCACTTTTCACAGAGGTTATGGCCTTTGTGAGTTGTGTAGGTGTATGCTTGGACAGACAAAGACTTTTCTTAGATATCTGTTTCCCAAACTTAATAATATGAATGACCCCCCTTCCCCAATGGAGGTGTAGCTTTCTTCCCATTCACTCTTGCAATAATTCAAAGGATTAAGTGCTCACCCAATCAATCATACTTCATGCAACTTATCTTTCTCTCTCTTTCTCCTCCATGGAAATATAGCTTCTACACGGAAGCAATTAGCCCCTTTTAACATTGTTTGGTTGCCGATACCGATATTGTCATCTAGGGACGGAACTAAAATCAAACAATCAGAGGAAATAAATGTCGAATTTGAAAATTAATACGAATTTAATTAGTGTTTAAACCAAAAATATATTTTTGGAGGAAGTAAAGTGAGTTCATTTAATATATGCACAACTTAATAAGTTATGATTAATATTTGCACAAAATCAAAATATGAGAATAAAAGATAAAAGTTGAATATGAGTGATAAGGATTCAAGACTTCAACGGTGGCGGATGTACATGTAATTCAGAGTTGGTTGGTATGTGCCTACTCTAATTTTTTTAGATTTTATGTGTGCTCACCTCAAAAATATTTTACGAACCCATCACGAGACTTTAATGTTTGTCATTTTTTTCAAATCTTATTAGTTGTTGACGCCTACGGTCTTTTTAATGTATTATAGTTAGCTTAAAATATGTTTAATATTGATAGATAAAAATTTCATGCCTCTTTTCGGTACCTCAATTTATTCCCTAATACTAAATAATACTACAAAATTAAATTTCAAGTCCTAACCCTAAATTCTAAATCATAAACCCTACACCCTAAAAAATACACCATATCCTAAATT
This sequence comes from Hibiscus tridactylites, assembly GCA_958450335.1. NCBI lineage: Eukaryota > Viridiplantae > Streptophyta > Magnoliopsida > Malvales > Malvaceae > Hibiscus > Hibiscus tridactylites. The sequence continues at coordinate 89,114,755 of OY288282.1, forward strand.
CTCTAAATCCTACCCATAAACCATAACGTAAAACTTTAAACCCTAAACTTAATTTTGAGCATGGAAGCATAAATAGGAGCACCGGAAAGAGACAAAAGATTTCCATCCAATATACATGTGGTTATAAAAAATATCTTTGATATGATATATTTATAAGTGACCGACCTATAGTACATGTAATGTATTATAGTGAAATTAATTTTTTTTAATAATCTATAAAACAAGTGATTAAAGCTCTTAATTAACATCCATCCCTCATCCTTATGGTGTGGGTTTTAAGCCATTAAGAACAAATTACCCTTTTCTTTTCAGATATTGTTCAATGAAATATTTTTTCTATCGATAAAATCAACCTTCAGTATTTATACCTTTTATCGATTTAAAATTTATTTGGTACATAAATAACATAAAAATTGTTTTTAATGGGTGAAATCCTGCATAAAATATCAAATAAGTACTCTCTAATTATTAAAAATTTTGTTTTTTCAAAAGACAACAATTCCCACTCGCTAGTTAATTAACTGAAGAGTGGAATTTATTAAATAGATATATAAGTATGTTCACCTGAAAGTGGATAACATGATCACAATAAAGCAAAAGAAATAAATCCATGTCCTTGAAAATAAAAAGAAAAGAAAACACATTGGATCAACACAATTCTTCACTGCAAATTTCAAACCATAGGTAGCCTTCTCACTGGGGAAAGGTTAATCATTTATTGAGCAGTACAGTCCTTGACATGAGATGCTTCTCAAAAGGCCTGCTCAAAATCATTAATTAATAGAGTTCAGCAATCAGCATTGCTGCTAATCTCAGAGCCTTAAAAAAAACAAATGTAAGAAAAGCTGAAAAGGGTTTTACTCAGATTTTATTAGTATTATTATATTACTTACATCATCCAGCATAGTTTTGATTGTTGGTTTCCAGCATCAGTCCAAAATGGATTTGAGGGAAGTGCGCCCACTATAATATAGCAATAAAAAGAACCTAAGTTATTTCATATGGAACATTAAGAAATGAATGTTCATGTTCTGATTGAAGTGAACTTACATTCTTAGCAGCAGTGCTGAATGCTTCCCTGTGACTTATATTGGGATTGTTGGCCTTGATCCTTTGGATCTCCTCTCTACATTAACTCATAATTAAGTAAAGCATGGAACGATTATATATATAATACAGATTACTAATACGTGCAATGTTAATGAAATTCATTAGGATTTTCGCACTTTATGAACTGGTTGTATGCAGAAGGTACTCGCTGTCGCTTCCCGGGAGCTGAAAAGAGAAACAAAAGAGTATAATTCAGATACAAAACATGAAGGATTTGAGATATCTAAAACGATGTGATTAACTTACGTCGATTGACAATCCTTTCCTTTTCCTTGGAGACAACGTTGTTGACAAGAGATTGCGTTGGGAGCTTGTTGCTTTTGGATGAGGAACCAAAATCGGTCGTCCTATAATCCTGTCGTGCATAATTGGGTGTCTGAAAAGAGAAAACGTTAGTCAAGAAAGATAAGCCATCTTCTAATTGATAGGTCCTTTTAACCCTATGGTAGCAAGCGGCGTTTGCTTTCATTTTACACAGTTCTTGAAAAGAAAGCATTAAACATAAGAACCCTAACTTACATGTCAATCAAATCAAGGTACCCTAGATCAGACCTTACAAGGAAAATGAAAAAACGGCTCAAAAAAGCGTTAGAAAACTTCAAAAAGGTTGACAAAATATGCATAGGTTATGTTCATAGGCTCCCCTACTCAAAGCCGCAAAATCCAGCCCTATAGAAAAGCAAATCAAATAGGGTTTGATCATGTCGGCTGCGAGCTAGGGTTTCAGTACTCTGCAACTGTTTTCATAGAGAAGGTGTTTGAACTTTGAACTACCCCGAGGAGCCCTAGATTTCAGAGGGTTTGAAGATCCTGAAATAGACATGTTACATGTATTATATTTATTTATCACCTGAACCTGTTGCCATGAAAGTGACTGGAATGCCGCTGCCATGTTTACAGACCATAGATTGGTGCAGTGCCCGCATCGGACGGTCACGATATCAAACAGGCTGCTGCATGGAACGCTCACCTGCACATTAACCCCATAATTATAAGCTGGTATAATTAAGAAAAGTTGAGTTCTAAGTAGCAAGAAACAAAGGAAAGAGAATCCCTGATCTGATCAGCTAAGATTCTGCAGAACTGGGTTTTCTTTACGATATGTATCAGTATTATCTAGGTCCTATTTTCCCCTTCATCAACAACTGAATCAGCTTTAAAGAAGAAAGAAAGGGGCAGGAAATATAGAAGAAGGTAATAGTACTATAACAAGGGGAGCATGGTGGGTTTGTTAATGTGTTTGAGCAGGGTGTTTTCTGGGAAATGTTCAAAGGTACTAAGAATCTTCATATTTTCCTTTCCTATTAGCTAAAGAAACTGAGTTAGCCAAGGAAGCAGGTTGTAGCAACATTTTAAGCAAGGAAAGCTATTCAACAACAGCAGTGAAGCAAGGGAGTTGAGGTGTTGTACTCATCAAATTATCAGCAAAATGCCTGTGTTTGTATAAAAAAAATAGTAAATTCTAGGTAAAGCTAATCCCTTTCCTCTCTTCTCCACCTCTCTATTTTATGTCTTTTCTTTGACTGCAAAAGAAGAGTTTGATGATGGAGACTTGACTGGTAAGTGGGAAGAAAAAAACAAGAAATTCCAGAAAACAAAATCAATAGATCTCAGTAAAAAGAACTAATCGCAGATGCAAAGACCAGCTTTATTTTAGGATCTAAAATTCTTTCTTTGTATGATATATACAGACGGAGAACAAAATTACCAAAACCAAAATATACATAAAATAAAAAGGGAGATCTCTCGATTTAAACAAGAAGAGATACCGCAAGAACTATGTTGCAAAAGTTGCAAGGGATGTAGCAGAGTTGCTCGGGTGCAACATCGATGCAGTTCGACATGCCTTTCCAGTTAAATTTAAACGAAAACTTAGAGCAACCACCGAGAAGAAAACTGAAATCAACAGATGAGAACTAAAAAAAAAAAATTTAAATATGGAGAACCAATTGTGCTTTCCTGCAACAACTAGTAATAAACCACAAGGAGATAGCAACACTTGGAAGCCAAAAAAGAAGAAGCTTTTATTCCCTCAACTCTTTGCTTTAGAACCGAGCTAAGTTCCACACAGGAAAAGAAATGTCCTTTATATAATAGAAATTATTACTAGGAGATAATCATAAAGCCAAGGAGAGGAGGAGAGGGGGGATCTAAAGAGGTAATCTAAACTAGATAGAGAACCATAGACGCAGATTGAATTATGAGGAGACAAGTTGATTAAATTTGTAATGAATAGAGTTCTAAAAAATAATTATATCACAAAAATTAATGAAATTAAATTTAATTTCACTTTTTTAAAATCGAAAGGTCTTAAACGGTAATTAAACCATAAAAAATAAGGGATTAGAACTTAATTTCGTACATTTTAAATGATAGGTTCTTAAAAATAATAAGCCCATTTTTTTTGAAAGGATAAAGATTTACTTGTAATAATTTTAAACTATCAGTAGCCTAAAAAAAATTAAACCATTCAAATTTAGGGTGCAATTGTCCCTTCCACGTCTCCGTCCTTGTAGAGAAGTCAAGCCAATATGGAAGACTACTTTTAAGAACATTACTAATAGGTCAATTTGGATAAAATCACACTATGACAAAAATAATTGATATCGTTGTATTTTAAGAATTCAAATTTAAAATTTTAGTAAAATAAAGTTGAGCAATCATATTTGGTCGGTTGGTAAAGCTGCTCATTTTTGTTCCTTTAAATTCTCTTAAGTTATGTGTTCTAAATTCATTAAAAACACTCTCTTTCCTTTCCTTAAAGTCTTCTTTCCCCTCTCTTTTAAGAAGGATTAAAATTAAATTTAAAATTTATCAAAAAAATTAATGAAATTAAAACAATCCTGTCACTCGATCTAAACATATTATGAGACTTAAAAGGAGAAAATACGTTAGGGTTTGAAAAAAAGAAAAGAAAAAGGAAAGTTTGGAAGTATTGCCAACCTTGGCTCGACCTGGCTATCATTAGGAAAATGAGTGGCCAACACCTTTAAGCGTCGGATCGAACTGCGTGTGTTAATAAAGTTAGGGGGAAAATTGATACACATGAATTTTTAGTTTTAGGGTTAAGAGTTTTAGTTTAATGTTTAAAGTTTAGGGGTTTAGATGTAAGGTTAGAGTTTAAGGGCAATGTTTAGAATTTAGGGTATGATATTTAAGGGTTAGGGTTTAATCTTTTAGGGTTAAAGTTAGAAATTTATGATTTAAATTTTATAATACAAATGTGCATACTTGTGTAAAATTAGTTTTACATCGTTTGTGTATTAAAATTTTACCATTGAAGTTATTAGTCTTTATTTCTAATTCTACTCCGACTTAATTTTTTAAATCAAAATGAGGAAAATGAAATTAGGGTTCAGTTGAATAAATTTGTTCCGATTAAGTTTTGTTACCCATCACTCACGCCCAAAACAAAGGGTATAGCGGTGGCCGCCAAATACTTCCCATGGCAGCTTCTGTGGCAAATCGCGTTTGGTTTATCGTGAACGAGCTCGACGAACCATTATTCCAAGATGATGCTCTTAAGTTTCGAAATCTTCATTTTATGTTATTTAAAAATTTAATATCCGTTATAAAACTTTTCAAAACTCGAATGATCATTTTATGTTATTTAAAATAATTTAGTGATTATTTATGTACATTATCTTTTATTTTATTTTTCTCAAAAATTTGAAGGCGTTTGATACAATAAAACCAAAAAAGGATTCAAATGAAAGGTTTGAAGATAGGAAACAAAAACTTTGGCCTCCTCCAATGCAGCAAAACATAAAAAACAGTGGCATCTTGAAAAATGTGTTCCTTTTTTTTCTTTCTTTTTGTAACTTTTCAAGTCTTTAACCGAGCCGACTGCAGCAGCATGTAATTCGTACTACCTTTAAAATTACAGGATCTAAATTATAATCCCATTCTTATGTTACCCATATATTAATATCTTTTGTTTTTACTGGCAACCGGAAAGGAAAGGACTCTGCGACTCTCTGCCAACTTTGCTGGCCGTGGGTAGCACTCTCTCCATTCTCCTTCATAGGCCTGCAAAGTTTTCGTCTTTTCATTTTCCTTTTACAACTTAGTATTTGTGCATATTAGTTTCTGTTCTTTTAAATCATGTGGAGGAGCTGATTAGTTTCTGCTCTTTTACCAAGACTTCATTCAGCAATTTTTTTTAACGAACGTTAGAACGTCAAATAAAAAAAATATTGACAAGAAAATATTTCACGATATTAAATAGTTGTTTTTTGTTTGATTTAACGTTCAAACAGATGTTCCGCTGCAGTTAAAAATCTCGACTTCTCTAAAAATGACTATTTGAGAGCCAACGAGAATAAATTCCCGCTGAACGGGCCGAATGTAACTTTTAATAATTGAGTGACCCGAATGTAACCTCACCTATAATTGAGTGACCCAAATGTAACATTACCCATAATTGAGTGACCCAAATGTAACTTTTAATAATTGGGTGACCCAAATGTAACATTACCCATAATTGAGTGATATCCATTGTAGTTTACCCTATGTTTAACCTTGAATGAGATTAACCGTATAAAATATGAAGATTATCACTTGAAAAAAAAAATAAGAAAATAATTTTAGTCATTTATTATCATCATCCAACGGTCCAGCAAAGATATAAAAATAATTGAATTTTACATCATGTAGGTGAATTATAACCATATATATATATATATATTTAGGAATGGACCGAGTGGTGTTAGGAAGTAAAAGAATCCTTTGAAATTTTTTGATTTCTTGTATAATTTAAAATTTTTCTTACTTCGACTATCCTTCTATTGGCATGGTGTGGTTTAAACTATTACCTTTGGCAGGAAAGGAATTGGCGGATTCATGGAAGGTCGGATGCTGAGATTTTCTCCTTGATTCAGCGTGATGTTCGATCTAGACTTTTAGATTGTTCTTGCTTTTGTTTCGATACATGTATAGCTGCTAACTGGAACCTAAGTTGATTGGGTTAGGTGCTGTTTTGGTAGTCTGTAAAGTTTTGAGAGGTGTATAGGTTACGGTTTCTTGGATGAATAAAGTTCATTTATCAAAAAAAAAAATCTTATTTTTTATATTGATGATAGAATTTTACACCCTTGAAAATTTTAAATTCCCTTAAAATTACCATATATAAAATTTTGTATTCAAACATAAAATTATGAGTACGTAATTACATCATAATATTGCAACATCTAGTGGGTCAAAAGGAAAGAATGATATGAAACCAATTGGTTTCAAACTTTCATGGGCATCGGGCAGAGTTCAGAGAGATGACCCATGTCCTACAAATTAAGTGGATCAAATCCACACGAATCACGCGCTATAAAAGGGAGATTTTCTTGACAATATGGGGCAGCTGTTGTCTATAGAAATGAAGAGTTGATAATAAAACGAAATCCTTTGCTACAGCTGCTGCAGGAATGGCTGTGGCAAGTGTTGTTCGTATGGGAATGGGACATCCTCGGACCTCGATCGAAAAAGATCTGTCTGGTTTATGCGCGCGTTTTGAATTTTTGGGAGAAAAAAAAAATCAAGGCTTTTTATTACAAAGATGCATGCATACATTTTTTGATTATTTCAAGGGTAAACTACTGTAGGGGTCACTTTCGTTTCCCGTTTGTACAGATTTAGTCACCACTTTTGAAAAGTGTCAATAAGTGGTCATATACGTTTTCGATGTGGAAAGATTTGGTCACTCCGACGTTATAGTCCGTTAGTCCCCTAACGGATTGCTGATGTGGCGGAATTAATTAACGAAAAATAAGGATAAATTACTGCAATAGCCATTAAAATTTATCTCATGTACATTTTTTCTCCTCAATTTAAAAAGTAAACATTATAGTCACTAATAAAAATGTTTCTTTATAATTTAACCCTTAAATTTTTAAAAATTCATTTTTCAATCCTAAAACTGTAGGATCAATTAGTACAATAATATTATAAAGGGTAAAATACTGATATCATCACTCAACTTTGGTCATTTGACCTATTTTGGTCACTGAACTTTCAAAACGTTCAATTTACTCACTAAACTTTATTTTTTGACCTATTTTAATCACTTTGAATTATTTTATTAATATTTTGGTATGACGTGGCTTATTTTATTATTATTAAATATAAAATATAATTTAAAATAAAAATAAATTTATATTTTATTATTATTTAATACAAAAAAACCCAACCCTAAACACTCTTGTTGCCATTGCAGACAGTCCCTGAGCTGCTACACAACCACCGTTCACCACCCCACTCAGTCGAACCAACCATGATCCACCATCACCTGAGGCTTTCTTCAACTACCACCGCATCGTCTTCCACCATCGACCAAAATCTAAAAATCATTACTCTATACTTTCTCTCGGCACCACCCTAAACGACGAACCAAATCATTAAACACCACCACTCATTCCTAGATACTCACTGCCCTCAAATTGAGGGGAGAAGAATACTACCCAAGTAAAAAAACGAAATAAAAAAGAAATGGGAGAAGAAAACTACCCAAGTTCGGTTAGGGGTTATTCACAGTGGCCGGAGCGCCGCTTTTCAAACCCAAACAATGGGAGCCTTCAACAACGCAAGAAGAACATCATATCTCGAACTATAATTGATCCAACGATTGATTTCTCAGGTCGACTACAAAAGAAGTCAACAGATTCGAGATAATTTTGTGCCTTTGAACCCGATTTTGGAGAAAATCAACCGGAAAGAAAGAGGAAGAAAGTTGTTGTTTGACGGTGACAACAAGCGAAGAAGAACGATAGACGGTGATAGGGAGAAGGACGGCGGTGGCGGGTCGGTAGGATTGAGAAAAAGGTTTTATTAAAGAAGACAAAATGGGTTTAGGGATGTTAGTGTTTTATTTTGTAATTTTTGTATTTTATAATTAATAAAATATAATTTATTTTTATTTTAAATTATTTTTTATATTTAATAATAATAAAATATGCCAAGTCATACTAAAATATTAATAAAATAATTTAAAGTGACCAAAATAGGTCAAATGACCAAAGTTGAGTGATGATTTCAGTATTTTACCCTTTATAATATTATTGTACTAATTGATTGTAAAGTTTTAGGATTGAAAAATAAATTTTTAAAAATTTAAGGGTGAAATTATAAAGAAACATTTTTATTAGTGACTATAATGTTTACTTTTTTAAATTGATGAGAAAAAATGTACATGAGATAAATTTTAATGGCTATTGCAGTAATTTATCCTTATTTTTTCGTTAATTAATTCTGCCACATCAGCAATCCGTTAGGAGACTAACGGACTATAACGTCGGAGTGACCAAGTCTTTACACATCGAAAACGTAGATGACCACTTTTTGGCACTTTTCAAAAATGGTGATTAAATCTGTACAAATGGAAAACAAAAATGACCCCTGTAGTAGTTTACGCTTATTTCAAACTTTTCATTTTCATTTCATTTTGATCCGTACAAGAAACCTATTACTTTAAAGAAATATAATTAAAAATTGGCGACTCATTCATCCCATTACGTTGGGTCGACCCAGTCAGTTTTGGAAAATCGTGCATGCTTATATGTTTATTTATATGTATGTTTTTTTAAATAAATATAATATAATAAAATTATTATTATTATTATTATTATTATTATTATTACTATATTATTATTATTATATTATTATTATTATTATTATTATTATTGGGATTTTGGAAAAGAAGCGTCGACTCGACTATTATATTATTACACAATGAACATTTTTGTTTGCTGGATTGACTTGGTTTTACCGTGTGCTTATCGAAATTGTTCTTGGGTTAAAAGTATTTTTAAAGTAGGAATTGGTATTGAATAGGTAAAATCTAGATTTAAAAATGCTTTTACAAATGAATTTTTCAATAAGTAAAAGAAGAAAGAATTTTTCAACAGTCCAATGGACCCACATCTAATTTTCCAAACTATAAACCCTATCGGACAAAAAGCTCTTCGGGACAGAAAATAAAAATAATTTTCTTAATTAATGGCTATAATCATTTTTTGATATAAATAAAATATTAAACAATTTTGGTTTCTGTTTGTCTTTTTATATTTACTTTTTTTTTAGTTAAAAAGAATTGTATAATATAATTTAACATATACATCGGATAAATTTATATCTTATATATCAAAATATTAATAATAGGGTTAGTATCAACTTTCACTGCGTAAAACTCAATTACTTTTGCACAGTTTTTAGACCGTTGAATGATGGTAATTAATGGCTTAGATTATTTACTTATTTTTTTTTAAGTTTTACATTTTTTACTGTTAATCTCATCCATCAATTTCATTAATCCAATGGATATGAATTAGTGTAAAACTCAATGAGTTTTACATAATGTAACTTGATCTTATCCCTTATTAATAAGTTGTTATAATTTATTTTTATTATAATATAATTTAACATAGGTCAAATATAATAATACTAATGAATTTAAACATAATTTCAATGTACATATTTTATTATCTCATAGTCATAAGCACTTAAAAAAACGTTAAACTAACCTTAGTCTCCACCGCTCTATATTATATATACTCTAAGAGGGAAGAAGGGTAAACAAGGGGAGACTGTAAGAAAAGAACACAGTAAATATCCAGAGAGAAATGGCGATGAAAATGATGAGCATGGCAGCACTTGTTGCTGTTGTTTTGGCTTCAACCGTGTTGCAGATTACACACGCTGCAAATTACACTGTGGGGGGCACCACTGGTTGGACTTTCCCTACCGGTGGTAATACTGAGTTCTATAATAACTGGGCTGCCGACAACAACTTCCTGGTTGGGGATATTCTCGGTGAGTTTCCAACTCAGTTAAATTTCTCTTAAATTCTTGTTTTCTTTTGTTACAAAGAATGTTCCATTTTCCTTTTTGCAGTGTTTAACTTTGCTACCGGATCACATACTGTTGCCGAGGTGACTGAAGCTGCTTACAACAACTGCAGCGGTACCAATCCCATCTCTATTCATAATACCGGACCGGCAAGTATTGTACTTAACAGGACCGGTGTGTACCACTTCATTTGTAGTGTACCCGGTCACTGTGAAGCCGGACAAAAGCTCAGTGTCGAAGTCCGAAATGGTCCTGGCAGCACTGCTCCCACGCCTGGTTCAAGCCCCAACGCACCCGGAACACCTGGATCAGGCCCCAGCGGTTCTCCTCCTAGCTCGGCTTCATCCCTCGTTGCCGCCGTCTCTCTTGCCACCATGTCCATTGCCTTTGTTTTGCTCTGCTAATTATGTGATGTTTTGTATGTCATCAGTTCAGAGTTCAGACTTTGTAGCGTATACGGTATACACAAAGAGGCATTTTGTGTATCCATGTTAATTCCATCATGTGGTGTATACCATAATGACGGACGTTGATATATTAATAATTGAGGGGGTTGTTAGCACTCTCTAAATTTTTAAATTTTTATATATTTTAAATTTTTTATATTTTATATTAATAATTTAATTTTATATCTTTTGACAATTTTAAAATTTTATATAGTTTTACTAAATATAAAAATTTACGTTCCTAATTTATAACCTTGTGTTGTGTCTATGTATACATTGAGAGGATGATATAGGCTTAAAGGTCCAGGGAGTATGCACTTTCCTGCTTTCTTTCGTTTCCGGCATCTCAACACGGAGTATTAAGGAAAAGTTGTACCAATTGAAATTTTCAAATTCTTATATATATATATTTTTAAAGTATTTATATTTTATCTTGATAATTTAATTTCAGACCCGTAAAAATTTTAAATTTTTATATAATTGTACTATTTATTTTTTCAAGTAAATAAAATAATTATTAATTATACTAACTGTTTGAAGTTATTTTAACTATTTACGAGAAAAAATATGTTTATATATTTTAAAAAATTAAAACAAAATTAAAAATTAAAAAAATCAATTTAATTCGAATCACTACGGTTTTATACTTATGAATCATTGATCGTCAAAACTCTAAGGTTTATTTCATTTTTTTTTATTTATTTGATTTCTTTGCTCACCCGGTCACCCTGCTAAATTCTAATTATGTTGAAAGCCAAAAAAAAAAATTAAATTGAAAATAAGAATTAAATTATAATTTTTTTGAGAAACCAGTATTATATTATATCATTATATTAACATACAATTTTATGGTCATATCATTAAAGTCTACTGATGTAGAAAGTCATAAATTTTAAATTGAAAATAAGATTTGATTATAATTTTTTGAAAAGTTTATGATCGTGTAATGAATTTTTAATATTGTGGAAAGGCGTATTTTTTATTAAAAATAAAAACTAAATTATGAATATATTTTGGTTTTGGTAATAATTGTCTCATTTAGTAAAATTTATTGCATGTCTCACCAACCAAACCTTAATCCCATAGTCCATCTCAAGGGTCAGAATTACTAAAACTTGGCGTGATGCTAGAAATCCACTCTTCTCCCAACTCTATAATCAAACAATATCAAAATTTACTAATTGGTTGAGTAGTTAAGAATGCTCCTATTATCTCATTTTGTATAAGATCAAATCTCAGTATAATCAAACAATATAAAAATTTACTAATTGGTTGAGTAGTTAAGAATGCTCCTATTATCTCATTTTGTATAAGATCAAATCTTAGTATAATCAAACAATATCGTTTAAGTAATTAAATGATATGTCAATACAACTCGGAGTAGATGGTTAAAGACTCATGTTGACATCCAATCTCTGTCCCTAAGTTCTGAGTTCTAGTCCGATAGGAACAATCCCCTTCCCTCTCCCCTAAGTAGAAAATGTTCAAAATATATATGGTATTTTATAAATTTGTAGAGAATCTATATATTAAAAAGTAAACGTTTGATATTGTGCTTTGGAGAATATTAAAAAGGATATTTTTAGCAAAAAGAAGAGCAGAGAAGCAGGGGAAAATAACACAGAGAGCAAATGGAAGAAAACACATCAGCAACTGCAGGTTCAGTTTATTCCATTGGCGAATTTAGTGCGGTCAGAGTTCTTAAAGATCGACAGAATAAGAGGATTGGTGAATGATATTCCCCCATAATTCAAACACACACACACAAAATCAAGCTTATAAACAAAAAAGAGGATTCAAATATTAATCTTTTTGCTGTTAAATTACTAGTATATATCACATAATCATTAAAAATCCATGCAAAAAGTAATGGCCACCTGGATTCTTCTAAGATGAGACATAGCCTCTGCATCTAATTAATTTCAGGCATTTCAAGGAGCGAACGAAGGTCCTGAAATAACCAAGTTTGGTTCCATTAGTTTCTATGTAAAGTTCTAAACAAACAGGGAAAATATCTCAGACAAGTAAGTCCAGGGAAAGGGAAAAAAAGAAGAGAAAAGTACCTCCATGGGACATCTTCTGCAAGCAACCAGTCTCCTTCTCTGTCCTGATACGTGAGTTTAAAGCTCTCCCGATATTCATCAGCTGTTTCCAAACAAGATTAGAACATAACAGTTTATTCAGGTTTTGTTATAATCCAACATAATATAGTTGAAATTATGATTATGTTTAACCAGGGTTTGGCGTTTACTTACGTATGCTAAACATTCTCATCACAGTACTAGTAAGCGCCTCAAAGGAGTGGTGGACGCTAATGTCAACCTTCCTGGCAATTGCAACTCCTTCCATCTTTACCTTCACGTACGTGGATTTTGAAGCCCTACCTCTGCCATTATCTACCGCTGCCGCCGACACCGTGTGGTAGTTATCAGCTACGCCATCGGAGATTTGGTGGCCTTGCGTCTTCCTCGAGGTTTTCACTGGCGGCCACCCCACTAAACCCTCTCCGTCATACTCATTCCTAAACAAAAAATCATCAAATCCAGAAAAACAACTCGAGTTTTTGTCTTTTTTTCTTGCTCCGGAAAGCAAGCTGATAAAAATGAAACACGACATATATTTTAGGGTAAGCTTAAACTGTAAAGAAGGCACGAGACAACGTAAAAGAACAGTGAGAAAGTGAAGTTACTTGAAAATGGAAGAAGAATTGTGGTCGAATTCTTCATCATTTGGTTGGTTACTCCAATGCAAAAGAGGCAGCGTTTCGGGAACAATTCTCCTCTCATCAAAGCGGTGGTTTTTGCCGCCGCCGCTAGAACTGCTGCTGCTGCTGTTGTTGTTGATATCAACGACAGATGGACCCAGTTTTAGCAAAGGCCAACTCAAAGCTTCCCTGTGCTCGCAACCGTAGCTATTTAGGTCAAACATTTCCATGGGAATAAGAGGAGGAGCTGGAAGAGCGAGTCCCAGTTGCAGCTCCATGCACGTCGATAACAGAACAAAGATCACAATATTTTAAAAGAAGCAAAGTGCAATTGAAACGGCATGAGAGAAAAAGGAGAAAGAAAAACACTCATAAATAAGAGTATATTCAACGTTTATATTTAATTTTTTGTTTAACTTTTAACCATAAAATAACAATATACAATTAATTACTATAAAATCATCTTTAATTCAAAAATAGATATTAGCTTTTTGTATAAACATCTTATGATATGTTAGATTTGAAATAAATACATTTATTTTTTTAAAATGTTTATTAACTCGAGAAATTATGTAACTTTATATGATTAAATCTCGTGCTTATGTAACTTTATTTGTTAATGTTGTTTTTAATTGAAAGCAGTAAGCATATACTCCTTTTAAATTTGGTGATAAATGTACTTTGATGAAGTAGGTATCAATTGGTCAAGTAGGTCCAAGTTTGCTTCACTTTTAGCCTACCTATTTTCCCCTTTCGCTATATTCCATTGTTTAATAACACCGGAATCGTACATATAAGAATAACGTAAACATCAACATATATATATATATATATAATTTATATAATCTATGACTATATTTAAAAGTTGTCCCCAATCATTTAAATGCTTGAATTTTAGAAATTGAACTCTCTTAATTGACAAGTCAGCTAAGGCATTTCCATATTTTTCTTGTGTTTTGGACGATATTAACCATGGTGGTCGGTGGAGTAACTAAACAAGCAATGAATTTTTCTAGGTTTGAGAGGGTCTTTTTGGGCATTTGCGTCTTGGTTTAAATTTATCTTTTCTGTGTTGTGTATACTTTATATATAATCAAAATATTACAAATTTATATATTTTTATGTTTCATAAATCTTTTTATGTCGATTTTAATACGTTCTTCTAATTAAATTGTATTATTTTGTGTATCATATTAGTGTTTATTTTTTTTATGTTTTAAGAATTATAATTATAGATAAATTTTTAAAAAAATACTAACAAGTACAATTATGTGTTTGTTCAAGGATTAAAATGATACCTATTCAACTAGATACACGTCCTCTTATAGAGTATTACTAAATACATCATGATTTACTTATCACATCTAAATCACACCAACAATATTATTTTATATAAACATTCGAATTTATACAAAATTTTACCTACATAAAATCTTCTTACTCACGGGAAGAGCCACAAATCTCTTATCTACAGGAAATATACCAAACCCTCCTTTATCATGTGAACCGTCTTCATTTTCCAAGCTCATATATAATGATTCTAATATAATTATATAAAAGAGTAAGTATATTTAGTCGGTTGACTAAGTTGTTTATTTTTATTTTTTCGTAATTTTTTAGATTTTGAATTTTAGACTCACTATAAGTACCTTTTTTTCTTTAGAGTCATTTTTTCCCTCTCCTTTAAGTAGAATAATTATTAGATTTAAAATTTAAAAAAAAAATATAATCGTATAGAAATAATACTTATGAATATATATTTAATAAATGATTAAAAAATATGATTTGGGAAAAAGAGGGTCCCATTGAGAATGAAAGCAAAGCAGACTTTAATTCCGTTTAGGTTACAGATTTGATAGTCAAACTAAAACCTATGGGAGCCCAAGTCCCAAGTCCCAACTCCAACTCCAACCTTCTCGATTTCCTTGTATTCAGAAACAGACATGCCTTTGGTTTTCTAACCCTTTTGTCCTAACAAAGATTTAATTATTAAATCTCACAGTACTTTCTGTCTCACTGATCAGGTGTCAAATCCATAATAACCTTACGTTAATCACATAATCTATCTGAACAATTTAAATTTTATAAACTGTTAAAATTATAATTTTTATTTGTAAATAATGTAATAAAACATTTGAATAAGTATATTATTTACTCTTAATAAATAATGTCTGAACTACTAGTGGACAGGTAAAAAAATTGCATTCAGACTCCACTCTCCAGTTGCTTGATAATCTTTATTCTCCTCTTTTTATCAAAAAAAAAAAGAAACAACTCTTTTAAAAAGTAATTGTCGGGGTAGACCGCATCTTTTTCTGTACAAAAAAGAACTGTTATTTTAGTTTGAGAATATGGAGAGAAAGCATTTCTAACCCTTTTTTCCTAATAAGGATTTAATTACTGAATCTGGCAGCATTTTCTGTCTCGCTGACCAGGTGTCAAATCCATAATAACCTTACGTTAATCACATAATCCATCTAAACAATTCAAATTTTATAAACTGTTAAGGGTATAATTTTTATTTGTAAAAAATGTAATAAAACATTTGAATAAGTATATTATTTACTTTTAATAAATAATGACTGAACTGCTAGTGGAAAAGTAAAAAAATTGCATTCAGACTCCACTCTCCAGTTGCTTGATAATCTTTATTCTCCTCTTTTTATAAAAAAAAAAAAACTACTCTTTTAAAAAGTAATTGTCGGGGTAGACCACATCTTTTTCTGTAAAAAAAGAGCTGTTATTTTAGTTTGAGAATATGGAGAGATAGCATTTCTAACCCTTTTGTCTTAATAAGAATTTAATTACTGAAACTGGCAGCATTTTCTGTCTCCCTGACCAGGTGTCAAATCCATAATAACCTTACGTTAATCACATAATCCATCAGAACAATTCAAATTTTATAAACTGTTAAGGTTAAAAATTTTATTTGTAAAAAATGTAATAAAACATTTGAATAAGTATATTATTTACTCTTAATAAATAATGACTAAACTACTAGTGGACAGGTAAAAAAATTGCATTCAGACTCCACTCTCCAGTTGCTTGATAATCTTTATTCTCCTCTTTTTATCAAAAAAAGAAACAACTCTTTTAAAAAGTAATTGTCGGGGTAGACCACATCTTTTTCTGTACAAAAAAAAGAGCTGTTATTTTAGTTTGAGAATATGGAGAGAGAGCATTTCTAACCCTTTTATCCTAATAAGAATTTAATTATTGAATCTGAAAGCATTTTTTGTCTCGCTGACCAGGTGTCAAATCCATAATAACCTTACGTTAATCATATAATCCATCTGAACAATTCAAATTTTATAAACTGTTAAGGTTATAATTTTTATTTGTAAAAAAATGTAATAAAACATTTGAATAAGTATATTATTTACTTTTAATAAATAATGACTGAACTACTAGTGGACAGGTAAAAAAATTGCATTCAGACTTCACTTTCCAGTTGCTTGATAATCTTTATTCTCCTCTTTTTATCAAAAAGAAAAAGAAACAACTCTTTTAAAAAGTAATTGTCGGGGTAGACCACATCTTTTTCTGTACAAAAAAGAGCTGTTATTTTAGTTTGAGAATATGGAGAGAGAGCATTTCTAACCCTTTTGTCCTAATAAGGATTTAATTACTAAATCTGGCAGCATTTTCTGTCTCGCTGACAAGGTGTCAAATCCATAATAACCTTACGTTAATCACATAATCCATCTGAACAATTCAAATTTTATAAACAGTTAAGGTTAAAATTTTTATTTGTAAAAAAATGTAATAAAACATTTGAATAAGTATATTATTTACTCTTAATAAATAATGACTGAACTACTAGTGGACAGGTAAAAAAATTACATTCAGACTCCACTCTCCAGTTGCTTGATAATTTTTTTTCTCCTCTTTTTATCAAAAAGAAAAAAAACAACTCTTTTAAAAAGTAATTGTCGGGGTAGACCACATCTTTTTCTGTACAAAAAAGAGCTATTATTTTGGTTTGAGAATATGGAGAGAGAGCATTTCTAACCCTTTTGTCCTAATAAGAATTTAATTACTGAATCTGGAAGCATTTTCTGTCTCGCTGACCAGGTGTCAAATCCATAATAACCTTACGTTAATCACATAATCCATCTGAACAATTCAAATTTTATAAAATGTTAAGGTTATAATTTTTATTTGTAAAAAATGTAATAAAACATTTGAATAAGTAAATTATTTACTCTTAATAAATAATGACTGAACTACTAGTGGACAGGTAAAAAAATTGCATTCAGACTCCACTCTCCAGTTGCTTGATAATCTTTATTCTCCTCTTTTTATCAAAAAGAAAAAAAACAACTTTTTTAAAAAGTAATTATCGGGGTAGACTACATCTTTTTCTGTACAAAAAAGAGCTGTTATTTTAGTTTGAGAATATGGAGAGAGAGCATTTCTAACCCTTTTGTCCTAATAAGGATTTAATTACTGAATCTGGCAGCATTTTCTGTCTCGCTGACAAGGTGTCAAATCCATAATAACCTTACGTTAATCACATAATCCATCTGAACAATTCAAATTTTATAAACTGTTAAGGTTAAAATTTTTATTTGTAAAAAAAATGTAATAAAACATTTGAATAAGTATATTATTTACTCTTAATAAATAATGACTGAACTACTAGTGGACATGTAAAAAAATTACATTCAGACTCCACTCTCCAGTTGCTTGATAATTTTTTTTCTTCTCTTTTTATCAAAAAGAAAAAAAAACAACTCTTTTAAAAAGTAATTGTCGGGGTAGACAACATCTTTTTCTGTACAAAAAAGAGCTGTTATTTTAGTTTGAGAATATGGAGAGAGAGCATTTTTAACCCTTTTGTCCTAATAAGGATTTAATTACTGAATCTGAAAGCATTTTCTGTCTCGCTGACCAGGTATCAAATCCATAATAACCTTACGTTAATCACATAATCCATCTGAACAATTCAAATTTTATAAAATGTTAAGGTTATAATTTTTATTTGTAAAAAAATGTAATAAAACATTTGAATAAGTATATTATTTACTCTTAATAAATAATGACTGAACTACTAGTGGACAGGTAAAAAAATTGCATTCAAACTCCACTCTCCAGTTGCTTGATAATCTTTATTCTCCTCTTTTTATCAAAAAGTAAAAGAAACAACTCTTTTAAAAAGTAATTGTCGGGGTAGACCACATCTTTTTCTGTACAAAAAAGAGCTGTTATTTTAGTTTGAGAATATGGAGAGAGAGAGAGAGCATTTCTAACCCTTTTGTCATAATAAGGATTTAATTACTGAATCTGACAGCATTTTCTGTCTCGCTGACCAGGTGTCAAATTCATAATAACCTTACGTTAATCACATAATCCATCTGAACAATTCAAATTTTATAAACTGTGAAGGTTATAATTTTTATTTGTAAAAAAATATAATAAAACATTTGAATAAGTATATTATTTACTCTTAATAAATAATGACTGAACTACTAGTGGAAAGATAAAAAAAAATTGCATTCAGACTCCACTCTCCAGTTGCTTGATAATCTTTATTCTCTTCTTTTTATCAAAAAAAAAGAAACAACTCTTTTAAAAAGTAATTGTCGGGGTAGACCACATCTTTTTCTGTACAAAAAAGAGTTGTTATTTTAGTTTGAGAATATAGAGAGAGAGCATTTCTAACCCTTTTGTCCTAATAAGGATTTAATTACTGAATCTAGAAGTTTTTTCTGTCTCGCTGACCAGGTGTCAAATCCATAATAACCTTATGTTAATCACATAATCCATCTGAACAATTCAAATTTTATAAACTGATAAGGTTATAATTTTTATTTGTAAAAAAATGTAATAAAATATTTGAATAAGTATATTATTTACTCTTAATAAATAATGACTGAACTACTAGTGGACAGGTAAAAAAATTGCATTCAGACTCCACTCTCCAGTTGCTTGATAATTTTTATTCTCCTCTTTTTATCAAAAAGAAAAAAAAACAACTCTTTTAAAAAGTAATTGTCGGGGTAGACTACATCTTTTTCTGTACAAAAAAGAGCTGTTATTTTAGTTTGAGATTATGGAGAGAGAGCATTTCTAACCATTTTGCCCTAATAAGGATTTAATTACTGAATCTTGCAGCATTTTCTGTCTCGTTGACCAGGTGTCAAATCCATAGTAACCTTACGTTAATCACATAATCCATCTGAACAATTCAAATTTTATAAACTGTTAAGGTTATAATTTTTATTTGTAAAAAATGTAATAAAACATTTGAATAAGTATATTATTTACTCTTAAGAAATAATGACTGAACTACTAGTAGACATGTAAAAAAATTGCATTCAGACTCCACTCTCCAGTTGCTTGATAATCTTTATTTTCCTCTTTTTATCAAAAAGAAAAAAAAAAACAACTCTTTTAAAAAGTAACTGTCGGGGTAGACCACATCTTTTTCTGTACAAAAAAGAGTTGTTATTTTAGTTTGAGAATATGGAGAGAGAGGAAGAAAACGTTGTGGAGAATGTAGCCCCAGGCCACAGCAAAATGGTGTATTCTCGGAAAGATAATTTTGTCATGTTGAAACAAAGACATGTATTCCTTGTGTGCTTTTTTATTGGCTTAAACGTCAGATAAGTGCTCAAATTATACCATTTTTCCAGTTAGGTGTCTAACGTTTGTTTCGGGCCACTTAGGCACCTAACTGAAAAAAAAGTATAGTTTAGGCACCTATCTGACGTTTAAGCCTTTTTTATTTGTGTTATGTTGTTAGTGCCGAATTTTAAACATAAATTTATATTTGATTTATTTATTTTTATTAAAATTAGTTTTAAGGCAGCGTATCCCACACGCGGCGGTGCAATGGTGGCAGTCCTCACACCCACATTCGAAGAATGCAATTCTTTTCAAACAGATAGAGACTGGTTTGGATGGAAAGGTTGGAGCTGGTCCAGCACTTTAAAATGAGTTAATCAGTAGGGAGGCAAATGTGGACCGAATATATGTGTGTGTAAATTGTGTTGTTGTGCGAATGAGTGGTAGTGCATTTATCACGTATTGTCTGGGGGGTTGCTTTGTTTTGTCAATTTAATCTCGTGTGCATGCGCAAATCCATGTGGGACGTGAATCCAATTTAATTGGGGGGCAAATTGAACGGTTAAGAAATTTGCTTGATCAATCTGTCTACCACTCACTCACTTTGTTGGGAGTGATTTTGAGTGAATGGGTCGTATTTTTGTAGGTGAGGGGAAAGTCTAGCGAGTAGGCTGCTTTGATGTTTCACTCTTGTTTCTCAATTTTTTAAGTTATCTTTGTATTTTGTTAATCGACTCATATAGATTTAGAGATTATAGATTTTCGATAAAAATATAATTTAATTTATTTTTTATTAACAATACATGTTGTTGGTGAATTATTTTTTGTTCGCAAGTAAAAAAATTGTACTTTTAACCAAAGTTATTTTTTGAAGGAAAAAGAATTATATTGTTACGGATGAGTCTACCACGTGCGACGAACATCGATGAACACCACTAATGATGAACACCAATGAACACCATTAAATTAATTAATACAGATTTAAAATTTCAAGGACCCATCATACAATTAATAATTATTTTAAAAAATTTAATTAAATTATTTTACATACATATTAAAAATTTATTTTTTTAATAAGGGTAAACTATATATTTAGTACCTCACTTATTTCCGTATTTCTATTGAACCCTCATTATTTAAATATTATTTTAATTTGACCCTATTCTTTATAAAAAATAATTTAACCCTCAACCTAAAACCCTAAACTATTAAACCTTAAACCCTTAAACTCTTAAACATATACCTAAACCATATACCATTAAAAATAATTCCACCATCATCGAATCAATTTAATTCAATGAATCGTTGAATTCCCCTAAAAAAAAATTTAAAATTCTTTTTGAATTCTTTTTGTCGGACCTTTTAGAGAAGCCAAGTTCCTTCCAACTGAATTGGAGTTGTTACCACGTGAAATATTCGCCATCACCCGACCACTACCTGCTCTGTCTGAATCGTAGTTGGGAGAAAAGTAAAGAGTTTTTGGGGTTATAGACTTATAGTTGTTAACTTGTTATCTCTAATGTTATAATCTTTATTTTTCACTTGGGTTCTTGTTTTTATGTTTATTGGAATCGTAGTTTTGTCTCTACCAAACATGTCTGCTTAGTTTCGTTCTGCTCAAAAGACAGAACTTTCAGAGAGCGAAAAAGATGGCCTTTAGTTTTGGTACTTTGGTGGGCGTTTCCCTGCATCCCTGTGGAGTTTTCCGTAGCGGTTTACACTATACATCACTTGAAATCCAAAAGAACATTGTTGATATTGCTTCTTTGCATTGGTTGATAATATTGCTTTGCTGTTGTCTACCTTTTGCTGTTAGTGAAAACGGTGATCTTCGGCTCCGGGTCCGTTGCTCGAAAAAGAGTATCAAAATTAATTAAACTCGAATTTCTTAAAATTAACACTATCAAATTGATTATCTCATTCGGTTTTGAGGCTACTTTCTTGTTAATTTTTCAAAACCATGAACGTTTGGTTAGCTTTAGGAAAGATTATGAGATAGCATAGAGGAAATGGTTTAGTGATATCAAGGAATGGTCGGAAGAAATTTCACTTTGCGACCGTTGGGCGTGGTTTTCTTGCCAAGGGATCCTGATTCATGCTTGGAGCGTAGAAACTTTTGAAAATATGACAGCTTTATGGGGTGTTCTTATTTCAATTGATGAAAGAAAAATAAAACCAGGTTCTTTTCAAAAAGCCAAATTTCAAATTTTGAGTAATAATCATGATTGTATCGATGAAACAATAGATTTAAAAGTTTCTTGAAAAGTTTTTAAAATTCGAGTTAAAGAATTTCAACCGTCTTTTACTCCTAATTTTATTTGGTTCTAGGATGAAGACCATTCAAATTTTAGTGAATCAGATGATAATGGAAATCAAAAAGAAGTTTTAGAAAGGCATGTAGATGTTTCTATCGATTCTCCAGATCTGAATTTGGAAGGAAAGAAGTTGGTCAATGATACAAGGCAGGAAGTGAAAACATAAGACGCGATGGAGGTGTTTTGAGAGATGATAGTGTTAATTTTAAGAGATTCGAGTTTAATTAATTTTGATATATATAAAAAATAATTTAATTAAATTTTTTTAGGAGAATTCAACGATTGAATTGAATTGAATCGATGATGGTGAAATTATTTTTAATGGTATATGGTTTAAGGTATATGCTTAAGAGTTTAAGGGTTTAAGGTTTAATAGTTTAAGGTTTTAGGTTGAGGGTTAAATTATTTTTTATAAAAAAATAGGGTCAAATTGAAATAATATTTAAATAATGAGGGTTTAATAGAAATACGGAAATAAGCGAGGTACTAAATATATAGTTTACCCTTATTAAAAAAAATAAAATTTTAATATATATATATAAAATAATTTAATTGAATTTTTAAAATAATTATTAATTGTATGTTAGGTCCTTAAAATTTTAAATTTTTATTAATTAATTTAATGGTGTTCATCGGTGTTCATCATTAGTGGTGTTCATCGATGTTCGTCGCACGTTGTAGAATTTTCCTATTGTTACTTATACGGTGGATGTGTCCAAGGTTATGTTAAGATGGAAATGTAGTTGATAATTTGACATTAAGAGGGGTGACAAATAAGGGTGTAATTGGTGTCGGTCAGATATTGTTTCCGAATTGGATTTTCCTAAGATTATGTAAGCTTTGCGAGATGGGAACATTCCCAGCTGTCTCATCCACTTTTTAATCAATATTCCCACTATTTTCCATTTCCAATTGTAAGATTTGTGAACGTGCATTCTTATATATATATATATATATATATATTTATAGTTATACATATTTAATCATTGATTTTTTTGCATTGAATCTATTAATTTGATTAAATATCCGAAATTATAAGGTTTACAACTTAGTAAACAAAACATTTAATTCAGATATATTCTTAGTAAACAAAACTAGTGTATCGAGATTATAAGAAGATCATACAAAAAAAAAGGTAAAAGTCCAGTCCAAAGACTCGAAACAAAATATAGATACAAACATCACCTAAATCGACGAAGAAAGATAAAATTATCAACAAACAACATAAAATGCATATTACAACGAGGTACGTTGACAACAAGGTCATTATCACAATTCAATCGCGAAAAAGGAACAGTGAATGTAATCGTGTATCCAAATCCAGTTCGAAGGTCCGAGACAGGAAGATTAGCAACATAATAAAAAGAGCGTCACATTGATCAGTCGTGACATCGTCAGATCCAACTCTAATAAAAAATTAAATTTAAAAACATACTAAAAAATAAAATTAGTCGTGTCATAAGAATATAATAATTTAGTGAAAACTACGCATGCTAAAAAAATATAAACTCACACTTGGGGGAAAAATTGGTAAATTCGTGACAAGAATGCTTTAAATGTAGGTGTTTTCTTGTCCCTTTAGGCTGTCTTCCGTTCTCTTCACTAAATAAAGCCTTTGGACAAACCCAACCTTGATCCACCAAAAGGCCTAAAGATACGTACAGGCTGATGAATATTTTAGAAGAGAAGTTCGGGACACAATTGAAATTACGAATCTAGCCCCATTTCCACTTTACACTTCTCTTTCGGAGGTTTTCTAACCAACCATATATTGTCGGTCCACTAGCATATATTATTTTTCTTTTTGTCTAAAATAGGTTTGAACATTTTTACAAACCTGCGAAAACATATTCATTCATATACTCAACCAATCTAGGCAACGAATAAAGCGATGAATATATTTCTCCCATAGTTTATCTCAGCTCCTTTCATCCATGAAATGTGACCACTCAACCATGTTGGATCTGGTTAGTCTCCTAGTAAAAATCCTAATCAACCACAAAGTGTGTTGCTTACGGTATTATTGTTCTAAAAAATAATTAACAAGTTTTGAAGCTTATAGCAAATGGGGATGTAGCTCAAATGGTAGAGTGCTTGCTTTGCATGCGAGAGGTATAGGGTTCGTTCCCCTGCATCTCCACGCCACTTAAATTTTTTTTTCTTTTAGTTAACTTGCTCATTATGTGAATCCGAGAGCTACTGAATTGGGCGGAAGAGCTGGCATGGCTCTGATGAGCTATTGAATTGGGCGGAAGAGCAGGCATGGCTCTGATTGTGCATTTCTTCAAGCTTGTATGAAACTCGTACGTTTATCATATATGGGAGGAACAAAATTTGAGCTTGTTCAAAATTTACTCTTTAACCGTAGAAAAAGATGGAAGAATACACCACTTGAGGCTGATTGTTGCTTCTACTACTCCACGATTCATAGTTTTTATTCCCTCTCTTAAACTTGGATTTTTATGAATTATGATTTGACTAAACCAAATATTCAGCGTAGGCAAAATAGTTGCTAATATTCCTAGCCATGGTCTCATTTATTACACACCATGCACATGAATGATGAGTCTTGTCTTCCCGTCCATGTTTTTAAATTCAGGATCTTTAAGCACAAATAGAAGACAAGACGGTGATATTTGATTGTTGAGGACAATGGACCTTCTACTGGCAAAATGTGGAAAAAGGAAAACATCTATTCTGCAAGAAAGAACATATTTCATGAATGAAAATGTAAAACTGCGTCGGAGCAGGGTCAAAATCTGTTGTCATTTAGTTTATCTCAATAGTCTAATCCAAGGATTTCATCACTGTGGTGTGATATTTTACTAATGGACTGGGATGGCTACTGTTCGGTGGGCGTCCATTTGTACGGTTAGAAACTTGCTGTTTCTGTTCAGATCAAAATACTCTGACACTTGAGACATTTCAGGTGTCCCTTTAAGTCCTCTATAAAAGTTGAAATTTGTGTCCATTTGTGCCTGAATCTTTTACAAAAGCAAAAAGCCTTCCAAAACCCACTTATTGCGGAACACATTTTTTGGGGGAGAAGAGATTCTAGGAGGGTAAACTCGAGATCCTGAAGAGGGAGGTGTGGCTTTCTTGTCTCCACAAGCTGACAACCGAGTTTGGCCTGGTTGCCTTGCATTATTCAAACATTTTGTTTAAAAGCTTAAATTAAATCTTGCTTCAATCTTCTCAAATGCACTTTCTTAACCCTCCCTACCACAAACCCTGAAAAAAGCGTGAGGAAACTTGAAAAATCAAAAGTCTCTTTCAATGGAGAGATGCTAAAAAAGTATGTTTGCTTTTGGTTATAAAAAAAGAATAAGATGATGGACCATTCCCATACAACTTGAAGAAAACCCTGCATGAGTAAGAAACATGGGTGTCTCTTTGTCCCACCCCTTTAATCAACACTTCCAATAATCAACAGGGCCTTAGGATCTGGCGAGGATGGAATGAAGGCGTGGGGGAATCTGTAATTGGTAGTGGAACGCCAACTTATGGGTAAAAATCTCCTACTCCTAACCATACCTCTTTTTATGCCCTGTCTAAGAATATTTAAAAATTAAATCTTGCCCCATAACTCTAATTTTTATATCCTAAACCTCAAACCTTAAACCCTAAAAAAATACACTCTACCCCTAATTCCCTACACCTTGACCCTAAGCCCCAACCCCAAATCTCAAACCTTAAATCTTAAACTTATTATTTTAAAGTGGAGGCACAAATGGGGGCATACTTTGGAGGCAGTCCGCCAACTTATCGCCCCAAATCATGAGTGTTGTGAGAACAAGAGGCTTTAATTTTTAAAATTAAAAAAAAAGGTTGCTTTATGTTATTTTAACAGTTCCCAAAATCTTCAAGGCGAAGAAGATGAAAGAGGGGCCTGACTGACTGACCCCCTTTAAAGAAAAAAAGAGCAAAATCCAAGGAGTGTGTTCCCTGGTGCAGGCGCAAGGCAGGGCTCTTTTAGCGCCGGTGTCTCCGCTTTGGATTGTTGGCAATGAAAGTAAGTTTTGCTCCCTCACATCATTTCCCTCGCATAGTAATTGGAGTTTTAAATTATAATTATAGATGCATTTTCGATCCCATTGTATTTATCGTGATTGTATGTACAATGAATATTACAATAATCAATTGCGATGGTTATTAACATTAATGTTAATTACATGATCATAATATAGTGATGTAACTTCTATTTAAATTGACCTGTATTGATCATCGTTTACAATCTCATCACTACTATTTCTGGTCTTTTTTCCTCAGTTTGAACCCTTTGAACAGTAAGCCTTGTTTCTTTATTGATTTGTGAACAGCAGTTGTATACAAAAGCAATGCTTTCAAGTATAATTTGCTGAAAACTTTGAGGTTACTGTAAGAGACTTTTTAATCAACAGAAGAATGTCTCCTTCATTTGTCTTTTGTTACTTTTTTCCTCTCATTTTCATAGTATAGCAACATGCATGTTACGTCTTAGTGCACCAAGAAACATCATGTTATTAATACTGTGTTTGTCTTGTTCATGGAGAATAGCTGGTTTTTATTACCTTCGCTCTATAGAATGCTTTTAAGTTTTATCGGTCCGTTCTTGTTTTGTTTTTGTTAGATTCCTCATGATTAGTTTGATTGACTGGACATGTTAGTAGTTTAGCACCGGAAATGCCTTGATTTTGACACAATTAATGAAGGAATTCCCAACCACCAACAAAACCGCCATGATCTCCAGTCTCCACCTTCTACTCCATGAAGGTAGGCTTCTTTTGTCATAATTTTGTTGTTGTCGGGAAGGTCGATACCGAGCATGCAAAGTGTATAAAAGCTACAAACTCTTTAAACATCGACCGGGGTTTGTTTCTCATTGCATTCGTGGGATGATCATTAATAGTTTTTATTTTTCCGAAGAAAAGTTTGAAGCAAAATAAAGGAAGCGATATTGGTGCGGTTCAATCCGAAGACGGGTTTACGCATGGATTCGGTTGTAAATACGATCTCAGATTGAGCCGCGCCAATATCACTTTTTGACTGTTTATATACATATTACTATCTTCACGTTCGCAGGTTTTACCGCAGAAATGATCACTGGCTTTTCCGGCTTGTTGTCGCGGTGAGGAGGCACAGGTACGTATGGCCATGGCCATGGGTAGAAATGTAGAGTTGTTTTGATCTTATGTTTCGACGGTGATCCAACTATGTGTATATAAACGATCGATGCAAATAAAGTTTCTTCTTTTCCATTACATATTGCTTCATCTACTTTATATTTTAGATTCAGATATTGCTCGAGCGTTTAATCTTCATTCTGTGAGATTCTGTGAGATTAATGGCGGGTAAAAATACACCATACCACTAATTCACTAAACTCTAATTATAACCCCTAACCTTAAATTCTAAATTCTAAACCTATTATTTTAAAGTGGGAAACGAAAAAGGGCATGATAAGGGGCATACGATTTCTATCCATAAATTATAGTTTCAAATTCCACGTAAAATTTATTTGAAAATAGTGATTAGTTATGTATTGCAAGGGTGAGATGTGTGAACTTTGGAATATTATGATTGTATTCGTATTTATATTTCGGTTATTGATTTGATATACATTATAATAATTGATTTTATTTTTATTATTCAAATATCGTATGTAATTATACTTGTAAGTTCAGAAAAAAAAACGATAAAAAAATTCAACATATTATAATTGATTTTGATTTCAATTATTGAAGTGTAATTATAGAATTTCAAAAAAAACGACTAATAGTGACATTTTCTAAGAAAGTTTTATATAATTTTTAAATCGTTGTATGAATTGAAATTAATATGCGTACATAAAGTATATTTCCGGTTGATGCATGAGAAATGGAGTTCCCTAGTGTTTATGAATGTCATTCTAATATTTTTAGCGGGAAACCCGATAGTTTCAAAGAATTCATCCAAAGGCAGGGCCAGACCTTAACACAAAACCCAAGACCGAGCCGAGACCCAGACCCAGACCCAGATGCAGATTAAACTATATTGATTGATCTGCATAATATTCCCCAGAGCTACCCTGATGTAATGGTTTCCTTTTCTTCAAGCAACAACAACAAAAAAGAAAGAAAGTAGAGTTTCCATGAGGAAATGCCAACGTAACTAAACCACTTTTATTTGTAAAAAAAATATGAGATTCTCTTTTTTACTGTAGTCTTGTGGAAATGATTTGCAGAATCAAGTAAAGCTCAGAAATATTCCAGATTGAATGCTATTCAAAATACGTAACTGATGTCAAGATGCATATTGGAAGTGCTCTCTTTTTGGAAGTGAATTTCAGAATAAGTTAAAGGCAGGCAGGCAGGGATTAGATTCTAGTTTGAAGACTACAGTTGATGGGAAATTTTACTCTTTTTTTATTTACTTGTTCTTTCTTTATTTCATTTCTGCAAATAGGGACCTTTTTAATCCAAAGAGAGGAGATTTAGATTTGAAGCAAAGCATGGTGTTTGATCTAATCACAATAGATATCTCTCAATTACAATACTGGGAAACTGTAAGATAATTGTATTGTCTTCACACAATCAAAGTTTGACAATACGGATCATCTACGCCGGTGTTTGCCGGTACTCAAGGGCGAATCTCTGGTGCTTTTGGATTGAGCATTGGGGAGTTGATGAGGTCCTTCCGGTTTCTTTTTACGTCTTGCTTGTTGAGATAGACGAGAGTGATGCGATAATATGGCGAAATCGTTAAGGTCTTGCAATGGAGTGAGGACCTTCACTACTTCATCCATTGTAGGACGGGCTTTGGGGTCCCTATGGAGGCAGTTGTAAGCTAATTGAGACACTTTAAGCACCCCTTTAACAGAGTAATTCAGCTCTAAACGGGGATCCACCAGTTGGTAAAGTTTCCTCTTGTCAGCTAAATACGGCCGAGCCCAAGCAACCAGATTCTGTTCCCCACTAGGACGTTTCTTGTCCATCGATCTTCGGCCGGTCAAAATCTCGAGTAATACAACACCGAAGCTGTAGACATCACTCTTAGATGTCAAGTGTCCTGAGGGGAAAAAAGAAAAAAAGAAAACTCCAATGAAGAATCAAATTTCCATCTTTCAATTAGTTCAGATTGTGTCTGAGAAGTTTAATACCTGTCATAACATACTCTGGTGCAGCATAGCCATAGGTTCCAACAACTCTAGTAGAAACATGAGTTTTGTCACCTTGAGGACCAGCTTTTGCTAGACCAAAATCTGAAAGCTTTGCATTATATTCCTGCAATAACAATTTCCATCTGAATGATTCTATGAAACCAAGGATATGAGTTGACACCAATAAGAAACACATACCGAATCAAGTAAAATGTTGGATGTTTTAAAATCTCTATAAATGACTGGCTCTGGACCACCATGGAGAAAGGCCAATCCCTTTGCTGCCCCAAGTGTGATCTTAATCCTATTTGACCATGGGAGAGGTATTGTCCCTTTGCAAAATTAGACAACAAGGCAACATCAATATTCCTTTCATTTGAACTTCTATAACTGTCCATTAAAGGAAAGAAAACATTTGAGACTCACTTCTAAAAAGATGGTTTTCGAGACTTCCTCGGGTCATAAATTCGTATACAAGCAAGCGCTGGTCGTCTTCAATGCAGTAACCGATAAGTTTAACAAGGTTAGGATGATGAAGTTGTCCTAGGAAGTCAATCTCAACCTGCAAAAGACTCTGTCTCAACATTGAATCTACTAACCAAATCACATAGTACATATATTATTTCTACTAACCACCCATTCTCTATGGCCTTGAAGACCATCCGGTTTCAAACTCTTGACAGCAACTGTAATCCCTGAACCTGGTTTGGCGGGTGCTGTCCCATTTTCCTCTATCCACCCTTTGAAGACATACCCGAAACCACCTTCACCAAGTATGCTATCTGGCCTAAAGTTCCCCGTTGCAGATTTTAGCTCCTGGTAAGTAAATTGAAGAAGCCGGCATCGAGATTTGTCGTTTGATGCCGGTGGATCAGGATTATCAGATGAAAGATGAGCTTCATTTGGTGGGCAGAGGTCTCTATTACTAGCATTTAGACATCTTGTCTCTGTAGCTGCACACAAAGTTTGAGAAACATAAGTTAAGAAATCAGAACCAAAGCAACACATGGGATTAATGTCAGAAACCAGACCAGCATCATAAACAAGACTAGTGCGAGGGATAGTGCTAGCAGAGCGAGCAGAAGAAGAGGAGCTGCAAACGGTGCGTTTCAAGACAGACCAACAGCCACAGTTGTTGTCAGCCATGGAGAACAGAAGGTGGATTAGCTAATTTGCACGTTAAACAAATGAAGTAGAAGAAGTTACTATAATTGCATGAGGTTAGAGAAGAAAGAGAATAAAAGAAGAAGAGCTAATTGAGTTGAGTGAAGAAAGAGGGAAGGATAGAGAGAGAGAGAAAGAGATTGCAGGCATCATCATAAGCATCGTTTCAGTATTGTCTACAAAAAGAATTTTTTTTAACAACCTTTTATTATGGGGGATGGCTATTGACTTGCCTCCATCAATTCAATACCACACCTTACACTCGAATTCGATTCTCTGACCTTATTTAAATAATTTTAATATATATGTATCTTGATCACTTAATTATTGGAGAAATTTATTTAAAATAAGTAGTAATTTCTCCCTTGAGTCGATTGGTGTACCTGCAAACAAAGAAAATACGACTCTTAGTTTCTTTTTCTTGTCTGCAGAAAGTTCATATTCTTCGATTAATTATCGCCATTTAGCCGGTCGATCACTCGATCCGTGGTAGGTAACCTGTCTAGAATGACAGGGGATGTGGAATTTAAACCTTACGAGTCTAAGGATGGGCACGGGTTTTTGGTCCACCCGCATCCAACCCGAAAATAAACACCCTAAACCCGCACCCGCACCGACCCAATTTTTTTTTAAAAATTCGACCCGAAAATAAATATACTAAATCCGACCCGACCCGACCCAACTATATAAAATAAATTAATTTTAGGGACTTAATTGTAAAAAATTATAATTTAAAGGACTAAATTATAAATAAAAATTCAATTTTAAGGACTTAATTATAATATATATATAAGGAGGGTATTATTATAAATATCACTAAAAATATAGGGGAAAATTACACTATTATTCCTAGGTCGGGTTAGATATTTTTCACCATAAACACGAACCCGACCCGACCCAAATATACCTTTAGAAAAAAACTCGATCCAACTCAACTCGAATCCAATTTTTCATTAAAAAATCCGACCCGATCGGGCCGGGTCGGGTCGAAACCCATCAGATCCGGGTAAAATACACATCCCTACTTACGACCTTATGCCGGGTAGCCTTATTTGTTTCAGGCCTTATACATGCGTTTCTGCAATCTTGGTGAGAGGTCATTTCATGAGGAAACCATATAAACAAAATGGAATTCCAAGATGCTTAGGGTGAGAGAAAAGCAAATTTGATATGGTCCCTAGTTGGAAAGAAACGATACCCATTGCCCCACTAAGCCAATCTTTGGATCCCACCACCAATGATGTAGGCTCACCGGTTTTAGCCCACTTAACCTCATCATGTTGGCCGAACAAGATACCCTACTTTTGGAGCTTTTAGAGTCGCTCAATCATATAATTGGTACTATATCACTACCGGACTGGGTTTTAGCGGCGCTTAAAAATGTCGCTAAAAATATTAATTGCGCTAGTCAAAGCGCCGCAAAAAGTGTCGCTGTAAGTGGCACCGCAAAAAGTAACGCGTTTATAAAAAAAAACGCTACGAAAAATCATGACTTATAACGGCGTTTAAATAACAGTACTTCAGGGATGTAAGGGATTTAACAGCGTTTGGGTTCACAAACGCCGCAGTAAATCATAAAGTTTCTCATATATATATATGATAAAGCTAATTTAAGAGCTTTACACGGCTTTTACAATCATCTTAACACTATTTAGATTCATAATACCAATAACATACATGCCTTTTCTTTTTCTCAATCCCTTTAACATGAAGTTTGTCTTGTCCTAATATACATAATACACCTTTTTTAAAGATTTTTAGTGTTCGATAATCACGTAAATTTTAATTATATGTTGAATCGAGTTAGATTAAAACACTTCTGAACAAAAAATCACTAAATTTTGAGCATCACATTCCGGGGGCCAACCCCAACTAATAGGACCATATTATCTAAGCTTACATGTTGGAACTGAAGTTCCAATGATAAAATTGAAGAAGACCCCATTTTTATCCTTTCATCTTTCGGCTCATAAAGAATACCGGAGGGGAGCCACTTGTGTAGCATGGTTCCTTGTTGGGTGACATCATTATGATTGTTTGAACATTTTTAAAATTTATATTAATATGAAAAAAATTGCATGGTTATTTATTTACTTGTTTTGTTTTCCATGTGTTTTAAAGAATAAATCTTAACCCTAAAAAACACACATCAATCATCAAATCCATTGATAAAAAAATTAAATTTTCAAAAATCAAGTTACTTAATAGGTCAGATTGGCTCATATAGAGTAGAGTCTAAAAAATAACTTTTTCTTTTCTAATTAATTCAAGCCAACTTTAATCAAACAAGGTCTTGAGGGGAAACCAATTAAAGTAGTAAAGTAAGGATTAAATATTTTTAGAAGTGGTCAAATAA
Organism: Hibiscus tridactylites; assembly: GCA_958450335.1. Taxonomy (NCBI): domain Eukaryota; kingdom Viridiplantae; phylum Streptophyta; class Magnoliopsida; order Malvales; family Malvaceae; genus Hibiscus; species Hibiscus tridactylites. The sequence continues at coordinate 89,147,369 of OY288282.1, forward strand.
AGACTAGATTTAATTATGAGTGAACAAATAGGCAGTTAAATTGAATAAATTTATTAGATTAAACTTAAGAGTGAACAAGTAAAAAAATGAATTTTTGGGTTTGATAATTCAAATATTCTTTTTAGCTTCCGTAACTAATTTGATTCTATTTTGAAAATTTCAAGCATATTGTGTTTAATTAATTTAATCTAATATAAAATTAAACATTCAATCATGAAATAATTCAATTTAACTATTTAACTAATAACATATAAAATACTTTAATAGTAATACTAATTATTTTACAAATAAATATTAAAAAATTGAAAACCATCTATTCTATATATTAATTTTTTTGATTCGGTTAAAATATAGTAGTCAATTGTTTTTTTTTTTGGGAAAGTTAGTACTTATTCAATTATTTGATTATTGATAATAAAAAACGAACCAACTAAACCACGAGATGCATATACGATGCTTCCGGTTATAACCTCTCCTAACTAACTCTAAATCCAATAGAAAAAGAACACGTTTCGCTTGTAGACCTGTGTGATTCCAACGTGTGTAATTTTAAGTGGTGGGTTATCAAATCCTCGGTGTTACCGAATCATCGAATTCAATCCAATTAATTTTCCCCCAATTTTCCGGTAAGCGGCTGCTACCTGCCTCGTCTTCCTCCAGCCACGATAATAACCAAATTATATTAGGGAAAAAGAAAACATAGCAAAAATCAAATTCTTTGATTTCCTCAAATGCTACAACAACAACAATAAGAATCCCTCTCTATCAAATTACTACCGATAGAGAGAAAGCAAACCCTAAGTTATCGAAGCCCTTTTACGTTTCTGTTTTGAGAAAATCGAGATCCACCGGATCGGAGATTTTGAAACTGAATTTTGATTTTATAATCTTAAAGGGAGAGGAGGGAGTTGAAAAAGAGGAAGGCCGTGAGAGCAGGCAATTTGGCTGAAACATGTCTGCCATCGTTTCAGGGAAGAGATCTTTCTTTGAGGAATTGAGTGCGTCACCTCCCGTTTCTAAGAGAATCCGTTGTTCTTCTCGTTTTGCTTCTTCTCCTTCTTCGCCGCCTCCCTTATTTTTGATCGATCAGTTGATTGCTATTTTCCCTGAAATGGATAAGCAGGTAAGCTTTTCTCTCCTTTTTTATAACTTCCGTTTAATTTTTATTTCCTGGAAAAAATATTAAATGTAAATTATTATCATCATCATAAAATGATAACTTTGTATTCTATCATTTAAATTCAATTGACTTCAGGATTATGTTAAAAAAATGACTTCAGAGTTACAGTTTATTGTATCTGAGAGACATGTTTTGCTCGTAATGGTTTAGATACTTGAAAGAGTACTTGAGGAATGTGGAGATGATCTGGATTCAGCTATTAGAAGTCTGAATGAGCTTCGTTTAGGATCTGCGGATAGAAATGCGGCCGCTGCCACGGATGATAAAACTGTTGTAGAATTAAACGGAAATGATCAACTTCAAGCTCAAGGTATGAATAGAAAAATCCTTTTGATAGCTCCAGATTGATATCCCTGACAACTTTGTGTCTTTTGGATTGACCAAGATTTTTAACTTGGTTCTGCATCTCTCTTTGGATTCAATTCTTGAGATTAACTATTGTGAGACTATATCTTCTTCATGTTAACTTTAATAACTTTTTAGTAGCTTTTTTGTGATTGTGTAGCAAAGAAGATTTGTGTTACTTGTTTTCATCAATAATTTGAAGACAGTGGAATATTGGTATTCATATGATAACAAGGAAATTTGTTATTTGATTCCATGTAACATGTTTGAATAAATGGTTAGCCTGTTAGAATGTCTGAACTTAAGTAAGGGTAAAGTGTGTTGTATGATTCACTAAGATAACTCCAAGGCTTGGTGTTTTTTAAAAGTAGATTTCCCTCCCTTGCACTCTCTCAAATTAATTAAACAAATTGCAGAAACCAGAAATTGGCACAAATGTACAGTGCAGTATGTAAAACTCTTAGCAGTTTATATGGATGAGATGCTATTAAAACTAGAATTATAACTTACCCATAGTTCACTGAATCGCCTTTTAGTCGTTTGGCTTCAATAGTTTCTTAGTAAGAAGATCACTATTTTGTTGTAGGTGTAGCTCCCATAGTTGCTAATGGAGATGTTACAGCCAAGGAACAGACTGCCCCAGAAGTCCTCTCTATGGATGGTTCAGACTGGGTGGAGCTTTTTGTTAGAGAAATGTTGAATGCTTCTAATATTGATGATGCCAGAGCTCGTGCTTCAAGAGCACTGGAGGTTTTGGAGAAATCAATTTGTGCACGAGCTGGAGCTGAGGTGGCCCAAAATTTCCACCAGGTTGGTTCTCATGGTTGTTGGGTTACAAACAGGAAAAGGAGGATAATTTTTATTTGAGTTGGTATTCTGAGCAAAAAGTTGGAGTATGAAATTACAAATATAAATATTTTATTTGAATTGGATCAATACTTCAAATTGAATAAGTACGAGGGAAAAATCCTTGCTAGATAAAGATAGCAAAGTACATTTCTCATCTCGACTAACAATTTTCTTGTAGAGGATAGATAATTTAGTGATCCAAATGGGATTTTGGTCAAAGTTTACTCATCGATGAGGAATTTACTAAGAAATGAGAAAAGGGTTGTTTTAGTTCAAGGATGCTGAAGTTGCTAGTTGGCTATTGTAGGAAAATAAGATGCTGAAAGAACAACTGGAAGCACTCATTCAGGAAAATACTATTCTGAAGCGAGCTGTTGCTGTTCAGCATGAGCGCCAGAAGGAGTATGAAAATCAGAGTCAGGAGTTGCAGCATCTAAAGCAACTAGCATCTCAGTATCAAGAGCAGTTGAGAACCCTTGAGGTTAGCCTTATGAACTCGACTTTTAATTCACATGGGGAGTGGGAACACATGCAGACTGCTCATATACCTATATAATCTATATATGTCTACTCCCATCTTATTTTTTGGAATCTGATTAAGTATACAGCTCTGATTGTTTCGAATCTGATTAAAAATTGTTTGATCTGATGTCCCAACAGGTAAACAATTATGCATTGACAATGCACTTGAAGCAGGCTCGGCAAAGTAGCTCCATCCCAGGCCGTTTCAACCCTGATGTTTTCTAGTCTTGGATATTGCTTTCTGTGCTGGAAACAACATTATGCTTCCAAAAGTTATAATCTTCTTCAAGGTATGCTGCCACCAGGGGGTGTGCATTTTCTTCTCTATTTACAGATAAATAGGCTGCAGTTTTAATGAAAGACATGCATGGTAGTTCGTATTCCGGTTTATTTTCTTGGACTGGAAAATTTGATGGTACAAAATGTTGGTAGGCTTCATATCGACTATCGCGCAAATGGCCACACTAACATATTCGGAAATCTGCATAGTTTATAGTATGTTTTTTTTTTATAACGACCATGCTATTGAGCAACAAAAATGGTGCCTTTGTGCAATTGTTTGGGGAGTAAGTTCTCCTATCTCCTTGTGATCAAACTTTCAATGTAATGATGAAGTACATATGCAGTCACCAACTCACCATGTTTCTTTTTAGAAACTGGAGTTTGCCTCCGCAATCAGCAGCCTTTGATTTTTATATCATGAAATTTTTATACCTTCTGTAATGTTTATTTCATTGTATTATTTTTAATTAATGCTAAAAATAGTGATTTTAACTTAAATTTTATTACAAATAATTGAATTTTAAGATGAGAATGAGAATTGTGCACTATTTATTAATAAAAAAATAGTTAGATTTTTATTTTGAATTTACTTCAAACTTTCAATCTCCATCATCCATGCAGTCTTCCATCTTGTTCCCTTCCTCTAACCCCAAATTAAGTGAAGATTCATTGAAGCACTCTTCTTTCATTTTCTGACATATTGGAAGGCATATATATAATCCTTTGGACCGTTCAAAAACACTTTTCGCATATATATAATCCCTTATTTTGCTTTTATATAAAAATGAATATTTTTAATTTTTTATATGCTCAAATTATAATGTTGTCACATTATTGCTCATAGATGAAAATCTTTTTACGTATATGAAAAAGATTATTTTTTTAGGTGAATTTGTGCTTGTATTCAATCATCCTCCAAAATAAAATCCCCAAAATTTACAAGTAATGTTCAAACAATAAGAAGCTAAAAACAAGATAAACAACTCTTCCACAAAATACTAGAGTTTAAGGTCCAAATTTATATACAATGTACTGTTTAAAGCTCCATTAAAATTAATTTTTAAACCGCGGAAACGTAATTTTACCGCCCCCTTGATCTGTCCAATTAATATGGCCACGGTCGAATGAGTCCCTTAAAAATGTCTAGCATTGCGCTCCCTCCAAAGCAAACCAATAAAGCAATTTCATGCTAGCCGAAATAAAGCAGCTCGTAAGGATTTACCCTTTGAATTGTGACATGCCCACTGCAGCTCACCGTATCGATCATAGGAGTTCCTGCAATGTTGACAAAGCTGCAAAATACTAGCCCATACTTCCATAGAAAAATCAACCAAAAGATAAGTGATCTCTACTTTCTTGCTCGGACTGACAAAATTCACAAGAAAAATCAATAAGCAAGTCGAAAGAGATTAAACGATCATTGGTAGGCAGCTTATCAAACACTGTCATCCAAATAATAACAAAATATATCGAAATGTGACCAGAATACCACACAAGTCTGTTGCTTAAGCAACTTTTTTTCTATGCTCCCAAAGTTCATTTCATATTGTACGAATCGAAGAGAATGAATCTCCAAGAGTCCATGAATCATTTTAGCTTTGGTTCAGAGTTGAAGTAAACATCTCCATGTCCAATTACTATTTTAAGTGTAAGAAAGCTGCCAGAAAGAATTACTTTTGAGTGTATGTGATTATTATTTTATTATGAAAATATAATTTAAATTCATCAATCTAAATATTAAATTTAATATATATATATATATATATATATATATATACACATTATAAGAACCTAATTAATTTAAACAAGTAGAAATTGATTGGGTTTGGGGAGAGAATAGATGGGCTAGCTTTGGTACACGGATGAGCCCAAATATATTATTTGGGTCCTTTTTCTTCGTTAGACCCAAAACCCGCTTTCAGTTTCCTTTTCCCTCTTTCATCCGTTACTCCGCGAATCCGACTTCCAAGCCCCTCTCTCTTTAGTAAACCGCCATACTTGCCTCTCCCGCCTTCGCCGAGCTCGCCGCCGCCCTTATTCCAAACTCCACCTATAACACATAAACATTTGTTTCTTCTCTTCACCTTTTATTTCTTCTCTGTTTGGATTCTGTCTCTCTACCACTTGAATTCTTTTCTCTCTTTTTTTCTTCATCAAAATTGGTGGGATGATTAAATATGAGGGTTAGCTCAGGATAAAACCTGGGTAGATTCTGAATATGGATTTGTCTCCCTTCAAACAAGACATTGACGAGCTTATTCATGAGTTTGTTCAGGTACCCCCCCCCCCCCCCCCCTTTCAATTTTATCATAATTTTGGCTCTGGGTATTTATTTGTCTGTTAGTTTTTAAAATTTTGATACCATTTGGTGTTGACAGAGCGAATCATCGACTTTGAATGACATGAAGAGAATATGGTTATCGATGAAGTTCTCGTACATTTACGAGGCCAGTCCTTCTACAAACTTAGCTTTCTTTATGCAATCACTCTATGCGCATTCTATTGGTACGGCGAAGTGTCTTTTCCCCCACTTTAAGCTTTAAGTTCCGTGTGGTTGTTATTTTTGCCACTTTCAGGTTCTGAAAATGGGAAAATTTTGTTGTTCGTTTCTTTTCATGCATGATTTTCTCCATTGCTGACTATCCTACACGTTTATGCAGGCCACATGATCAATGTTGATTCTTTAACTTGCAGGCTTGGAGGGCTCTATTGCCTCTACTGCCTATATGAAACTCAACCGTTCAAACCTCCTTTCAAGATTTATCTCTCTCTTGGTATGTTTGCACAATTACTTTAGATTAGTTCCCCTGAATGGTATTTTCAACAACTAGTGATATTGAGAATGGAAATGCAATACTAAAAGTATTCTTGTTGCTTTAACCGACAGGGGAGATGAAGAAACTTACAAGACTAGTTGCTGAGACAAAAGAAATGGGTATACGAGTAGTGCCTACTTTGGTGAAAAGGATGCTGGAAAAAGATATGTTCCTGTTTGGGCTTGTGGACTTAAATGAAAGCTCGGTTAACGAGACGATTAACAGCCTGACAAAAATACAAGATGCAAGAATACAAGTTGCATATGAGAAGTAGGTTCAGATATCGGTCGTTTACTAATTTATTTTGTTATGTTTGTTTATGACTTTTGTTTTAACATTTCTTCATGTCTTTGATGGTTTCCTTTTCACTAATAGGTTATTTACCGATACTGACATTGAGCGATGCATCCACATGGACTTGGTAAGTTATACTATCCATTATATAAAATAACGAGAGGAATTAGATGGAACTTTTGAGACATATTATTAATGTTTCTATATTATGCAGTAACTACTATTAAAAGGGACACAAATGTCTTCTAATTGTAAGTGACACCGAGCATGTTGTTTGAAGTTAAAGCAGTCTACAGGTCTTATCTGGTTGCAGTCTCTAGTATTGCAGAAGGCATTTCTGCATAAATTTTAGATCAGTATGTTCAATTTCATATTGTCGAAGGGTTGCAATTCACTAGCACTCTTTCGGTCTATAGACCTCAATAGCTTTAATATGCATGCAACTGGTGCAATGGATCTGCTCTTATAATCTTTATCAAATTATTTTTGCTTTTGACTGCTTCTAATTATGTGATTATATCTGCTCTTAACCCTAAATGTACTAGGGTATGGAGGTTGACTTCGATAAGATAAAGAAAATGTCCTCAGAATATGAAGCGGCTAAGAGAAAAGCTATTAAAGGTACATCTTTTTGCTACTCCTCTCGCACGCTATCAACTTCTATAATATGCCTAAACATGGTTGCATATATTTTTAAACAGACCACTTTATTACCAGGATGGTGCTGTTATCATTTAGAGCCTGGATTGAAGTTTCATTTGACCTTGAGCATGTCATTCACAAACGACTGTGTTTATGTAACTAAGATTAAGCAGCTTAATTTGATATATTGGTTGGCTTGTGAGTTATGTTGCGTGTGTCGGATACAATTACCTCACATCCATATCCACAATTTCATCATTTCATGTTGCCGCTAATTATTTCTCCATGAATGGCTTTTAACTTTTTGTTGTTGCCTCAACCTGCATTGATGTTAAAATTCTGCATTGCCTGTCGTGTGAAATTACTTCCTGAAACTGTTCTACTCAATACTCATGGTTTGTATAAGCTAGTTAGCCTGTTTGGCTGGTTTAACCTGTTTATGATTTCTTTTATTTTCCGTAGTATCTCTTAACCGTTTTCTTATTCTGTTTTCAATTTAATTTCTTCTTAAAGAGGTTGGAGAGGTGGTGGATATCCAGAACATAAAGCAAATAACAGAATATGAGAAACCTATAAGTGAAATAGTTGAGAAGATAGATGAGAGCTGGAACAACCAAAGAGAGGCGTTCTATCGACGGACCGGATTGAGCCACCAAAAGCCTGCTGAAGAGGAACAACCGCAGCTGCTGCAGTTGGAACTGAAAGAAAATGAACCAGGGAACAATGACGATGATGAATTTTATCGACTACTATATGAACATGATTGAATCCCCATACTCAAAGCACCAAAACCGCTGCCTTCACCTCCACATTTAATCTTAAGCTTAGATAAAACTTGTCAGTTGTCACCACTCAAAGCCCCTCAATGGCACTTAGGTACACTTGCGTTGTTGCATTCCGAGACAGAAGAAGTGAAGATGACGGGTATGTTTTTTTTTTCTTTTAGTTTGCTGTTTTGATTAAAAAATATATTAAGCTTACACATGAATTTTCTTTAAATGTGCAATGTGATACATGATCTTTAATTTTGTGTAATTGTATGCATAAGATTTTGATTTTATTTAATTGGTAGAATTTCAAGTAAACCTCGTAAGGTATAGGTAATAAACTGGTTAAGAAACATAGTATTTTAGTATTATTGATTGGTAAATAATTGTAGCAGAAGAGTACTGTTGATGAATATGAAAAGAATCAACAGGCTCCACATGCTGCTAAGGGATAGAAACAAAGAAGGTTCATGTGCCATAGGTTCACGTCGGTCCCCTCTTTTCTTTTAACCTTAGCCAGCCAGGTCGTTTTGCCCATTCCTATTCAAACCGTAGCCTTCAAGTTGCTCCTTGTGAATTCTGATTGAATACAACCAAAAACTGAACAATAATATAAAAATGTAATCATTCATTTCCACACTGTCGTGATGAGATTGAATTACATTTTTGAGCTGGGGTTATTTTCTGGATTTCAATCATATCAGCGAATCAAATTTCAGAGGCACAAAAGTTTTTCTACTTTTCACATGCATTATAGTGTAGGAAGGAAGTGGTTTTTATAATATATATAGGATAAATATTCTATACAAAGGGGTGTAAACTGAAATTTTTCACAAGCGCCTTAATTTTAGGATATAGAGAGTTAGTTTAGGTTATAGGGTTTAGGTGTAGGGGTTAGAATTTAGGGATAGTTGTTTCAATTTAATGTTTAGGGGTATAATTTAGGGTTTATAGGTTAAACCCTAAATTATAACCCTAAACCTTAAATTGAAACAACTATCCCTAAATTTCAAACCCTTGCCTCTAAACCCTATACCCTAAAACTAAGGCGCTTGTGAAAACTTTCAGTTTTCACCGCTAGTGTATAAGATATTAATTCATATATATATATTTCATTGGCTGAGCAGAGAAACTATAGTTTTATATAAAGTTACCATAAAGCAACAAAATGAGAATCCCGGAAAATCATGAACAAAGACAAATATAATTCTTGATTGCATCTTTTTGTCTAAGATACAGAAACACACTTGCAAGTTGCAACAATCTTTTTAAAAGAAAAGTGGATACAAAATGGTGTTACAATAAGAACTGCATTAGATTTCCAGTCCAATTCAGAAAGGAATAAAGAGAAAGCTTGACATCCTCTCATGTCGATTTCATCCTGCAAATCCGTATGCCATGAAATCTAATTAGAAGTTAGAACCAAGCTCATGTAAAATTATATCCATGTCAAACACAATTTTATTCAATATTTGTTGGCCAAAACTGACATACTTTATTTTATTCCTAATTAAAGTACTTGATTGTTTTTATTGGAAACAACAAAAAATATTTATCTTTAACAAAGACTTTAATGCCTACATGTTTAATATATATAATATTAGTGCTGCCTACTTACAAAACCATAACTATAGTATTGTTGAACCCTAAAAAGGTAGGGCTGGAAAAATCAAATGAAAACCTTATTTCAAACGTGATGCTTAACAAGCAGTTTAAGATGGTACATACCTTGGTTCTAGAGATAGCAAGTGTAACCGGGAGGGGGTGTTTTCCCACAAGTGACAAGGAGCTGAAGAGCCAGTGGCACGTAAATTTTAAGGTTGAGAACCTTGAGCTTCAGAGTGGTGCACAAGCAGACAGCAGCTTCCAGCTCAGCCAATCCTGCAAGAACCGGACAGCATTGGTTCACGACCGGGTCACCAAGTCCAATGTGCACCAAGCCTCCCAGGAGATCCACACAGGCACCCAGTTTCAGCGTGTCGATAGGGCAAGTGTCTTTGCTCGGAGTTGGTGGTGATGGGCAGGGTTTTCCTTTTCCACTTGGTGGCTTAGTAGTAACCGGAGGAACTGTCACGGGAGGGAGGTCGATGGGTGGCTTCACAATGGGAGGGAGCTCAACCGGAGGGAGTTTAGGGACAACCGGCGGCAACTTGATTGGGGGTTTAACGAGGGGAGGCAAAGTGATGGGACCTTTAGGAGACTTTCCCTTGGGCTTTCGATGCTTATGCGGTGCCTTCCCACATGAACGGCACCCAAGAATCGGAGTGACCGAGGAAATGAAAAGCATGCAAATCAGCAGCAGAGCTGATATTTTAGCGGACTCCATTTTCAGACTGAGTGGAAATGTGGTAGAGAAGTGGGAATTTATATACAAACAAGGCGGGGAAGAAGAAGCAAATCACGTGAAGATGGGCTACGAAGGAGAGGCAGCTGCCAAAATATGCTAGTTGGCAATGGCTTTACAAATACATGAATCCGTATATCAACAATTACACTCGGCTGTGTTATCAGTATTTCCTCTTGGCGTTTAGCTTTGATTTAGAAACAAACAATAGATTTTAGATTCAAGCAACAGCTGGAAGATTAAGTATGTCCACTGCCTCCTTCTAACTCTATTTCTCAAATATTTTGATTAATTAACTTAATTAACACTTTTAAAACTTAAAGCTAATATGCGTGACAGATGTTATTCGGTTTTTATAACTGTAGGAAACTATATCTTATATACCAAAAAGAATATAGTACATAATGTATAAGAATGCACATTTGGATTGAGTGGTATGATTCTAACGTTTTTTTTTTTTTTTTTTTATCTTTCTGGTATTTCTTTTTACTTTTATAACATATGTTTTTTTTTCAAATTGAACTTAACCTATATTTCTAATTTGTGTTTATTTGTTTATTTTATTAATTTATCTTTATTTTAGATCATTGAATTGAATCTCCTATATTGATAGCACTCACAATTATAAAAAAAAATAGTTTGTGCTGATTAAACCACATGAAAGCAGACCGATTGAGCTGATTGGATAATCCTCAGGCCTGTATAATCACATGTAAGGGTGAACATAATAAACAATTCTGATTAACCGCAACGGTTAACCGATATAATTATTATATCTACATGTTAATTAATTTTATTGTTAAAGTTAAATGGTTTCAAGTAATTGAACCGTTAAAAGTGATGGTTAATGGTGAGTCTATAGACTAATATCTATCGATATTTTTTAAAATGATATGAAGTTTGTTTTTAAAATTTCTTTTTAATTTTTTTCTTTTGAAAATTTTTATATAATATTTATCGATTTATCGAAAAGATAATTTTATTATTCTCAAAGGAAGTAGTAACATGTGAAAAAAATTATATTAAGTTACATGTTAACTTGTAACCGAACTATTAAAAACTAGTTAACTGCTAAAAATTTTAACCGTTACAACGTATAATCATTCTTAACAGTTAAATTTTAGTAATTGTTATAACGATTAACCAACCATTTAAACTAAAAGATAAAGTTAACCGATTAAAACACCCCAAATTACATGTGGATAGAGTGCAATTTATTTATATATATAAAAAAGGCTACTTTACATCTGTCCAGCTACAACATTATGTTCCATGCTGCATAGTGTTAGTTCGTATCAGTGATTCCAAAATATCTAGTAATAATTAAGTTTTGTGTCAAGGACCACATAATTGGTTATAATTTCAATTTCTATTATCAAACCCATACACAGTTGCTTCAATTATATATATTTTTAAAGTGATTCGATTTTGATTTTCTATTAAGAAATTTTATTCTTGGCATATGGTATTTTAATGTACAAATTCTAACATGATGCTTTTGTTACAAGTGGACAGAATTTTCTTTTCTAGTCATTGCATATGTTTCACCCAATTTGGTTTTGACACGCTGGCATATCATTTTTCATTACGTTTTAACTTATTGGATTTTTTTCCAGGATTAATAACCTTTTAAATAAAGTATGCGTGTTTTGTTTTATCAAATTGGATATCTAGACAAATCTAACGTGATATTTTTTTTTGTTAAATTAATAATTTTAATATGGTATTTGAATTCAACAATATTTTTGATGGAAAGGAGGTAATAGGTATGGGTGGGACAAAATATCCGACCCGATTGACCCGACCCGAAAATCCGATGACCCGAAACAAAAATATCGGGTAATTCCCAAAAAAAATTACCCGACCCGGCAAATTTCCCGGGACACGGGCCGGGACACGGGCCGAGAGTTTTCCCTTACCGGGTACCCGACCCGATAAAATTTAATATATATTTTTTATATTTAAAATTATATTTTTATTTTATGTTTCTTAATATTTTCACTCTAAAATTAAGTTTAAATCCCTACATTTTTTTTCTATGTTTGTATTATATTCTTTTTAAGTTTTAAGTTTAATTTTTTTAATATTTTTATGTTTAACATATGATTTTTTTTAATTTTAAAACTAAAAAAAATAAAAAAAATATATATATATGAACCGGGTACCCGGTACCCGATTACCCGAGTACCCGAATTTTACGGGTACCCGGATATAATGGGCCGGGACACGGACCGTTTAATGAGGTACCCGGATGAACCGGGTACCCGGTTTTCCGGGTACCCGACAATTCCCACCCCTAGTAATAGGTGCCTCGTTAAAAAATTTCTCTAATCTTAAATGAAAGAAAAAGAATGCATCTAAAAAACTATATAAGTGGTTGCACGAATGCCATAACCCCTGAGCAATTTGAAAACCATGTTTAGCCAACGCATCGGCCGCCATATTAGCCTCACGGCATATCTGAACAAAACGAATCTTCCAATTCCGGGCTAACAACGACTTAATTTGATGAACAAGCGAGCAATAATTCCTCATCTTCGATTGATTCCTCAAAATCCTTACCACATCACCATTATCAACTACAACTATAATGCAACAAAGTCCTATATCTCATGCATGTTTGAGGCCAAACAAAATAACCCAGAGCTCCGCGTCCAAGACCGAACAAATACCAATGAATTTCGCAAAGCCCAACACTTACCGGCCTTGGTCGTCTCGAATTACCCCCTCCACAGGCTGTTCGGCCATCCGATCGGCACCTCGTCCCGTCCGAGTTCAGTGTGTACCATCCAGCTGCCGGTCTCTCCCAAGCTGTCGCGCCTCGCACCACCTGAGCTCCCGCACGAGCCTGTCGTGCATGAAATCCTCGAGTTCTTGCGCAGGACCCGTAGGATAAAAACGCACTAATTTTGACTCTTCCAAAGCAACCATAGGATAGTGTCAAAGAGCATCGGCCATTCATTTGAGTCAAGTGCAACAAAATCTGCGTGTCGCAAATTGAAACCAAGCCATTCTCTAAACTTCATCGTTAAAAAATCTGATAATCTATCCGCACGGACAACATTGCTCCATATCAATCTCGCTGTCAAGCATTATCGAAATAAATGACCGACAGTCTCCTCGCCATTACCACAAACCTCACAACTATTGACAAGATGATGAAATTAAGTATATATTAACCTTTTTTAACCTATATATTTTGATATATAAATTATGTAAAAAAATTATACAAATCTTTATATATAAATAATAAAATTTAAAACTTTAATCCATAATATTTAAACCCTAAACCATAAAACTTAAACATGTATCCCTAAACCCTAAAATTGATATCGAAATATTTTTTCTTAATATATTTGAAATGCTGGCTTAGCTCCTTGTAAATCAAGTAAGTATTCATTTCATCTTGTTCTGTCTAATTTGAGGTGGTGAAAGTGCAGATATAAATCAAATCAAACCGAAAGAGACCTGATTGGTACTCCAATTAAATTTAATTATAGTGATATATAAAGTGGGGAATGCTGGCAAAGATGATGAGTACAGCAAAGCAACCATGTGAACTGGTTGTTGAAGAATAGAATGGTGGTGGGGGATATGAGCCCAGGCTCTCCGCTGCATCAAAAAGAATATATATACATTATACATATTTGTGTAAGAGAGTGTGTCCGTGAGTGTAGGGTAACAATCCAAAATGGACCGAAGGGGGTGATAAGCGGTAGTCGTATCGTCTAAATTTTTTTAATTTTGATTATATTTTACATTAGTGATTTAATACACATTTTTAAAAAAATTTTAAATTATCATATAATTTTATTAAATATAAAAAATTATATTTATAACATAAAATTTTGTGTTCATCCGTCCGAGATATATGTTTGGGGAGAGGTGGGGTTTGTTGTAATGTTGTACAAACACTTAATTTCCCTCTCTTATTCAGCTGCCCATCTTCTTTTCTTACAACAATCAATAGGGTTATGGTGAAATTTAAGCTCTATCATAATATATTTTGTGCTCTGGGATTCCATATACAGGAGATCAAGTTTTGCTACGCACATAAATATATGCTAAATGATCAGTAATAAAAATAAGTTTTAAATTAATGGTTAGAATATTAACGTTGTGAATAAAAAAATGAATTATTTTTGCTTAGGGGAGGGGAAAAGGAAATTTACTCCTAATGAGTTTTGAACTCGTATCCTAGGGGTAAGGAGAAGGTGTCAAATGAAAATTTTAACCACTTACTCAAGAGATTGTTGACATAAATAAAACAAATTGAATTGAAAGTATCAATCGTATAAAAAATAATTTCTAAAACTAAACTGAGCTTTATATTTTTCATATTTTGCAATTTAAATTTTAAATATTGACATTTTAAGTATTTTATATCTTGTTATTTAAACCCATATTGAAATGTTTCACGGACTAGTGTGTTAAAAAATAAAAAACTGCTTTATTTGTCAACAAAATAAAATAAAATAAAAACTGCCTTCGAATGAAATTAATGGGCCGAATATTTACTACACAACCCAAAATTCATTGAAGGAAAGGCCTATGAGTTTAACATTGGGCCAATATCACAAAACTTTATTTCCTAGCACTTTTTTTATGAAAATATTATTTCCTAGTATTTTTTTAAATAGTTTAAATGTGATTATAAGGTAGTATATGTTCATACATATTTTTAACTCTTTGATAATGTACATACACTTTGTAGACATAGTGATTTGAACTCGTATCTCCTAGATAAACATTATCCACTTTTCTACTGAGACACATGTTGAGTTCATTATTTCCTAGTACTTGAAAAGGCGAATAATAAGTTTGCATATATAATTTTTAGGTGGTTACAAATATAATAATAATCAATAAGTTTGAGCGGTCACCCTCTTAAAAATTTAAAATATTTTATGTATTTTTTATTCGAAATCTATTTCCGTTCCCTCTAAAATTTTATAAATGTGACTCTTTAAAATTTTATAAGTTCGTCTTCTAACATAAAATAAAATGTTCGTCCTGAACCTATATGATCATAAATAAACATATGAAATAGTTTGGTTATTATTTTAAAACTAAAAATTTGAACAAATGAATACAATTTTGTATCATATTACATTGAATATAAAATTGAATATTATCATATTATATATATATATTACAACTAAATATAAATTTTGAATAGATAAAATCTAATAAATAACAAACCACAATCTATATTCATCTCGAACTATAATTTAAACTTTTTCAAATCATATTAAAACAAAAAATATTTTGTTATATTATAATTAAAAAATTAATAAATAAAATATATTACATATTAAAGTGTATTTTATATCAAATATGAATTACACTCCTATTACAAATTAAATTATTAAAATTTAATATAAAAAGGGGAGAGAGAAATTGAGTCAAATATTGAAGTGTTAGTGACGGTTTTGATTGCGGCAATATCATACCCAGACTGTCCGTAGCCTTTCTTCTTTTTCTTTTCGCCATTTGTCCCCGCCATCGGAACGCAATATCATTGGTCCACGTTTCACTAAATTCGCTAAATTCGCCATTGTCGAACAACCTCGATTCTTTTATCTATTCTTTGTTTCCAATTCTTCCCACGCCCACGCCCCCGGCCCTCGATCCCCGCCATCTTCAACAATGGGGATATTATATGGGATGGTGGCGAGGGGGCAGGTGGTTTTGGCGGAGTTTAGCGCAACCCAGACAAATGCGAGCACCGTAGCTAGACAGATTTTGGAAAAGTTGAGCCAAGGAAAGATCAATAGCAACTCTTCGTTTTCGCACGATCGTTATATTTTCCACGTCAAGAGAACGGATGGTCTCACCGTTCTTTGCATGGCCGATGATGCCTCCGGGAGTAAGCTATTTCTTATTCGCATTTTGAATCATGTTTTATATACAGGATGGACCGAGGGGTGCCACCCCTAAAATTTTGAAAATCTATTTTCGCTTCTAAACTTTTATAAATTCTCCCTCCTAGCCTAAAGTCCTTGGGTTCGTTCCTGTTCATGTACAATATGTAATTGATTGATGTTGTGAAAATACAGGGAGAATCCCTTTTGATTTCCTTGAAGATATCCATCAGAGATTTGTGAAGACATATGGTCGTGCCATTCAGTCAGCTTCGGCTTACGCCATGAACGACGAATTCTCCAGGGTCATGAGCCAGGTAGCCAGTTTTTGCAATTATCATTGTTAATTTGAAAATTTAGATTTAGATTTCATTTATTGTGAAAATAATGAATTTGTATGTACAGGTACGAAGTGTAATGATTGACAACATCGAGAAAGTATTGGAGAGAGGCGATCGGTTGGAGCTGCTGGTCGAAAAGACGAGTTCAATGCAGGGGAACTCAGTTCGGTTCAAAAGTCAATCTCGTCGTTACAAGAATACTATGTGGTGGAATAATTGCAAGATCACGTGAGTATATATGTTAATTAGTCCACTGTCTTAACGTTATCAGAATCATACCACTTGAGTTTCCAGTATAATACTAAGTACGAATTGTTGTTGTGTTGCAGGGCGACATTGGTGCTATTGCTTTTGTTGATCATCGCCTATGTTCTGTTCACATTTGTCTTTTAATGGACTCTGTCTCTTTTTTCTCTTCCTCGTTAATGTAACATCATAGTTTGTCACATTTTTCTTCACATATTATAAATTATATGTATGTGTATTAATGTTGCTATTAGTGGATCGAAATTCACATGTATTAAAATTCTTCAAGTATTTTTCATGGATCAAAATTCGAACGTTTGTTCTTTATGTTCTTCGAGATGCAACACAAGTTCCTGCAAAACAGAACCAGGCATTAAATCGTAACCATCTCGGATGTTGTTAGATCAGAATATGCAATCGTAAAGTCTAGTTTGGAATTAGTCAGCTAATTAAAGCGGGGATAAATTAAGCAATATAGTCTCGAGAGTTGAAATGGAACAGTTCATTGTGTGTGTGTGTGTTTTTTATCCCATCCAATAAGATTTTGCATGAGATGAACCCGCAATGCGAAGATGAGCTGGTTCTGGCCCACATTGGGTGGACCAAGTTTCCCGATGGGTACGTTACGTAAATGCCAAATTCATATATGAAGCTTCTCGGATTTTCCTCGGCTTTTGCGTATGCACCTACTAGGGTGCTTATCGAGCGAGTCGATTGCGAGTTAAACAGTGTTCGACTCATACTTATTAAAAAAATTTATTGTTCGACTCGTTTCTCGTTAAGCTTGTTAAAATTGTGCTCGACTCATTTTTGTTAAAAAATTTGTTGCTCAACTCGACTCGATCTTGTTAAAAAAATTTGTTGCTCAACTTGACTCGCTACTCGTTAAGCTCGACTCGTTGCTCATTAAACTCACTAAAAAATTTATCTTATTTTTAAAGCACTTTTAAAGTCTAAATTCCAAACTAACGATCCACAAATACACCAAACTAGCATATTAAAACTAAAGTAACAATCTACAAATTCACCAAACTAATTAACATATTAAAACTAAAGTAACAATTCACAAATATTTTAAATAAATAATGAGCTGCTATGCTCGCAAATTTATCGAGTCGAGTTAGCCTTTGCTCAACTCAACTCATTAAGGTCTCGAGTTGAGTTTAAGTTTGAGTCGAGTTAACCCGAGTCAAACGTTTACCAAATTTTGACCGAGTCGAGTTCGAGCAGCTCACGAGTATTAAACAAAGAAGAAAAGATATATATTCGCATCCCAAAAATTAAGTTTAAGAATGGGTTGATTATTCAACATCACGAGATATTCAAAGCAAACCTTACTTTACGTTCCTTTGAATAAATATATAAGATTTTTTAGATCCCAAAGTTTATGGTCGAGAAAGCAGCTAGCATATATATAATAAAGCTAAGGGATTCAGTCAACTCAACCGTGAAGACTTTGGTCAAGCCTTGCAATGGCATAGCAGGAAAAAAAAATACAGAAATTACTTTTGCAGTGTTTTCTCAGTGATGAATGATGATTCTTTTGTGATTTCCTTTTCATTAATTCATTGAGAATGGTTGCTTCTCTCTTTAGTCTGCTGCTGTTTATGCAATTACCAAGATTCTTCGCTTCATCCATCGAATTTAAGTCCAAGATTTGTGGTGAAGATCACATAATCTATTCAACTTCATATGGTGATGATTTGTTTTATTTGAACGGCAATTTAGTAGATAAAGCTTTGTTCTGCAAGTCCCTACAGTTGCACCATGCAGATCACTGCGTGTTTGAAGGCTGCGATACTCGAACTAATTACCGCGGTTCCGGTAACGATTGTATACTAGGAAGGAGGTTATCGGAGAAACCGGAGAAAGGAAATGAGAGAGCTGATCATAATCCGAACCCGAAGCATATCAAAGAATATTCGGACATGACAATAATAGGGATGGTAGCAGCTGGAGTTCTTTTGACATGCTGTGTTTGTAGTCTCTGCTGTATTTGTTGGAGAAAGAGAGCAAACGCCCACACTGTTGTTACAGATGATTCAAATTCAAGTGAGCCTTAACTTTCCCTAAGCTTTTACTTGGTCAAATTTTAGCATATATGAAAAAAACATACATGTTCTTACAAAGGATCCACACTGTTTGTATCTGTTCTTGCATTGGTTTCAGCTTCCCCTTTGGAAATGAATATTCATTCTCCACGTGAATCGATTCCGAGCACCCCACAAAGGGTACTGCATAATCCTTCCCTATTTCCATCATCTCCAAAACTTAGAAGAATCGGGTCAGTGCATCTGAATCTGACAGAGGTGGCCAGAGCTACCTGTAATTTCTCACGGGAGCTTCGGATTGGTGAAGGAGGGTTCGGGACTGTTTACAAGGCCGTGCTAGATTCTGGTCAAGTTGTTGCCATTAAAAGAGCAAAGAAGGTGAGTAAATATGACTACTTCTGCTTCTGCAGCAGTGCTTGCCTTATACTGGTATTTGGTTGACATAAGACTATTGTGCAGGAACATCTAGAGAAGCTGCAAACTGAGTTCAGCAGTGAAATTGAACTTTTAGCCAACATTGATCATCGGAACCTCGTGAAGCTACTCGGTTATGTCAACAGCGGAGATGAACGGCTTATTATTACAGAATATGTACCCAATGGCACTCTGAGAGATCATTTGGATGGTAAGACCTCTTCACCATAATAACTGCCTAAGGTTTAAGTCAACAATGAGCTTAAAAAATAGATATCCTCTGTGCTGTTCATGGCACAGGTCAGCGTGGGAAAATCCTGGATTTCAATCAGCGTCTCGAAATCGCCATTGATGTTGCTCATGGCCTTACTTATCTCCATCTCTATGCAGGTGAGAAAATGAATAAATAAACAATTAGATGAAACAATGCCTGATTGGTTGTATTGATGATGAATCAGGGAAGCAAATCATTCACCGAGACGTGAAGTCATCCAACATACTTGTGACAGAAAGCTTGCGAGCTAAAGTGGCTGATTTTGGGTTTGCAAGAGTTGGTACCATGGACTCCGACCAAACACATGTTTCAACCAAACTGAAAGGAACCGTCAGCTACCTTGATCCCGAGTACATGAAAACCTATCACCTCACGGCCAAGAGCGATGTGTACTCATTCGGGGTTGTACTTTTAGAAATTCTGACCGGCCGCTGCCCAGTGGATTTAAGACGACCATACCGGGACCGTGTCGCACTTACATGGGTAAGCTGGCCCTTTGTTCTCTTTAAATTACTCGAAAACGCAGTTTTCGATGATACCTTATGGTGTTCTCAAATGTCGTGCAGGCATTCCGAAAGTATGATGAAGGGCATGTAGCTGAATTGGTGGACGGTATGATGGAAGAAGTGGTAGATTGTGAGATATTAGTAAAGATATTTGCTTTGGCATTTCAATGTGCAGCGCCCACAAGAAACGATAGGCCCGAAATGAAATCCGTGGCAGAACAGTTGTGGAGGATAAGGGCAGACTACCTTAAGACTTCAAGGCGAGGGTAGGTATATGTTCAATTTTATTAGTCTTTTTAAAGACGGCACACACAGCATGTATTACTGGTGTTCGAATTCGGGTCTTAAGAAATGATGAACATCTACCTTTGCCACCAGGACATAAAGGGATGAGCTTAGTATAATAAATAGGGGTGTATGAACTTTTTTACCTTATATTATTTATTTAACATTAAAAATGCATGTCTTTACTTATTTTTCATTATATTTAATCTTTAATACAAGATAATTTTACCAAAGCAAAAATTGTGAAGGTTGAAAGACCCTGACTGGTATCTTTGAAACTTTACTGCAATGCGGCTGCTGAACAATGAAAGGGCTATTGAACCATAAATGGCTAAAAACAAGACTATTTACAAATTTAGTTTTAGGGTAAACCCCCTATCTAGAATGACTGCTGAATGAAGGCCCCCCTAAAATATTTTAAGAAAAGGAGGGAAATGAAACCTTAATCTTTTCCATTTACTATTTACCAATAAAGGGTGCAAACCTAATATGTGTTCCGCCATGAAATCGTGCCTTGTCAGTATGCCCACCACTGCTGCTCTCTGCAGTCATAACATCAAGCATTAGACCATAATCAAACAAAGAACATTGAAATGGCAGGCTTTTTAGTTTTGAAATGCAATGAACATTTAAATCCAAATGTAAAAACATGAGGAACCAAATAAAGAATTAGGAATCGAGATTAAGGGAAATAGATATGGTAAAATTTCTTACGTTGGACATATTGGGTACGACGAGTAGGTGCCGCAAACCCATTTCACGGAACAGTGTGCTTGCCTTGGCTAGGGACATCGTCTCCACAACCGTGTACGGTGATGCGTTGGTAAAAGGGTGCAAGTCCAAGAACATTTCCATCTCTTCATCAGTTAAGTTTATGTCTTCTATCTTATCAACGTTACCTAAGCCCTTCTTTGCAAACTCATCTGCTAAGAAATGCCTAAAGGCCTCAGCACCTATCCGAACAGGGGTGCGCAAGAAAGCTCTCTTCTTTAGCAGTGTAATAAGATGTGCACGGAGGATTAAACCATACAAAAATGGGGATTCGGAATGCGGAGGTTCGTCGATAACCGGAAAACCGTGATGACTTGTGGTCTTGAGGAGGTGTACTACATTTCCAACCTTCTCAATTCCGTGACAGAGCTGAAGCGGGCCAGAGACAACATCAGCAACTGTGAGCTGCCTCATATAAGGTTCGGCATGAGCTTCTAGGTAAGGAAAACCCTTTGCCTTCATTATAAGGTCATAAATGTTGCCATTAAAAGTATCAGCTACAGTCTTGGAAACCAGAAGAACCATCATTATCATTGGCAACAGTAAGAGGTTATTGGTCAATTCCAAGATTATGACACACAAGGAGACTGTCATCCTCATAGAACCACCCAGAAATGAGGCCGCCCCGAGCACAGCATAAAAACAGTGATTAAGTTTTGTGTGAGAACCAAGTAACATTCCAACAAAGCGCCCATAAGATGCTCCAGTAACTATGACTGGTACAAAAAGACCTGCTGGAGCAACAACCCCGGAGCTAACAATACTTAGAAAGAAGCAGGTGACAAAGAATATGAGCATTGTTGAATGCTGAAACTCGGAGTCAGTATTCCTGCTGAAAAGATTTCTGATAGCATCATCATTTGTGTTGAAAATGAGGCTTGCAAGATCATTGTAGTGGCCAGGAGGGCATTGAAATTTCTTGTAGTTACCAGATCGACCTATTGTGGGACAGGCTTCGGCTGTGTCGAGTGGGCATGGTTGGCAAGTTGCGAGCCATGGTAATCCAAAAAGCAGACATGATGTAAAAATGGAGATTGCACAAGCAATAAATATTCTGTAAGTGATGCTTTTCCTGAGATGAGAAAGAGAAGGGGAAATAAGGAGAATGACCCAGTAAACAATATTATGCCAGGTACTAGAAAATTGTAATTGGTGCAGAAAAGGCAAATATGAAAATAGAACTTACACATTGATGATGGCGTAAACTCGGAGAACCTTATCTAAAAGGAAATTGTACAGACTTCCCAATACGCCACCAACAACTCCAAGAAGAAGTACAGGGGGAACATCAGCTATGTGATACGAAATGTTTGCTGAATAGACATCAAACATTATCAAACCCCCTTTACCAAATAGCCCACACTTGCCACTTAAACAAACATCAATGAGAGCTCGTAATATGATTGCAACCACAGCAGTAGTAAAGAAAGCTCTCCAAAGAAGGCCACTCGTCCACCTGCAGAACAAAACCAGGATATTATCGTTAGATATTCACTTTTATCAATGAGAACCCTGTGACTCTTGAATGAAATATAGGAAGAATCCCGTTTTATCTTTCGGTCCAGTAATGATTATGAATGAAGTAGCTGCAGATAGATATTGAAGAGTTGTTCTTCCTTCCATCTAAGAAATGAAGAGAGTTTATAAAACAACAATACAACTAACACTCAAATTTTGAATTAGCAAATATGTATTAAATTAGGACCTATGGGGCATGGAGACTATCTTGATAAATGTTGAAGAAAAACATGATTCATAGTTAAAATGTCAGTGTCTGTATTCGAATAATGCATGTGGCTAAAATGAAAGACTGACCAATATGCAGTAACATTGTAACACCCAGTACAGTGATGAAAGGATGGTTAATAAGATATCAACATGGTGCTCCAAATGCAATTTACCTACCAAGATGACATTTCTTCAAGAGCAAACAGCACACCTCCAACTGGGGCACGGAAAGCAGCAGCAATTCCAGCTGCAGATCCACATGTTACAAGATCTCGTCGGTCTCTATCGTTCTTAAAGAATCGAAGCCACTTCCATGTTAAACCATATCTTCTGGACCCTCCCTGTCCCAATAATGATGCAATGCATGAACCAGTATGCACCATAGGACCTGCTTTTCCAACAAGCAGAGATGATGACACTGCAGAAATGCTTCCAATAATCTGCACATTTCACACAATTATCACATTTCAGAATCGAATTGACAAAAAAAGCAGAGAAAATTGTTTCTCCCGAATTCCTGATTACTCTTCACTGAAAAGAGAAGAAACTGATGTTTAAAACTTTGATGGTACAAAATTCTATAACTTGATAACTAATTCCTTATCACTGAATCTATTACTTATTAACTCTGCTTACAATTAAGAAACGCAAATAGATTTAAAACTGCGGGGAGGGGGGAGCTCTTCTCCTCAGCATCAAAGGAGTTTGCAATTAAAAGTTTTTTTAATATAATATATATAATACCTTAACAATACAAGTTCGTAATGAAATTATTCCCGGAGCATCTACACCATTCAAGTAAGCCTTTACTTCCGGTATACCGGAGCCAGCCGCCGCCGGAGCAATAAACGCCGTAATGATGGCAGCAAATAGAGTTAAGCTCAAATTGGATAGAAAAAACACTAGAAATGCCGTATCATATCTGCAACAAACAGAGATATAAGAACCGCGCTATAAGCAAAGCAAATAAATTTAACCAATCAGAATTTCGAGAACAAAAACCAAATAAAAAAAGAGAGGGAGAGACCTTCCGGCTAACATCATGTTAGATGTAATGACGAACTTAACGCCGGCGATGTTCTCAACGGCGAGATTATTACAGAAACCAACAAGACTGACGATACCGCCAATCAAGAAACAGAGAAGCCACTTCATGAAAACATATTGAAAATTCTGGATCCTTCCACGTGTCCTCCAGTCTTGTTTGAAGAAATCATTCTCAGCAATCCTTAAAAAGGAAAACACACCGAACCGATTAAAAACCGAACTCTAATTACGGAAAACATAAATGATAACCGGGGAAAACGGGTGGCTTACTCGTAGTCGAGGCTTTCGATAGGGCAGAGGTTGACGCCTACGATGGCGACCTGAGAGGTGGAATTAGTGGATCGATGTCGGGCAGATAGTAAAGGAGTGGTGAGAGACTCGTGGTCATGGCCCTGGCTTTGGCTTTGCTCCGGGGGCACATTCTCTGACATGACGTCAGGTGGCGGCGATTTGGGCTGCTGGTGGAACCTAGGCCGAAACGAATATAAGAATTTCGGTTCGGAATTCAAATAAATACAGTTTTTGCTCCAGCAGAGGAGAAAGAGTTTGAGATTGAGTTGAACTCCACTGGGGCAGTTTGTTTTATATTTTATGTCGATCTTCTATTTTCTTTTTTCTTATATAATAGTGAATTAAAAATCTAAAATAATAACTGGGCCAAAGCGGGGTCGGTGTGATCCTTTGGGGACAATCAATAAGAGATGAGGAAAAATGGAAATCCGCAGCAGACAATCCCCGCAAGCGTCAACGTCCGAAATTGGAAACTTCGTGTTGAGGACCTGTGGGGCTGGCTCGGGGCAACGCAGGTTCCCACTCTGCATCCACCGGCATTCTTCTTTTTTCTCTTTTTTTCCGTAAAATAAAATAATCTCCATCGTTTTCATTATCTCCATCCCACGTCATTTTGCTGCCTCCCCTCGTTTAGTGTAAATATATATCGTGATACTTAAATTTAATTTACCAGGTGTAAAATAAATGTATGGTATTTGTATTAAAAAGATGGTTGTTATTTTTATTATATTATTTTTAAACAAAATATGTTAAAAATAGTAAATGTGTTTGACGATGTTAAAAATAAACATTGAATGTATGTACAATGATGTAAGTGCGTGAAAAATAAACGTAAATACATAAAAAAAAATAGCAAATGTATTTACAACGATATAAATATGTGAAAAAATAGTGAATATATTTACAACGATTTAAATACGTAAAAACGTGAAAATAATATGATGATATAATAAAAAATAATTTAAAATTATCGCAAAGTTAGCTTTTAACACTACCTCAATGATAAATATCACTCAAGATAGTCTACCACGTGCGACGAATATTGATGAACACCACTAACGATGAACACCAATGAACACCATTAATTTTCTTTTAAATTTTAAAAATTTAAAGGACTAAAATTATAATTAAAATTATCTCTTAAAAATAAAAATCAAATTTAATAGTTACTTTATAATATTTTTTGAAGAGATTGATTTTGTTAGGGTTTAGGAGAATTGTGTATATTTTATTCTAACCTGTTAAAAAATATTATAAAGTAACTATTAAATTTGATTTTTATTTTTTAAGAAATAATTTTAATTATAATTTTAGTTCTTTAGATTTTTAAAATTTCAAAAAAAATTAATGGTGTTCATCGGTGTTCATCGTTAGTGGTGTTCATCAATATTCGTCGCCCGTTGTAGAATTTTCCTATCACTCAACTTGCGTATTAAATAATACGAAATTGAATATCAACTCTACCAAATACATGATTATTTGTGTATTCCATAATACAAACGTGTTAAATAATACAACACGCCATTTACATGCCAAGTTGCCAATAAGGTGTGTCTTTAATATTTAACTTTTTTTTATTCAATTAAGTATTTAAATATGGTTTTAAAGTTAGATTTGATATATTAATACTACATTTTGATATCAAAAATATAAATTTATCCTTTTTAATAGAATTTTAAGCATGTGTCGAATGTTAATGTATATTCTAAAAAAATCATTAGAGTTGGTAAAGTAGATTCAGATTCCAAAACTCAGGGGCACATTTTCAATATACATACATATAAACCATATAGTACATCGATCAGCAACGTTGTTGTTTGGTGGAGAAGATTGAGAATTTGAGATTGTGTCAAATTTCAAAGCCTAAATTATCTTCCACTTGGAAACCTTCACTTACCACGAAACAAAACCAGATTAAACAAATAAAAAGGATAGATTACCTAACGTAACTGTAACAATAAAATATATTCCAATTCATGTATATAAAATATGTTGTCAGAAATGGTCAATAATGATACACCAAACCATCAATTGAGAGGTAATTATTTGTCTCACAAGTGCTAATTGTAAG
This sequence comes from Hibiscus tridactylites, assembly GCA_958450335.1. Classification (NCBI taxonomy): domain Eukaryota; kingdom Viridiplantae; phylum Streptophyta; class Magnoliopsida; order Malvales; family Malvaceae; genus Hibiscus; species Hibiscus tridactylites. The sequence goes on from OY288282.1 coordinate 89,173,299, forward strand.
TTTTTTTTACATAATTATCATTTATTAAATGGATTTATATCATATACACTAGCAGTGGAAACTGAAAGTTTTCACAAACGCTTTAGTTTTAGGGTTTATGGGTTTATGTGTATGGGTTTAGAATTTAGGGATAGTGGTTATAATTGATGGTTTAAGTTTAGAATTTAGGGTTTAGATGTTAGGGTTTTGTTTTTAAGGTAATATGGTTAGGATCTAGGTTTTAACTTATAAACATTGAATTCTAAACATAAGCCCTAAATTATAATCATTATCCCTAAATTCTAAACCTCTAGACCTAAACTCCTAAACCTTACACCATAAATTAAGACCATAAACCTTAAACTAGGGCGCTTGTGGAAACTTTTATTTTCACCGCCAGTGTAAAGAATAATAATTCTTATTAAATTTATTTTTTATATTACCTTCACGTGCTTCTTTCAAACGCATGAACAATGCTGGATCTAGAAAAAGGAGCACTCTTTTCCATTCCATATGAAAAGGTTTTTAATGAGGATTATTTACTTTTTTTTTAAAATATAATAATTTTTTATTTACTTGTTTGAAACCATGTGGAAAACACATAAGCATTAAATAAATAGATAAAAGAAAACCATTAAAACAATTAACCCACGCATGCATGGTGTATATTTGATTGGCAAGCAGGGTCTCTTCCAACTCTTAAGATGGGAAGGAAAAACATAAAAAAAGATGGTGTCATTACTCATTAGTGTTTGATTTTGATGTAATATCTAAATAATGCAGAAAGTAGCTTACGTACTACTATGATATTCATAGAGGTGTGTAACTGGAAATGTTTTAAAAATGTAAATAATTTAGAATACTTTAAATTTACATGATTATCCGTATTTATTATTTTGTTAAAAAATTTATTAAATATATTTTAATAAATTTCTTAACAAATTTTTTTACAAACGATACCACATTATTTGACTTTAAAACAACTCCAACAGTGAAGACTTGTATTTTATTGATGATATTGTTGTATACAAAGATGAAATCAGTGATTTTAATTAAGGGTAAATTTAATATTTAACTTGAGAAGTGGGTATAAATCAATGGAATAATGATGAAATTGAGTTATCGAGGAAGCATCTAATCGTGGAGAAGTGGTTGTCTTTTCAGTGGACGTGGGCCTGGCAAAAAGAAAAGGGCAAAATACCAATATTGGAAATGGTTTAGAATCGGACAAAAAGGGTGGAATTTTCGTGTGACAAAATTACAACCAATGCATCTTCCCATGCCATGCTGATTAATAAGGAGACTGGCCCTACAGAAGGGAAACCAAATCCCTAAATTATTTTCCTAGGTAAGGAAATAGCCAAGTTAGCCACGTGCGAAACTGAAACTGAAACTGTTCTCGTGAATTTCCACAATCCATTTTATAATTTTGCATTATGAAATTATTAAAACATAAAAAATATATAAAATAACATTAACAAATTAACGTGTACAATAATATAATTTGAGTTAAACGCATATTTAGATTATTATTTTTTTTTTGGATAAGTGATGTTTTTATTATCTAAGAAAGCAGTACAAAAAAAACGCTGCAACTATCCCCTACAGGTGTAATTGGGAAGCCATCCTCTTAAGGAATTCCTCAATTTACACAAATTCATCTATTTACATCATCCATATATACCTCTCTACCCTGTACTTTAATACACAGTTTGCTTTATACAATCAAGTAAACTATACCAATTTTTTTGTGTATGTTTAAATTTCTTATAGTTTCGCTCTTCCCAAATATGGTAGACAAACGCATTCCATGCAACCTTGAGAATGTAGACAATCAAAGACTTGCCCTTCAAATGGGAGCACAGTCACTCTAACTCGCCTTCTCAGTCCATCGAACCTCTGCTAATACCGCATAAGGACAGAATTGCAGCCCAAACACGCTGCGAATAATGATAATCAGCGAATAAATGCCTCCTAGAATCAGTGCCTCCATCACACAACAGACATTGTAACTCCACACACATGCCCATTCGCTGTAACCGATCACACGTTGGCAGACGTTCCAATATTGCCATCCATGTTATTATAGCATGCTTCGGAACATGCATCCCAAACTACACAACCCTGTGCCATGCCACCTTAGGTTCGACTCCACTAGTTTCAATCCATATGCTTCTCACACTAACAGCCGAAGAGGTGAGAGTGAGAACCAAAGGCCGGAGCTTAATTAATTTGCGCAAGCACCAGCTGTAACTATCTTTGCAGTTTACCGTCCAGTAGTCGCTACCTTTAAAAGCATACATTATAATCCATGCCACCCAAAGAAAACTTTCATCAGATAGCAAACTACGAATAAGCCCAATCATACATGCCATGTTCCACGTACTAAGGTCCTTAACTCCAAGACCTCTTTCTCCTAAAGTTGGGTAATTTTTTATCTTATTCCCTAAGAAATTCTTTTTATCAATTAGATTTTAAAATTATTAAAAGTTATCAGCAGTAATATATCATTACCCCTTTTCCGTTAAAATATGTAGCAAACCTATAAATTTTTATAGGAGTGAACATATAAAAATTTAAGGAGATGAAAATAGGAATACATAAAAAGAATTTTCTTTTAAATTATACTCCAATAGTAAGTACAAGAAAATAGAAAACAGAAAACTCAAACAATAATAGAATAAAGATTGTTATTCCAATCTTCCGATGTAAAATCCATTGATAAAATGAGAAAAAATTAAATTTATTATGTGACTATTGATTAGAAATGGTTTGAGAAAAAATAAATAGAATTTGCATAAGAAAATCAAATAAGATTTTGAAAGTGTTTAGTATTACTTATGGGTGAAAAGTTTCTTTTTGGTAAAAGTTATTTTTAATTCATGCCAAAGGGGCCCTAAGGGTCACGGTGACTTAGATTTTTTCTAAATGTTTTTAATATTATTTTTTCTATCCCCCACTTATCATTCTTAAATTATAAAAAAGAACCGCAAAACCAAAGAAAATTTGGAATAGAGTGACTTAAAGAAGCTGGGAATTGAACCCATGTCCAACAGCACAAATGGCCGAGCATGGCCCAAATTTGCTAAGCTTAGTTTATAATCCATTTCCACTAAACTCCATATTTAACTCATATTAAGTTACCAACAACACAAAAAAATATTAATGTAAAGAGAGTACTTCGAACATAATACCTCATTAATAAAAAAAATTAAATATTTAAATGCCAAAATAAATTAAGGACTTGTGATACTTTTAATTTAAATTATATTTATCTAAATTGTAATTAAAATTGAATATTAAATTGAATATTAACTTGGTGTTAAATATTTAAATTTGTCAACGAAGTATTGTGTTCGAATCACTCTCCTAATTTTAATATTTTAATTTGTGTTGTTGAAAACTTAATATAGGTTAAATATAGAATTTAGTGAAAATGAATTAGAAGCTTAGCCTAAAATATTTGGTTTGTGCTTGGCTCTTTTGTGTTGTTGGACGTGGGTTCAAGTCTCAGCCTTTTCAAGTCAATATGTTCTAATTTTTCTTTGGTTTTTGAGTCCATTTTAATAAAAAAATAGTTGAGTGATCAAAAATGAAAAATTGTGATAATTGGATGACCACCCATATAGTTTTCTCAAATTTAAATGGGCGAACCCTTGGACTAAAATCAATGCAATTATTTTCATTCAATTGAGCCCATAGACTAATGGCTGGACTGAACTGTCAGAAAGCATTTATGCAATGGATTAAAGTAACCTATGGATATGAGTGATTATTAAATGAATTGATATTTCATTTCAGTAGTCTCAATTTACAAATAGTTACTTTTAAGTTGAGCTATGTTATTAGTCTTTGTAAATTTGTAATAGGTTTAAGTTATTGACTTTATCTTTTCTTCAAAAAAAAGTTATTGACTTAATCTTTATATTACAACAATAAAAATAAAAATCATAATTAAACTATGAATGAATAATAATAGTAATATTGTTTTTTACTTAGTATTATGTTATTAAAATACCAATAAAATTGTAACTCAAACTTGAATAGTTTACATCATAAAATATATTTATTATAAATACAAATCATGATTCAACTTTAAATTATAAAATATATTTACTATAATTTGAGCAAGCATATTTAGCAGGTCGACCAAGTTGTTCATCTTTGTTCCCTCACATCTCTTTAAATAATGGGTTCTAGACCAGGTAGGGACTCCCCCTTCATTCCCGTAAAACTTCCGTTCACTTCCCTTCTAACTAGGATTAAGATTAGAATTTATAAAAAAAATTAATAAATTATATTTTTGGTAGTTTAATTTGGCCAATCCCCCTATCCCATTAAAAATGTTTTTTTTTATTCTCATATATACTATAGATAAATCATAGTAATAAATAATTATATTGCATGAATAATTGACATTGAAAATAACATTATTTTAATTTGATAAATCTTAAATATAATCATAATCTGACCTACAGGGGAAGGGTACTCTAAGAGAAAAAAAGAGAGTATTTCTAGTGAATCTATAACTCATGACTTAAGAGAATACGATGGGACAAAGATGAGCAGCTTGACCAACCGACAAGTATTTTTAGTTATTATATAATAATATAAAATTATTATATTTTAATAATTGGCATTACAAAATAACATTTTAATAAGTGAAAATAATTTAATTAGATAAAGTCATAATAATATTGAAATATATTTCACACACATATTATGTTACTATGATTATTTTATATTAACATCATTTAATAAGTATTAAAATTAAAATATATATATATTAAATAGTAAGATATTATATTTTCATGCCGGGATTCAAACCCCATACAATATAAGGTAAGAGGCAATATGAGCATCTTTAGCTACTAAGTCAATTAGTAGATCTCATTAAAATTAAAACTTTTAAATAGCATTAACATCCTTTTTTTTAATAAACATCTCAGAATTTTTAACACTGCAAATAGATCCATTAGCATCTAACAGTTAAGCATTTGTAGTTATATTTTTAAAATGAAGTACAAATATCAAGAAATGTCGAACTAATTGAAATTTTTAATTGAATTAGTGATATACGAACAACAAAATTTAAAATTATTAAATATGTTAATTTTAAAACTTTAATCAAAATTTAACATGTAGTGTTTTACTGTTTTATAATATTATGACAGAAATAAAATGGTGAGTAATCTCATAACAAAAACAAAAGTCCTAGTCTTGCACGTTTTCTTCATCTCCGAAAAAGCAAATTATTAATTTTTTGTTTGTTCAAACGAGCACAATATTAATTTAGAGTTTGGGGTGGCCCCATAAGTTCGACATCAATCATTTTTCTTCGCTGAAGAAACAACAAGTGGCTCATGTTTTTATTTTTGTAGGCCTAAGACTCCCCAGATTCGAATATGCTAAACTAACATTATCAACCGTTTTAAAAATATGTTTAATGACTAAATCATGCTCACGTTTAACAATTTATTTTATAGTAAAAACTTTTCTTATTTTTTTAAGTCTAAATAATAGAAGTCAAGAATTTCTGCGACATATAATCCTAAGAAAACAAGGAAGAAATGAAAGAGAGAAAAAAATACATTTGCAAGGTAAATGTTAATATTGAAACTTATATAAAGCGAAACAATATAAAATATATACACCGTAAAGGTATTGTGCTCGAAATCGAGTCACATAGATGAATTATAACATAATAATTGATAACATCTTTTATTATTTGGACCACTCCACAAGTTTCCGTATTATTAATTTTAATTTAGTTTAATTTATTTATAATCAAATTTAAATATAAAATATATGATCGGGAGAAATCACAATTCACAAAGCCCAAGCGGCTGAATCAACCTCCATTATATGTAACTTTGAAAGAAGAAAACCATAACCATGGAAGACCCATCATCCAAGGAAAATAACCCAGGAGTTCTAGAGGTTCTCGAAGCTCTAAAACAAGCTTCCCACGAGTTACAAGCTCATCCAACTCGCAACCCCGCTCACTCCGACTCACCCGCCATTAAAGCTCTCCTCGACCTCGAAACCGAGTCTGATTCCATCCTCTCCAAAGACCCACATCTCTCTACTCTTTCCCGCTACCTCGCTGACCTCAAATCCCTCGTCGAAACCCTTGAAAAGACTCGTGGTCATGGCCTCAGGAGTTTCTTAGCTCGTCGTGTCTCGACTCACTCCATTTCCCGAGTTGCCGGCTCTATCGAGTCCGAGATTCAAGCCTGGATGGACCGTGAGAGCATCGAGAGCTTGTTAAAGGGTCTGAAAGAGCCGTGGAAGAAAGAGGACGCGTTAGTTCGATTACTAACTCAGTTCGAAGACCGAGTCTCACAAGGCTTTGATCGCGAGTTACAGAATCTAGTCCTGAAATCGAAAGCCTTCTCGGTCTTGCAGATGGTCCTTTGCGACCCGAATTGTCCAAATCGGATCAGGGAAAACGCAGCGTTTGTTGTGGCAGCTTTGATTCGATTCAACAAGGACGTGTTCGTGGGGCAAGTGAACATGGGAGATACCATTCACGCCCTTTTGGAGATGAAATCAACCCATAGCCTCAAAGTTCTGTGTGAGTTGATTACATTTACCAAATCCCCATTTGTGGATGAGATACTCTGTAATGGGGAAATCCCCAAGATTTTAACTTTATTGGAATCCAAGGATTTGGACATGAAAGTCGTGGCCTTTGATTGCATTCTCGAAATTGGTTACTTCGGACGCAAGGAAGCCGTTGAAGCATTGCTTAAAGGAGGATTGATAAAGAAGCTCGTGGAGTTGCAGAGGTCAGAATTTGGTGGTGATTTGATTGAGATGGGAAAATTTGACGACGAGAATCAGGAAACCGAGGGGAAGAAAAGAGAGAAAAGAGAAAACAAGTTTTTGAAAAACCATCCATTTGCAAGCTGTGTGGCAAGATTTGCAGTGCAATTAGAGGTTGGGGAAGGGTTGAGGCAAAGAGAGAAAAGGGCCTTCAAGCAAGAGATTTTGGAGAAAGTTAAGGAAGCATCTGTTAATGATGCCGAGGCTGCCACCATTATTGCTGAGGTTCTGTGGGGGTCTTCACCTTGATCATGTCCTGTGACAAGAATTCAGACATGGAAAAGGTAATTATTTGCTTCTTCTTAGGGTAAATCTCTTGGTTTGGTAGTTAGAAATTTGGTTATGTATTTGTTGTTGTAAATGAAAGGTTTATAAGAATTGAATTTCTTCATTCTGTTTTCAAGTGTATTGTTTGGTTTAGCTTTAGTACTTAAAATTTTGTGTCAAAACTGGGATTTATGAAAGCATATTCCTTTCCTTTTTCCTTTCTCCACTTGGGAAACTGCAATAATGAATTTGGTATTAAATTACTAAAACTTAGTAGTACTATTTTCAGATGGAAATTATGTTGGCGCCTCCGAAGGGGTACAGGAATCATTGCATGGTATATGCCTTTTTTATATGAATTTTAAAAATGAAAAAATGGTCTTTTTTTAATAATCCAAATGGCAACAAAATAAATGATTAAAGATTATGGTATATTTTCTTTTGTTTTCGAAGGTATCTTATTAGAGATAACTCAATGATTAATACTTTATGTTTTGTTGGTTGTCTTAATATTATAGGATAAATATTCTATACACATGCATTGGAAACGGAAATTTACCCAAGCGCCTTAGTTTTAGAGTATAGAGAGTTAGTTTAGGGTATAGGGTTTAGGAGTTTAGGTATAGAGGGTTAGAATTTAGGGATAGTTGTTTTAATTTAAGGTTTAAGGTTGTAATTTAGGATTTATAGGTTAAAATTTAAATTCTCACCATATTACCTTAAAAACTAAACCCTAACCTATAAACCCTACATTATAATCATAAACATTAAATTAAAATAATTATCCCTAAATTCTAAACCACTACACCTAAAACCTTAAACCCTAAATTAACTTACTAAACCCTAAAACTAAGGCGCTTGTGGAAACTTTCAGTTTCCACCGCCAGTGTATAGGATATTAATGTTTTAATAGTAACCCTAGTGGAATTTCGATGTCTTAAACACATCTGTTCTTATTTCTCTAAAAGCAAGCATTTCTTTCACGTAAGCTGCCATGAAAACTCTAATGAAATTGAAGCATCTTATGAAAAAGCAGTTGAACTAAAAAATGACGAATTAGAACAAAAAAAAAACTAAAAATGACGAAATTTGTGAGTCATTTCTCGGAAAGATTCCCACTGGTTTTATTAATCAAAACTAAAAGTGTTGATTCTTTCAACCCAAGTACGGGAACCGCGTGCAGAAACCAACAAGAAAACAAAACAATGTTCAAATTGTAATTATTAGCAAGAGCGGGCCCTGTTCACCACTTACAGTACAAGACGTAATCTGTCATAATGTTTTAGTTTGGATTCTATTACTTTCCAAAATCATGTCACCCTACGTCTCTTAACGATGGAAACAAACAAAGACAGAAATACGCCACGGCTGACATCAAAGTCCAATTAAACGGATTGCGTCCCAATTTACAGACAACTCAGATGTTAAGCTCGTAATGGAGGCAGTCTAGTCTAAACAGCCAAAGTAACCATTTTGATTCTCCATCATAAGAATCTGGCAAAATGTAGCAGTTATTCATATTGCAGGCATTCAAAACAGTATCATCTTATAATATCAAATTTTAGCATGCTTTTGGTTATTTATGCAAATGCAACACTTGTTTTGTTTTCAGTTAAGGGCGATGTTCATGAATTTCCTTTTTGCAAACGCTAACCACCACTTATTTGGTGTTCCATTAGGCCTGTACGCCACACTCAACAGTCTCCCACTCGTCTCTTCTCTTATCTGCTTCAGATAATCCCTCAGCAGTTCTGCATTTAAGAAATCAGCTCAAATTCAGAGAAATAGCCCTACAAACATGAGACAGTGAGGAGATTTACCAGCTTCATTTTGAGACTGTGGGTGATGAAAAAGCGCTGTAAAAGGGAAACCAGGTTCTCCAGGCACGGCAACATTTTCCGACCCTAAGTTAATAATTGCCTTGGTCCCCTCCGCCAAGGTTCTACAGCCCTCAAGCCTTTTTAGAGACAGATTTATGTGGTAAGTCAAATATACAAGGAGCTTGTCTGCAGGGTTCTTAATATCAAAGTTCCTGAAGAAGACATTGGCACGAAAGAACGTGATGGCTTCATCAATAATGTCAGTTTTACCTGCAGACAACAATATTCAATTATCAAATCAAACAATGCTGGTAATAAAAGAACATGAATCCGACCTTGTTCCGAAACAGGAGCAGGACCCTTTTTTTTACTTTTCAAAGGAAGTAAAGGGCAGCCACAGGCTTTGGTGATTCCTTCCTCGTCAGCAAAACTAGAGTGATAAACCTGCCACTCAATCATTTGTAAGTCAATAAGCAATGATCGTAGCTAAAACTAAACGAGATTGATTCAGATACCATTTTCTTTTGAATTCCTTTTGCAAACGAACCAAATCTGCAGAGAATGGGAAACCGTTCATTCTCTCTATAATGCATTAACAGATATCAACATGTTAGCAACAGGAAACGAAATTTACCTGCAAACTTCTTTACAATTTTTTATGGTTGATCTTGAATTCAAAATTGACACAGGTGGGTGCTGTTCCATGCAATCATATAGCTAGAAATGGGAGAAAAATAAGGAAAAAAGCTTTCAACAGCGACATTTTCTCCTGCCCAGTTCTATGCAAATTGAGCTTGACTAGTTAAATGGGCCGTAGTGCTGACTTTCTGCCATTACCAAATGAAAGCGATTGAACTTTGAAATGAATAGGGTCGACTGCAAGGCCCAGACCAAGAATGAAATACAGAACCTAAAATTGATACTTTTTGTAGTTTTTGTTGGAGCTCGTGATCTAAAGTTCACATTGTTTATGTTCGAAAAGTTCACGGTGGACTTATTTTTCTTATTAAAATTTGGTTTAAAGTAAGAAATTTAGTTTGAGTAAATTTGTTGTTACGTAAATTTCCTTTGTAATCGAGTTATTAAACCTATTTTTCTCATTAAACTTTAATTTAAAGTAAGAAGTTTAGTTTGAGTAAATTTATTGACAGTTTTCGTGTTATATATATATATAGAGAGAGAGAGGGGGATGAGATCAAGTTATATGGTGTAAAACTCATTTAATTTTACACTAATATAAGACCATTGGATAAGTGGAATGGATGGATGAGATTGACAGTAAAAAATGTGAAGATTATCACTTGGGAAAAAAAAGATAAGAAAATAATCTAAGTCATTAATTACCATACTGTATAAAAATAATGGAGTTTTACACGGCGTAAGTTGATCTTAACCCATATATATATATATATATATATATAAAAAATTCAACCACAGTTGACTTTGAATGGAAACAAAAATGTTTACGTTGGTATCAGAATATGGAGGAGGGAATCAACCAAAAATATTCTTCCTGGGACCGTTTATGAGCTGGCGGCATGGCTATTCGGTCGTATCGTACAGATGTATACTATTCGTATGATTGGTGTAGATTTCTTACATTTATTTTCTTGTGTTATAATTGTTTTTAAATTATTTATTATGAACAATTAATAGAATATAATTCCTATTATATTTATTAAAATGTTTATACATTATGTATGGCGTGTTTTAATTAATTTTGACATGATATGGTATGTTTTTAATTAATTTTGGTGTTAAATTTATTTTATAAAACCACATTGTATCTAACAGTATCATATACAATTTAAACAACATAAACTATAGCCTGCTTCAAGTATTTTTCCCACATTATGCCACTGGAGCATGATATGAATTCCAGATATTAATATATTCAATTCACACACACACACACACACACACACATATATATATATATATATATTTTAAAACACTGTATTTAAAGAAAAAACTCATGTTGCTGGTATTTAAATGGAGTATATGTTTAGTATAAAAAAATTAAAAAAACTGAAGAAAATAAGTTATTTGTCTAAGCAAGCAACATATTGAACGGGGATAATACTTTGAGTCTAAGGATTAACTTAACATTATTTTTTCATGAAAGTATTATGAAAAAGTTTTTTTCCGCATGGTTTGGTTAAGATTTATGTGTTTAACGTTTTTGTAAAAAAATAAACATAAATATTTATATTCATTTTGTTTATTTTTAATCTATTTACTAATATTTGTGTTTGATTATTAGATATAAAAAAGATAAAGATTTATTTTTTCCGATTAAATAGAAATTACATTTCCGTACCGAAATTCGAACTCATACAAGATGGACATCATTAATCACTTGAACAATTAATATATCTCCAAATAAGAGGTATATTTATTTATGGTTTTTTTATTATTCACAAACATATTTTTTTAGTATTGTAATCGATTAAAATATAGTGTTTTAGTTCGATTTTATATATGAATAAACTTACCTATACTTATAGACATTATAGTTCAAATCTGTGTCACCTAGAGGACTATCCCACCCTCTACTATTGGGACCACTCAGTCGATTTAAATATATATTTATAAACATATTCACATACAGATTTTTGAATAAACTTAAAAAGTAAAACAAACAAACATTAATAAAAAAATTATTAATTCAAATTCGATTCATTTACGCTATTAATCATTATCAACCGTGCTGGCACCCTTCGGCCTCGGGTAATCAAAAACAGACTGGACATGGCAGCACCAACTAAGCGGACCCAACACACAACTTGGCTTATTTTGGCTCTTACTACTGCCTTCACCTAAGAAAAAAAAGGAAACCATACAGCTCAGATATTTATACCATTTCCAACTTGTACATGTGATTGAGGTCATCATTATCAATCTTTTTCGGATAAAATTCGTCTCGGTGCCCTACATATGCCCCAACACTAAAAAACACTACAAAATTAAATTTTAAGCCCTAATTCTAAATTTTAAAGTCTACGCCCTATACCCTAAAAAATACACCCTACTCTAAATTCTCTAAACCCTTACCACAAGCCCTAATCTAAAACCCTAAACCCTAAAGTTAATTTTGAGCGTGGGGACATATGTAGGGGCATCGAAAAGGGGTAGAGGATTTTCATCCATCTTTTTCGACATAGTGCTAAAAGGTTAAAAATCCTCTGCTCTTTTTCAGTATTATTATTTATGTCTCAACACTAAAAAACACTACAAAATTAAATTGTAAGTCATAACCCTAAATTTTAAATCCTAAACCTTATGCCTTATACCCTAAAAATACACCTTACTTTAAATTCCTTAAACCCTAACCATAAACTCTAAACATTAAACATAATTTTGAACGTAATGTCATAAGTAGGGGCACCAAAAAAAGGGAGATAATTTTGATCCAAGTGTTAATTCCCCAGTTTCAACATAATTTCCTTTGATTTGAATAGTAGCTTTTGTTTGCCTTTCAATAAAGAGTCAAAACTACCATTCTCTTCCCTGCCTTCAAAGTCCAACCAACTCTTCAATGCAAAGTAGTGTTTTAGGAATACATGATTGCTAAGTGATGTTGATTTCTAGCTTTTAACCAATAAGGGTTTTGCCTTAATTTAGAAGCAAGCTTAGAACAAACGCCATTCCAAGTCTAGCAGACTTTTCTTTTTACATGCTTAAACACCAAAACAAAGCAAAACCCTGAACACTACAACACTTTCAATCACCTATTTACACACATTTTTTTCAGCAGGATTTTGCACTTCTTTCTTGGTGACAACTGACAAAGACCTCTGAGGCCAAAGAATAGTACATGAATGAAGTCAAAGCTGACAGAGCTTGCTTAAGAACAAATCTTGGTTACATTTGGAAGATTTTGAGGTTATCCATTAAAATAGCTTGGGACTGCGGATGTTGAGACATAAGAAATGTTAGCCAAAGGCCCTCTTTGGCAGGCAAGTTCATGGATATCCTTTACGATATCAAACACGGCCTCCGGTTGTGCTAGTTTAAGAGCATTCTCTGACATTCTCTTCAGCTCCTCCGTCTTCGTGCCGAACCATTCCGACACAATTCTAGCTGTTTCCTTTGGACTTCTGGTGAACACTCCTGCTCCATTGTCTACTACATATGGTACATTGCCCTTTTCCTGCGGTAAAAAATTAAGGGTAAAGGTTAACAAGGCAATTTCGATCGAATAAGGCAATTTCGATCGAAAAAGTTGGTAACTAAACCTGTCCTGGAATGTAGTCATTGAGAACAATTGGAAGCCCCCTTATCAAGGCCTCTGCAATGGTACCAGGACCAGCCTGTAATTTCATATAGACATATTAATCTATGTACATTAAGCAAAAAATGCATATGCACAGGAAAGTTTAAATTGAAATCCATGTTCTTGCCTTTGTAATTATGCAGTCACAAGCACCCATCCATTTCTCCATCTGTGTTTCAAACCCTCTGACCTACAGTGGAGGTAAAACATGGTTTTACTAACTGTTTTCATTGTGCCTGTTTAATGCTTACATGTGGTAAATTAAAACTTGAAAATAAAATGAAATTTACCTTCACCGGGATCATCCATTCCTGCGATTCCAATGTGGAGGCAAGGCCTTTGTTTCGGCCACATATTATGATCAATTGCCCTATTGGTTTCTGTTGATCTTTATCGTATAGCGATTCACTGAGCGCCATTGCTGTTTTCTTAACAGGCCCCATTCCTTCACCCCCTCCCATCAGCAAAACCGCAGGTAAAACAGGATCTAACTCCAGCTCTCTTCTCAAGTCATCCTACAAAACCAAGGCAAAAGAATTAGCTAATGCAAGCATAGAGATTGGTTGATATTATGTCTACTGCAAGTCTGCAATCCTCACCTTGGAAAGAACTGCACGGGCAAACGAAGGCCGAATAGGAAGACCGAAAACCCGAACTTGGGAATCTTCAAGGCCATCATATAATGCTCTCTTGGCTACCTCCTTTGACGGGCAGTAGCATCTGTTAACTCTAGGATGAAACCTGAACCGAATTCCGATTGTTTAAAGATACTCAGGTGAGTTACTATACAGGAAATTCAGAAGTTACAGGCTTTGATAAACTGACCATGTAGGATGGCAGGTATTGAGATCTGTTATTACAGTAACAAAAACCACTTTCTTTTGCAGGCCTTTCCATTTAAGAACTAAAAGAGGAATGTGTTGCATCAATGGATGAACACTAATGATAATGTCTGGTTTGTACTCCATTAGACCCGCCTCTACCTCCCTTCGAAGACAACATAGTGAACATGTAATAATTAGACAGTAAGGCAACATGAATTCTTCAATTTAGTGAAACTGGAAGATGAAGATAAAGTTATATAAACCTACTTGGCGTAATAGGAAGCAATGGCAGCAAGATAGCTGCTGTGTATCCATCTAGGAGAGGTGCCGTGAAAGGCGACTTTCCAGAGCTGTACATGTTTCACCATGAACTTGTAGGACCTTTCCATGTCGTTCAATGGCCACCCTGTGTATTCTTTCCACACATCTTTCACATATATCTGGGGGAGAAAAGCAAAAGATGTCATCTTACTTCATGAATAATGAGAAATTAAAGCCAAGATCTAGATGAAAAGATTCAGGACTTGGTTTGAATTTGAATTAAAACGAGAGAATCAAGCAAATCACCCTGTATTCATCTCCGAACTCGATCCGAAAGGCGTCTCGGATAGCCTCGGCGGAAGCTCTATGGCCACCGCCGGTGTCACTCATTAGAATCAGCACATTCTTGCTTCTTTCAGCACCCATCTGCATCAACTGTATGGTCCCGTCCTCCTCCTCGTATTCGTCTTCACTCTCGTAAGAATACCGCCTTCGATGTTTAGGATGGTGGTTATGATGATAATAAGGGCGGCCGCTATTGCTACCGCCATATACACTTTGCCAGACCCTCTCTGTAATGGAAGCCACCTTTTCTGGCGTCGCTACCTTCATCACCATGGCTGCAGAAGGCCAAGAAAAGAAAGCAAGATTCCAAGAAGGACAAAGAGTAGCGAGCCTTTGGAAGTTTAACTGTTTTAACCGCCAACTACCCTTTTCCCGACGACAAGAATTGGGAGTTTTCCGGTAGATATATAGAACTTTTATGGCAGAGACAGATGTGGAAAATGATGTTTTTAAGGTTTATGCCCAGCATAAGTTGGCAGAAGCTTGGAATTTAATAAGGTTGTTGCAGAAGGAGAGGCGAGGAAGACAATTATTTAATTAATTAGTGATATTTTAAGTTTAGTGAATTTTTGTAATCGTCAGATTCGCATTTTATGTTGGAATGTTCGACAGGGAAGATTCGGATCTTTTCCTATGCTCTACAATTATTTTTCAGACTTAGTTTCTATACATTGATTATGTCATTATTATTTTAAAATGGCTTAAATATACATTTGGTACTTGGATTATACATTTTCTCCCAAGTTGGTACCTAAAGAATTTTTACTCCCAAATTGGTACTTGAACTAAACATTTTCTCCCAAGTTGACACCTAAAGAAATTTTCCTCCCATTTTGATACCCAAACTTTAATTCCATCAACTATTCTAACACTTTTATTAACATACTTAGTCCCAAAAATTATACATTTAATCAATTTGGTCCTAATTCGAAATAGTTCAATAAATTTAACAATGTGTATTTAAAAGTACCATCAATTTAGTCATTTTTACGATACTTCCAAATTAAACAAGCCTAACGGATCAAAACAACAATGAGATAACTGCATTCTACCATAAAATAACATCAAGTTACTGTTAAAATTTTTTATACTAGGAAAGTGATATAAACATTTAAAGGAGAAAAACAAACAATTTAAGAACATAACAAAGAGTAAATTGATAAGATTTCTAAATATAAAGGGTTAAATTTATTGAATTATTTTGAATTAGGACCAAATTAATAGAATGTATAAGTTTGATATCAACTTGGGAGAAAGAGCCTAGTTCAAGTACCAACTTGGGAGTAAAAATTCTTTAAGTATCAGTTTGGGAGAATATGCTTAATTCAGGTACCAACTTGGGAGCAAAATTTCTTTAGGTACCAACTTAGGAGAAGGTGTATAGTTCAGGTACCAAATGTATATTTAAGCCTTTTAAAATACATCTTAAAGTATATACGCGGTTCTGTAATTTTATTTGTGAAATCAAACAAGTTGGCTTATATAAATGTAATATATATAATTTTTTAAATATAGAGGGGGAAAGAGATCGTACAGTAAATTTAAACGGAATCTTTTATTTTACACAAGTTTAAATGATAAATATAAATATTTTGAACTAACAAGTGGTACGAGTAAAATATTAGATAATATTTATCTTAAAAAATTTCAGTTCGATTGCAATATCTATAAAGCGTGTGTACTTTATCAAAAGATTCTATGAATATTATTTTGTAATAACTTTATATTATTCAAAAATATATAATAATTTTATGATATTCATATTGGGATGGCTAGCCTATATGCAGGGGCCTACCCCATCCCTAAGGATTTTTTTAACTTTTGTCTCCTTGTATAATTTAAAAAATAGTTTATTTATGAATTTATTCCCTCACTTTCAATTATTTATGTTTTGCCCTTCGATTTTAATTTTTTTTTTATAAATTTGGATTTAAAAACTAATAAATAAATCGTTTCTATTTTTTTGTGATTTATTTAGTTTTTGTTGTCCCTTTAATGAAGTTGTTATGATTTTTAAATTTCATTTTTTATTAATTAATTCAGTGAGGGATATCCTCATGTTTCACTCTTAATAATAATAATAATAATAATAATAATAATAATAATAATAATAATAATAATAATAATAATAATAATAGATTTCTATTTCAGAACACATCATAAATAAAAAATAATAATGGTTTGTGTATAGCACCTTAATTAGAAAGAAATTGTAAACGATGATACGTGGAGCAGAATCCAAACAATTTAGAATCGAAGCGTTGTTGAATTTAGATTACTTGAACTTTCAATCAACTCCAGTTTTGGATAGAATTCAAGTTTGTACTCAACCTTCATTTCTTCATCTCAATCATTTTTAATAAAAATACTTATGGTTTGATATTAAAAATAGAAAATTATTTGATACATACACAGTGTAAAAATTAAAGTTTAGACTACACAATTTTATTTATTTTAATATTAAAACCTAAATCTTACACTCTAAATATTAAACCTTAAACTCTAAGTCCTAATTAACTCTAACTCTTAATATCATTGAAATAGACATATTTGTATGATCTAAATTTTAAACATGCATAGTGTATCAAATAATTTTCTTAGAAAATATATATTAAAATTCAAAATTTACATTTACATTTTCATTTGAACCAAATTATATATCGATAAGAAGCTTGATATTAGGTAAATTCTACGTGTTTTTTATTTTTCGTGTCAAGTTTGTTTGTTGGTTTTTTGGTTTAAAGAAACAAAATTCTACCCAAGTCTTGCTTAATTTTTGAACAATGAGTCTGTTATGCACGAATCCATAAGTTTGTGCGGCATTGAATATTCTGAAATGAATGGTGGGAAATTTATTTATTTATTTTCCACCGGTGAGTTTCATGACATAAAGAGAACATATATTACTATGAGGCCGGATTAAGAATGAACGAACACTGCCAAGTAAAATAGGTTTCAAAGTACAGGCAGGCTGAACTTAGTTAAGATCCTAAACGTTCAGCTTAGATCACAACAAAAAGCCTACATCCATGCCCTATCATTTAAGTATGTCCAATATGTTAAAATTAGTATGACGAACTTTTGTATGTACAATCATTCTTTCTAGTAGGAGCATGAGTATCAAACTTGAGACGGCGAACCAGAGCACAAGGGGCACGGCGGGTCACGCCTATTCTCAAAACTTGTTCTCTGTTCCAAACAATCTGCATGATATGCATGCCCACAAACTAGAACTGCCACAACAGAGAACTCAGCAGAAGCCAACGTATGTCCAAGAAAATACGGTTTCCGTCTCAGATGCTTCTGACATATGCCACATATCATCTTCATCTTGTCTGGTGACACTGCATCCATCACTAACAAACTAGACCGAATCCTTTCGGGTCTGCTGAATGCTTGATGCCTACCATCTGCAGACATTGGAACATTAAGTTGATATGGCAAAACGTAAGCATAAGACATCAAAAAGTCGAAGCTGCAAATGCGGGTAATGAACTAATGATCTTAACAAGATAAAAATGTAATCCCACTGTCAATTCTTGACATGGAAACCAATAAAGATGATGCATGTAACCTGCTTGACCTGAGTTGGACTCTGTAAACTTGAAGGATAATCTCTCATCATGCAAAGGACTAATCTTGCCACGAGAAGTTGAGGGATTAGAATGGTTGCCGGAGTTCTGCCATTGGTAGTGCTGGTCATAGTAACGCCGTGATCGTTTTGAAAACACAGAACGCCCAAGATTGTAATGGCGTCGAGCAACAGAAGAGTTGCGATGATGTATCTTGACAGAACTATCTCCAACATCCAAATTCAATGAAGGCTATAAAGGAAAGAGAAAACAAAATCAATGGAGGGGCAAAAGCATAACATTATCCAATTAAAAACAATGATGAAGAACAACTTTCAAAAATGAAACAAAACCTCTTTGGTTAACAACTCTGTTCCCGATGAGCACGGCATATCTTCTGCAATATTCAATAAAAAGCACAACAATTATTCATATTCTAGTTGTTCAAATTAAAACAAGGGGGAACTCTTAGCTTTTCCACACTATCAGATTATAAAGCTGAAGATAAACCAATCCTCTGTATGAACAATATTATTCATGGAATCCGACAATTTTGTCAAACACTCAAAATCAAATATTCACAAAAAAACATACCAAAATCCAGTTTAATCCTGTTCCGAGGGCTTGCTGCAAAAAATTCAGACAAAAATAAAAAAAAAACATTTTCATGTGCCTCAAACATTTAAAAGACATGAAAAAAGATTTTCAGACAGATTAAATAGAAGAAAAGAAACGTACCAGGAGATGGAAGGGAAAGATTATTATGATTATGATGTCGGGAACTTGTCCTTCTCTTTCCCATTATAATGAATTGAGTGAGACCTAAAAGAAAAGGAAGAAACAAAATATAGTAAATTACCCAAAATTAAAAACACAGATGAAGTTGTTTCGACGAGACTGAAACGGCGGAGTAAACCATAACCCCAAAAGGCCGATTCTGGGAAGTGAACGGTCAGTATATGATTTGTTTGTAGACGGAAAGAGCAGAGCCAGCAATTTCCTGTTGATATGTAGAGATTATAGGAAAATGGAAGAGCGGATGAACAAAACAACACGTGCTTGACATGGCGTCCGTCCAACTCATTCCTTGTAACGTGCACTAGATTTTGGCATGCGCAAATTAAATCATGGGACGGGCCTGGTTGATTGGGTTTGGACTCAAGTTGATAGCCTTACTCGTTCCAAACTATTATGTGATTGATTGTACTTTCAAGAAAGTATTGGGCTTGCTTCTACCTAAAACATTTCTTCCTTCTTTTCTTTTTTTTGACAGAACCGAATGTTCCTTTTTATGATTCGCATAATATCAAAAAGAAAGCTACCAGCCAAACTGTCACCAAAAGGAACAGCAAATGTGAACTTTTTTTTATTAAATAAATAATGAGATATTACGAACCCTTTAAGCGGTTCTATTAGTAAAAGATATTGTGTTCCATCCAGGTGATTCGGGTTCAGACACTATGTATGTTGGTGTGTGTGCGTTATTAAAAAGTTAAAAAAAATTAAACAGATAATACTATGTAATTACACCAATATATTCAACCAAAAAATAATGAGATACTACATTCAAAAAATAAATGTCAAAATTCGAATTTATACATGATAAAATGACATGAAATATTTTGTGTCACTTAGCCAACAAGTGGATCTTATGAAATGTGACAAATTCTAAATAAATATATACAAACAATTGTTTTGGAAAACTGGGTAAACTACGTTGGTGGTCATTGAAATTTTAGTTTCGTTAAAATCATTGCCATTAAAAAGAACTCATTTTGATCACCTAGAGCGTTAAACAGTTAACATAAAACTGACCTGAACCGTAACGTCAAATTTTTTAAATTTTAATTTTTCGGGTCAGGTTCGTGTTTAGGATAGAAATACATGGAAGGGCCTACTTTGCTAGACCCACAATGGTCCCACTCCCATAGTGACCAGTTAGCTAGCAGCAGCCATGACAAGCCAGTCCCAACCAAGCTTCCCTTTTCTTTATTCATTTTCTTTAATTGTACAATCGGGTGACGTGTACTAATGTATGCACTCTTGTCTCTTGTTCTTCAATATGACATGACAGAAACCCTAATTTTACAATCTTCCAATATACAATTTGCAGCCCAATGTTCTGAACTAAAAATTTATTGGTGGGATTCAATTTCGTTTTAGGTGGAACTTAAATTTAACCAACATGGCCAACTGGCTATCGACCCCATTTTATGTCGTTGCTTGTTATATTACCTTTAATTTACAACTATTCCTCAATTTTGATTTATCTATAAATAAAATCATGGGAATTAATTTCACTGTTTTTAATTATTAATATATGATTATAGTTGTAGTCGTATAAATATATTAGATTGGAACTTTTATGTTTCTGGTCATAGTAAAAAAATGATAATATTTATTTTATAGGAGATTCTGATTCGAACAACTTTTGCTTGTAAAATGTATGCCTCATATCAAAAATTTAAAAAATATTAACATATATTACATTGTAATCAAAGTAAAACTATTTAAAAATAATTTTATTTATTTTTCATTCCATTTCTAAGGCTAAAAAAGTTGAAGACTTTCCACACCAGAATATCTACTAAAATGCAACACATTATTCCTTTTCAACATTTGAAACCCACTAAATTCTTGGCTATATTCGCATTGCTATGGATTGAAAAAATTATATAATTTATTTGAATAAACAAGACAAAACCCTAGTCACTCTTCATACCAAAATTTCTAGCCCCTCTTCATATCAAAATTCCTTCGATTCTATTCGTTTTCTACATTGATCAATCTTTTTAATCAGTGGTCGACAATCAATTTTAATATTGGTTGTCGACCACCGGATCTATTAGTTTTTTGTTTTTATTTTAATAAGAATCTCGTTCTCTGTCTTTGTGACACGTTTTTCCTCTGTCCTTGTGACATGTTTTTGTTTTTGTTTTTGTTTTGTGGTTTGATTCATCTGTCTTTGTGACATGTTTCAGCATACCCTAGCGATCGATTGTTGTTCGCTCAGATATTCAATCAGTGCTAGTTTCTGATTTATATTTTTGTCGGTGGTCACTTGGAAAGTTATACCCCCACTCGGTTGATGGTTGTTTGCCGATGAAATCAGTCCTGGGTAGCGGTACTTTTTGCTTGACAACCTGGATCACGCACCACTCCTTCTTCCTTCTTTATGCGTCTCGTTTGGACAGAGACAAGGAGATTCAGGAGTCTGCTAAATTTTGTTGGTATGCTTATCTCCATAGAAGTTTTCATTTTTCTTTGTTTTTAGGTTGTAAGGATTTATTTGGGTTGTTTAATCCAAACATTCTTCTACTTTGATGCATTGTAATTGTGTTTTTTCTATGGATTTAATAAAAATTTAGTGGCTTTTATCAAAAAAAATAATTTTATTTGATTAGAAAAAAAAAACACTTGTAATAGAAAAATGTTTTAAGACACGTCCTTAATGGTATCCCTATTTAGAGCGTCAAAAACATGTTATCCAATCATCCTAAAAATGGAGCAAATTCAAGATATGAAAACTTATGTCAATTAATTTCATCTACGATTTTCGCAACATGATAGTTGTGTACAATATTTTATTCAATACCAACATTTACAAATTAGATAATAAAAAAGAAGGCAGGTAGAAACTCCAAATTAGTTCATATTAAAAAAGTAAAAGAATACTTTTACTCTCCATAAATTTATAAAACCATTTATCTTTTCAAAAAAAATCCTAATATAAAATGTATATAAAATCTTCTGCTTGATTTGAATTTAAAAAGCTAATTTAGAGTTTTAAGTTTTAAACCACATGAAGAAAGAACGAGCCAACGAGGGAATTGGTTGGTGCAATGAAAAGTTTAGATTCCAAGAAGAGTGGGTCCGTAGGGCCCACCCGCTTTGGCTTAAGGGTCCCGATCTCATATTCGGCACAAGCCCCAAAATAACACCATTAAGGCATATATTCTCCAAAATAGCATCCAAAGTTTTATATTTTTCGAGATAGCACTATTAGTTCTTACATTGAGCTTGTCGTACATGCACGGTAAAATTTAATTTTTCCCTTCAAATCTCCATTTACAAGTTATTTAAAAGATTAACTTAATTCTAATCTAAATTTGTAGTGCATGCATGACGAGTTTTATGTAGCTAAATTAGTTAATTTAGTTAAAAAGACAAATTCTTTACAGATTTAATTAATTTTAATAAATATTTACCTACATACATGCACGACGAGTTTAAATAAAATATTTTGAAAAATAAAAGCTTAAATAGTGTTATTTTAGGGACAAGGCCTTCATGTTCTCCATCTAGTTATAGCCTTATAGATTAAGGTTACATGTTCAGTAAAAAAAACCTTTTAAATATTATGACTATGTTTGACAGTTAATGAATAACTGATTGTATTAGCTGATTTGACTAGCGGATTGTATAAGCTAATTGTATAAAAATATTTGATAAAATTAACTGATAGCTAATGATTGTTTGATTATTCAAACAAACAAAATAACATATTAGGCATGATTATAATTGATACTTATTTAAATAGTTGATTAGTTATTAATATTTTATATATTAATTAGATTATGAAAAATAGTTTTTTTAGTATAACATTAATAAGCATATTTGAATGATCTATATATTAATTTATTATTTATATAATTATTTTTAATATAATTTAATTAATTATTAAATTTAAATACAAATATAAACGTGTAAGAATAAAAAAACAAAAAAACATTAGTCTACACATGTCACAATGTCAAAACCTCTGATTTTAATAAACTCCTATTACTAGTTTAGTTTTTTATTAGATGTTTTACCTCAATCTAATATTAGCATATTGATTTTTGTAAATTAATGTCTTTTTTATTTTAATTTACAGAAATCAATATGAATATGGATTATTATCATATACACTGGCGGTGGAAACTTTTTAGTTTCCACAAATGCCTTAGATTTAGGATTTAAGAGCTTAGTTTAGGGTGTAGGTTTTATGGGTTTAGATATAGGGATTTAGAATTGTTGAGTGGATCGAAAGATCGATATTTACCAAGAGGGGGGGTGAATTGGAAATTTTAAGGATTGTAGTGGAAATTGGCAAATTAAAATTGAAGGACAAGGAATTTAGAGTGGTTCAAGTTCCAAATGAACTCTACATCCACTACCTTAGTCTCACTAAGGATTTGCAACAATTTCACTAAATTGATCTTCCCCTTTTCTAGGACAAGGAGGCAACCCTTTACAATATCGGTTGATTTTTCTACCCAAAAATCAACCCAACCCTCACACAAAAGAACAAAGGAATTTGTAGGCTAATTAGGTATCTCTCAATACAAATGATAGCCCCAATACAAGCACTCAACCCAATTTTACAAAATAAGAATGAAGAACACAAATTGGGATTTTACACAAATTTGGGATTTTTGCTCTAATGCTTGAATTTGATGTTTGGATGTTTGCTTGAAGTTCAATAGTTGTTGCTGATGCTTTTGGATGTCCCTTTTATACCTTCTCATTGAATTCTAGCCGTTTGGGTGGTTGGGGAAGTAATTGGAGCCGTTGGAACCCTCTCTTACCACCATAAATGTTGTCTGCACCAACCCGTTTCGGAACACGGGAAACCTGTTTCGGAACGGACTAAAATAGAAAGAGCCGTTGGGGTGCATTTAAGAGCCCGTTTCGAAACGCCTTAGGGCCGTTTCGGAACGGTTTTGCCACTGTAAAAGGGTCGTTTCGGAACGGTCCTAGACCGTTTCGAAACGCCTTAACGGTTTTGATAAAATCAGTTAAGACATACAACGGTCATATTTTTCAAACTGAAACCTAGCCCCAGTTTCGGAACGGTATGATCCGTTTCGAAACGGAATGGCTACTGTCAAAGGGTCGTTTCAGAACGGGCCTTAGCCGTTTCGAAACACCCCTTATATATTAAAAAAATCTGAAATATTTGAATTAATTTAACCCTTTTTTAATCCAACATGAAGAACAGTTTCGAAACGAGGTGAGCCGTTTCGAAACGCTTCCAGGTGTTTCGATACCCGTATCGGTACGGTGGTCGACAGTGGTGAAACTGTTTCGAAACGCCTTGAGGCCGTTTCGGAACGGGTACATGGAAACCACTGTTTTGACTTGAAACACTTAGAAAAATAATTGGAAAAGTATGTTTTTAACTTAGGCATATTATAAAAATTATATGGGGATATTTTTAGGACTTAAAATTCGTTTAGACTTTTAATTTAGTCCTTAGGTTTTTAGTTATATCAAAATTAAAATATTTGTTTCACAATCTCCCCCTTTTTGATATAACAAAACCAAAGTTAGAATTTTTGAGAATTTGGAAAGTTTTGAACATATTCTAACTCCCCCTTAATTTAAGATAGTTTTTTTTTTAAAAAAAATTTTGATTTGAAGTTTAAACCTTTTAAAAATTAAAAACGAATTTTAGTGTTGTGGCTCTTAAATTTCTTAAATTTCTTCTCCCCCTTTTTGTTAGATCAAAAAGAATAACATAAGCTCATAGAGAAGATAAAAGATTAGTACCAATAAGCAATAATAAGCAACCATAAATTCATAACCAAAATATCCAAAACATAATTCAAAACGTTAAGTTCAATATAATTCAAACAACAAAATCCCAAAATAAAATAGCCATAAGCATAGGTCTTAAAACATGATAAAACACAAGATGCAATCTAAATCCTAAAAAGCATAAATAATATGATATGAAATGAAGATCCTAAGCCTCGTCATCATCATCCTCGTCATCCTCATCGTCATCGTCCTTGGCTTGAGAACGTTGAAACTTCGTCCATTGCCCATAGAGAGTGGAGAAGGAGAAATCCAAATTGGAATGAGAAGTTTCAAGAGAACTAAGACGATTCTCGACATTCGACAAACGATTGCCCATTGTTTCAAAGCCCGAAGTAATGCGAGTGTCCAAAGCATCGAACCGAGAGTCCAAGGCATTGAAACGCTCGGTAAGAAAAGCCGTGAGGGCATCATTGTTCGCGGCTTGAACTTGCGGTGGAGGAGCAACAAGAGGAGGATCCGCTTCTCTATCAACTCTTTCCCAAATACCATTCACATAATGGAACCCGGACTTGCGAAAGGAAGATTCACCTATCTTGGTCTTGCGAGGTTCCGGAGAGTCGTAGGTACAATCAATACCGAGATGGTGAAATAGGGCGCTCAAGACAATGCCATAAGTGAAGGATGTCAACTCATTTGTGTCAATAAGCTTGATGTTATTGACAATCTCGGCAAAGATGATCTTAGGGACATTTGGGCGCTCACCCCTACGGAAACACTCTAACCAAAAATAATCTCGTTGACGGATATGGGAATATTTACCGCCGGAAGGGCGAATAAACCAAGAGACCATTAAGTGAAGGACACGATCATGCACATCAAGGTTAAGAGCTTTCCCGGTAAAAGTGCCAAAGTGGCGTTCATCCTCAAGACCCTCATTTTTCAGTTGAAGAGCAGACTCTAAAAGTTTAACATTTATAACAACCTTTTTGCCTAGCAAGGATGACTCAATCCCTATGATCTCGGTTTTGGACTCATCATAAAGAAAGTGAGCATTGGAGTAAAAGATGAGTACCATATTTTTGTAGCAAACATCCGGAAGGCTCAAGAAATCCATGAGATTCCACTCATCCAAACGAGGAAGATAACGAAAAAGGAATCGCTCGGAATTGAGGAATTCAAGATCGATAACACGTTCCTTACGAACCGCGAAATCCTTGACATAAGCAAAGCGAGCACGTGCTTCCGAAGTTTTGAAGGATTTCTGAAAAAGCTGAGTGAGATTCGGACGAATGCTCGATTCACCGGATTGAACGGCCTTGCGCTTTTTGTTCGATTGATCCGCCATCTAAAAACATTAAGCAAGTGTTTTAAAATTGAGTGTATGCATTGATAATTAAAATCAATCCAATAAGAAATCCCACTTAGGTTTTTGAAAACAAAATTAAAATAAAACAGTGTTAAAAAAAAAACGATTGAAAAATTTTATATTCGAATCAAAAATTTTGGGATTTGAAAAAATTTTCACAAGATTTTGAAAACCCACAACAAAAAACGTATAATTTATACAAAAATAAGATTTTCTATCCTATGATTCGAACATGAATTGAAAGAAAAGAGAAAAATTGAAAAATTACCTTAGTTTGGGATTTTGGATGATTTTGAAGAAATCCTTGCACAAGATTGATGAAACTTGCTTAGACTTGAGTTGAAGATTAAAACCCCTCACAATTTGGTGAAAATCAAGGAGTTTGAGAGGGTATTTATAGAGAGGGAGGCGGTTTAGGGTTTTAGAGTTTGATAAAAAAAGTAAATTTGTATCATTAAAAGCCCTAGATATAGCAATCCGCGATGCCGTTTCGGAACGGTCAAGACCGTTTCGGAACGGGCGGCTAGGGTTTTGACCATTTTAAAACCATAAACAGAACGTTTCGATACGCAGTTGACCGTATCGAAACACCCTTTGACCCGTATCGGAACGCGTTCCGATACACCCCCTTGGCAGAATCAAAAACGTTTCGGAACGCTGTTAGGCGTTTCGAAACGCCCTCTTCTCAGAACGTGATTTAAGGTACCCGTATCGAAACGGGTTCACCTGTTTCGATACACCTGGGCCTGGAAGTGCAGATGAGGCTCTAAAAATGCAGAAAAATGATCTTATAAGAGGCCTAACATGCATAAATGTCATGAATGAGCAGACAAAACATATGTAGGCATAAACATACTCCCCCTAACTATAAGCATGGATGAAATTAGGAGTTTAAACACATCAACATGGCATTTCACAAAATCAAGCATATTTAAGCACAAAAGAGGTCCTAAAAGGTCAAGATAGGCTAGCTAGACCTAACTCTCTCCTAAGGGACCAAAAACGCTCTTTGTCTAAAGGTTTTGTAAAAATGTCCGCTAATTGATTCAAGGTGTCTACATACTCTATAACCACATCTTCCTTAAGGACATGATCTCTAATGAAATGATGCCTTATTTCTATATGTTTGGTTCTAGAGTGTTGGATGGGATTTTTAGTTAAGCAGATTGCACTAGTGTTGTCACATTTTAGGGGTATGGTTCAAACTTTAATTCCATAATCTAAGAGTTGTTGCTTCATCCAAAGGACTTGAGCACAACAACTCCCTAAGGATATGTACTCGGCTTCGGTGGTAGATAAGGCTACACTATTTTGTTTCTTAGAGAACCAAGATATGAGCATACTACCTAAGAATTGGCAAGTTCCCGAAGTACTTTTCCTATCAATTTTGCAACCCCCATAATCCGCATCCGAATAAGCATGTAGGTTGAAGGTAGAGTCTCTAGGATACCAAAGGCCTAAACAAGGAGTGTCTCTAAGGTATCTAAAGATTCTCTTAACGGCTATAAGGTGAGACTCTCTAGGACTAGCTTGAAACCTAGCACACAAGCAAACACTAAACAAGATATCCGGTCTACTTGCGGTAAGGTAAAGCAAGGATCCAATCATAGAACGATAAAGTTTAGAGTCAACACACTTACCTCCTTCATCTTTGTCAAGCTTTGTAGATGAGCTCATAGGAGTGGCTTGAGGCTTTGCATTCTCCAAGCCAAACTTCTTGAGCATATCCTTTATGTATTTTGCTTGGTTGATGAAGGTGCCATCCTTCTTTTGCTTGATTTGGAGTCCCAAAAAGAATGAGAGCTCCCCCATCATGCTCATCTCAAATTCACCTTGCATTAGCTTAGCAAACTCTTGACAATGACATTCATTAGTAGAACCAAAAATTATATCATCAACATAAATTTGAACTACTAAAATGTCATTTTTATACATTTTTATGAAAAGTGTAGTGTCCACCTTACCTTTTTCAAAACCTTTTTCAATTAAAAAGTTTGAAAGCCTTTCATACCAAGCTCTAGGAGCTTGTTTTAAACCATAAAGAGCTTTGGTAAGTTTGAAAACATGATTTGGAAATTTTGAATCTTCAAAACCCGGTGGTTGTTCCACATACACTTCTTCATTTATAAAACCATTTAAAAATGCGCTTTTAACATCCATTTGAAAAAGCTTGAAATTATGATAACATGCATATGCAAGCAACATCCTAATGGCTTCCATTCTAGCTACGGGTGCATAGGTTTCATCAAAATCTATTCCCTCTTCTTGAGTGTAACCTTGTGCTACAAGTCTAGCTTTATTTCTCACAATGTTACCACTCTCATCTAGTTTGTTCCTAAAGACCCATTTAGTTCCTATTGTAGATTGATTACTAGGCCTATCAACTAATGTCCATACATTACTTCTCTCAAATTGATTTAACTCTTCTTGCATAGCCATAATCCAAAAGTCATCTTTCAATGCTTCTTTTATGTTTTTAGGCTCTATGCATGAGATAAATGCAACATGGTTCATTAATTTAAGAGAAGAACGAGTGGTTACCCCCTTGGATGGATCACCCAAGATTTCACCATCTTTGACATAGTTCAACTCCCTTGGGTAGCTCACTTCCTTTTCCTCAATAGCCAAGTCCTTCAAGGCTTCAAGAGGTGGATCTTGTGTGTCTTCTTCTTTTGGTTGAATCTCATCCTCCTTTGAAGTTTGACCTCCATCAAAGGTATTTATGATTCCTACATCATCATCATCACAAGAATCCTTCCTAGGAAGGAGGTTATCATCGAATACAACATGAATGGATTCTTCTACTACTAAAGTTCTTTTGTTAAATACTCGATAGGCTTTAGAGGTTAAAGAGTAACCTATAAAAATAGCTTCATCACTTTTTGCATCAAATTTACCTAAGTTATCTTTTCCATTATTTAAAACAAAACACTTACACCCAAAAAGGTGAAAATAGCTAATGTTAGGCTTTTTAGATTTTAAAATCTCATAAGGTGTTTTCTTTAAAATTGGCCTAATCATTACTCGATTTACAATATAACAAGCGGTGTTTGTGGCTTCCGCCCAAAAATATTTAGGTAAATTATTTTCACAAAGCATAGTTCTAGCCATTTCTTGTAAAGTTCTATTTTTCCTCTCAACTACCCCATTTTGTTGAGGAGTTCGAGGAGCCGAAAAATTATGGCTAATACCATTTTCATTCAAAAATTCTTCAAACCCTAAATTTTGAAACTCGGTTCCATGATCACTTCTAATGTGTGAAATTCTAAGTTCAAGATCATTTTGGGTTAATTTTGAAAATGTGATGAATTTTTCCAAAGCCTCATCTTTAGTACTTAAAAAGAGAACCCAAGTAAATCTAGAAAAATCATCAACTAACACGAATGCATAAGATTTACCACCCAAGCTCATAGTCCTAATTGGCCCAAATAAATCCATGTGAATTAATTGTAAGCATCTACTAGTAGAAACATCATTAATGGATTTAAAGGAAGACTTATGTTGTTTACCCTTAGAGCATGCATCACAAATTTTGTCATTTGAAAATTTAATTTTGGGCAAACCTCTAACTAGATTTAGAGAGACTAGTTTTTCCAAAACACTAATGCTAGCATGTCCTAGCTTCCTATGCCACAACCATGCATCATTTTCATTTTGAGCAACTAAACATGCATGAGATGTATGTATGTCATCTAAATGCACCATGTATATGTTTCCTATGCGATGACCTATGAGCATAATATTATTAGATTTAATGTCAACAATTTTGCATCCATTTTTATCAAATAAAACATTAAATCCTTTATCACACAATTGACTTATGCTCAATAAATTATGTTTAAGACCATCGACATATAAGACATTTTCAATGAGAATGGTAGAGTGATTACCTATGGAGCCAATACCTTTAATGTGGCCTTTGGAGTTGTCACCAAATGTTACTCCTCCTCCACTTTTTGGCTTTAAATCCATGAATCGACTCTTGTCTCCGGTCATGTGTCTCGAGCATCCACTATCAAGGTACCATGAGTTTTGACTTTGTGCTTTGGCCTTGTAGCAATGCTCCCCCTACAAACAAAGATATTAAACCTTGATTTTTGGTACCCAAATCATTTTGGGTCCATGAGTGTTAGCTCCCAAAACCTTGGTTCCCTTAGGAATCCAAGATGACATAGCAATAATATTATTAGATTTTACAAGTTCCTTAGGAACCCATACACTTCTAATTCTTTTAGCTCTACTATGTCTAGGGTAGCTACCTTGTTTGTAGTAATTAGTCCTTTTCTTAGGTTGGTGTGTTCTAGAGGATTCTCCTACTTCATGTTTGACACTACCAACATTTTTTAAGGACTTTTTGAGCTCATTTAGCTCACCTAACACCTTTTGGTGTTCACTATTGCATTGAGACAAAAGATTATTAAGATCAACATTTTCATCTTGAAAGAATTTAAGTTCATCTTTTAATCCTAAAATCTTTTTCTCAAATTTAGAATTAGCTTGAGTGAGTGAGTCATTTTTCTCATTTAGCTCTAAAATGATTTTCTTGTTTTTAATGACCGACTCTTTAAATTTCTCAACTAATTCATCATATACCTCTTGCAACTCATCATATGCATCATTTAATTCTTCATATGAAAAATCTAAAGTAGATGAGTTAGAGGTTACCAAGGAGGAATCTTCCTCAAGTGCCATGAGACAAAAGTTGGCCACTTCTTG
Source organism: Hibiscus tridactylites (assembly GCA_958450335.1). Taxonomy (NCBI): domain Eukaryota; kingdom Viridiplantae; phylum Streptophyta; class Magnoliopsida; order Malvales; family Malvaceae; genus Hibiscus; species Hibiscus tridactylites. The sequence goes on from OY288282.1 coordinate 89,204,078, forward strand.
TTCGTCATCCTCCGATGACTCCTCATCACTCCAAGTAGCAAGTTTGGCTTTGAGTTTCTTCTTCTTCTCAAAGCTCTTCTTCTTGAGTTGAGGGCACTCCGAACGGATGTGACCGGATTGTTTGCACTCATAGCAAATGATGGGATCCTTCCCTTCTTCTTTGTTCCTTCCTTTGAAGTCCATCTTTCTTTGGATTTTTCTACCCCGGTTGGACCTCATGAATCGTGAGAATCGTTTGACTATCATAGCCAATTCTTCAAGTTCGTCCTCATCACTAGATGAGCTCTCATCAAGTTGTGAAGCTTTAGCCTTGAGAGCTATTCCCATCTTCTTCTTCTTTTCAACTTCAAGTTTCTCTACTCTTTTCTCTTCTTTCTTTTTCTCATCTTCCCTTCCTTGCTTCATGATCTCATGAGTAAGGAGAGAACCCACAAGCTCATCAAGCTTTAATGTCTTCAAGTTCTTTGCTTCGATGATGGCGGTTCTCTTCCCATCCCAAGCTTCGGGAAGTGAATAGAGTAGCTTCCGGACAAGCTTGTCTTCCGGTATGATCTCTCCATAGCCCTTTAGCCCGTTGACAATTGTGGAGAATCGATCAAACATTTTTGACACCGTCTCATCGGGCTCCATCTTGAAATTTTCATAACTAAGATTGAGAAGACCAATCTTAGTTTCCTTGACATCATTGGTGCCTTCATAAGTAGTCTCAAGTGTGTCCCACACTTCTTTGGCATTTTCAATGGAAGAGACCTTTGAGTAGATGTCCGGACCGAAAGCACAAAAAAGCATGTGGAGAGCTTTATCGTTGACTTGAATCTTCTTCCTCTCCTCTTCACTCATTTCGGCTTTCTTCTTCAACACCATCTTGCCTTCACCATCTTGCTTCAATGGAATGTATGGCCCATCCTCAATGACATCCCATACAAGGTAGTCACTTGACTTGATGAATAGCCTCATTTTGTTCTTCCAAAAGGAGTAGTTGTCACCATTGAAGAAAGGAGGCTTGGTGGTTGATTGTGACTCGTACATGCCGGAACTGGAGGTTGAAGCCATCTCTTGATATTTTGATGATCACACTCTTCCAAGGATCTCCTCTTGTGGTTGTTAATCCTCAAAGAGTTAAGCTCTGATACCAATTGTTGAGTGGATCGAAAGATCGATATTTACCAAGAGGGGGGGTGAATTGGAAATTTTAAGGATTGTAGTGGAAATTGGCAAATTAAAATTGAAGGACAAGGAATTTAGAGTGGTTCAAGTTCCAAATGAACTCTACATCCACTACCTTAGTCTCACTAAGGATTTGCAACAATTTCACTAAATTGATCTTCCCCTTTTCTAGGACAAGGAGGCAACCCTTTATAATATCGGTTGATTTTTCTACCCAAAAATTAACCCAACCCTCACACAAAAGAACAAAGGAATTTGTAGGCTAATTAGGTATCTCTCAATACAAATGATAGCCCCAATACAAGCACTCAACCCAATTTTACAAAATAAGAATGAAGAACACAAATTGGGATTTTACACAAATTTGGGATTTTTGCTCTAATGCTTGAATTTGATGTTTGGATGTTTGCTTGAAGTTCAATAGTTGTTGCTGATGCTTTTGGATGTCCCTTTTATACCTTCTCATTGAATTCTAGCCGTTTGGGTGGTTGGGGAAGTAATTGGAGCCGTTGGAACCCTCTCTTACCACCATAAATGTTGTCTACACCAACCCGTTTCGGAACACGGGAAACCTGTTTCGGAACGGACTAAAATAGAAAGAGCCGTTGGGGTGCATTTAAGAGCCCGTTTCGAAACGCCTTAGGGCCGTTTCGGAACGGTTTTGCCACTGTAAAAGGGTCGTTTCGGAACGGTCCTAGACCGTTTCGAAACGCCTTAACGGTTTTGATAAAATCAGTTAAGACATACAACGGTCATATTTTTCAAACTGAAACCTAGCCCCAGTTTCGGAACGGTATGATCCGTTTCGAAACGGAATGGCTACTGTCAAAGGGTCGTTTCAGAACGGGCCTTAGCTGTTTCGAAACACCCCTTATATATTAAAAAAATCTGAAATATTTGAATTAATTTAACCCTTTTTTAATCCAACATGAAGAACAGTTTCGAAACGAGGTGAGCCGTTTCGAAACGCTTCCAGGTGTTTCGATACCCGTATCGGTACGGTGGTCGACAGTGGTGAAACTGTTTCGAAACGCCTTGAGGCCGTTTCGGAACGGGTACATGGAAACCACTGTTTTGACTTGAAACACTTAGAAAAATAATTGGAAAAGTATGTTTTTAACTTAGGCATATTATAAAAATTATATGGGGATATTTTTAGGACTTAAAATTCGTTTAGACTTTTAATTTAGTCCTTAGGTTTTTAGTTATATCAAAATTAAAATATTTGTTTCACAAGAATTTAGGGACAACCATTAAAATTTGAGGTTTAAAGGTTAGAGTTTAGTTTTTAGGGTAATATGGTGAGGATTTAAATTTAAATCTATAAACCTTAAGTTGTAAATTTTAACCACTATCCATAATGTAACACCCGGGTTTAGGGGTCGGATGAAAATAATATTTAAATAATATTTTGAGTTTCGGTTTTATAATTAAAATAATAAAATATTCTCATGAACTTCGTGTTTATAAAACGATTAAAATATATGTTGGACCTATCTTCTAAGTCCAAAATTTCCATGGACCTTAGGAGATGGTAGTTTTAGCCATTCATTAATGGCATTTTGGTCATAAAAGGGATTTTCAAATTTAAATCCCATTTTCTATTAAAACAAAAGCTTGTCATCTTCATCTCTCTTCAACTCCCCCATTTCCATGACAATGGAGGGTTTTCTCCATCTCCCCATTTCATCCCATTTCTTCTTCAATCTTGGGGCTTTTTGAAAGGTAAATATATTTTTGACTTGGCCTAATCTTCCTCTTCATGTTGGTACCAATATCTCTCATTATTGTTCATGATTTTAAAATTGAAGGTTTTAGGGTTTTGTTTAAAAATGAGAATTTTATGGGTTTTAACCTAAGCTATTGATTTATTATTGTTAGATAAGTTGTTTGCAACCCTTAAGGTCCAACATATGTGAATTTTAAAGTATTTTAACATGATTCCCGAAATTGGGTAAAAATGGGTTTTTTGAAGGGTTTTGGGTGATTTTTGGGGGTTGTTTTAGATGGGAAATGATAGCCCAATGGTAGTGCTATGGTTAGGGGTTGAATTGGGATCATTTGTGAGTGCAATGGGTGTTGAAAACATGAATTTTGGAAGGGGTATGTGGGCTGTCCGAAATTGCAAAGTATGGGGGTTGGTCATGGCTTGCAACGTTGTAAATTGTGATTGAATTGTATTCCGGGTTGGTCTTTTGATGTTGGGCTGATTGGAAATTGTTTGAATTGTGTTTGAGGTTGTTTGGAAGCAGAAATTTGTGTTGGAAAAGCCTCGGGAAGAAATCCGGAAATTTGAGAGAGGTTGCTTGCTTGGCTTGGAGCTTGGAAGCTTAGGTGAGTGGTTAAACATTTTTAAATGATTTTCAAGTGTTGGTTCAAGCATGTGAACTAGGTTGGGATTGGTAGACCCGCCTAGAGTTGGGATTAGGGTGGTAGCCTAATCCCAATCTTTAGTTAGAGACCTTGGTTGATCTTTAAAGTGTTGAATTATGCCTAATGTTTAATCATGCTTATGGTGGTTATGCTTATGTTGTTATACATGTACGTGGAGGCATGGCTTAATGCATTGTTACATGCATGTTGATGATAAATGCAATAGAGATATACATATGTACGAAATATGATGTGATATTTGTGTTATTGAGATGCATGTAGTGTTGACATGTGTAATGAAGTTATGAAGTGATTGTATGATCCGAGGATCATGGTGAGTACATGCTAGGCATGGAAATGTGGTTCGTGCATGACGGTGAGTCATGGTGAGTACGTGCTAAGCACGGAAGTTGTTATGGATTGATATTGTGATAGATTAATGAAATGTGTAGTATTGGCACTAGTATGCTTGGGTACAAATGATCGATCATTAGGATGTCTAGTGTGCACACGTGAGTCGAAATGCGCGCGTGGTCTTGATGATGGTAGTCATCAAGATGGAGTACGGATTCGCCCAGAAATCTTCATATATATATATATTAGTCGGTGATGAGTGGAATCCCATCGACGGGCGTGAGGATGAGTGGAATCCCCTCCGCGTGAGATGAGGCGTGAGGATGAGTGGAATCCCCTCCGCGTGAACGGTGATGAGTGTAATCCCACCGTCAGGTAATGGTAGAGTTGTTGGATGTGAGTTCCAACGGTTATCCGCGTATTCGAGTCATAGCTAGGTGCCAATACGGATTGGGTTTATGTTGCCAACATGTGATTAATTGTGAGCCATTGTGATTTGGGATGTGTTGCTAACATGGTTTAATATATGTGATTTCATATGTTGTGGATTTAAACATGTTGAGCATGACATGATATTGAATATATGTTCATGCATCATCTATATTTATGGCTCGCGTGGATCAGAGGTAAGATCATACATTTTATCTTGGTTGTAGCTCGTGCTTGGACCCTACATTGTCGAAGATTTGTTTATGAGCTTACCCTCACTAAGCTTTTATGCTTACGCTCTCTTTTATTCGACAATGCAGATTAATGGCTTGTGGGTGGCAAGGGCAAGGAAAGGACTCCAAGTGTTGCTTACGGTTAGCTCAAGTATGATAGTTAAATTTAAAGATTGTAATAGTAAAGCAATGGGATAGGTGTCGTGTTATGATGCTTTTGGAATATATTGTTGTTGTTATTTAGGAGCATGTTAGACTCCTCGTATGTGTTTGTTAATTTGACTTTTGGGATGTATGCCTTGCTTGAAAACCATGCTAGTATTTGCTATCTAGAATTGCCTAAGTGTTGGATATGTTAAGCTTAATATCTATAATGACATGTATGGATGTGTGGCTTGTGATGTTGTGCCTTGATGTTTAGTCTTGATATGATGTTGCTCAAGCATGCTTGTATGTTGGGTTGCCTTAAGTTTCATTGCTAGTGAGTTGTTATAGGTTGTGGAGGTGTTTTGGGGCACCCTTGTGCCTTAAAACAGCCCAAACGAGTCTGCAGACAGGGGGTGTTTCGAAACGGGCCACCCTGTTTCGATACGGCCCCTTTGCTTTTGGCCAGCCGTTTCGGAACGGATAGGGGCTGTTTCGGTACGTTTTTGCTACTGAAATTTTGAGAAATTGACGAGATATAGGCGTACCGAAACGGGTCCTTAGTGTTTCGAAACGGTCAAATCTCGTTGACCACGAGAAGTTGACCGTTAGGGTCGTTTCGATACGGGTCACCCCTGTTTCGAAACGGTCACCCTATGGTTGACCCTGGCCTGTTGACTAAGTCAAGGCGTTTCGGAACACCCTCAGGGCGTTTCGAAACGGCCTGCTGTAAAAGACTAAAATGAGCTGTTTAATGTTTTGGTTGATCGGAGTATGCTGCATTGTTCGTATTTTCCGCTGCTGTGTTCTACATAGGATTTAATTATGCCTATAGACAAGATAAATAAAAAGGAAATTTTCTGGGTCGTTAACCGAGGGGAAGCCTTAACGGGTTTCGCTTCGGTTTTCCTCGTGTGGCCCACTTGGACCGGTCATCCGACCAGACCGGGACGAGGGGGTTACACATAAATTCAAAATCCATACACCCTAAACTAAGCCCCTAGACCTTAAAACTAAGACACTTGTGAAAACTTTTAATTTTTATCGTTAGTGTATCAAATAATTACCTTAAGAATATTAGCTCCTATGTAAATATACTATCACCGTAATGAATCTTCTATAACATTTAATCCTAATTAATCAATAAATAAATTGATTTGATTAGATACTAATAGATATAAAAAAAAAAATCACACACATTACGACAGAAGAGGGGAATAATAAAACTTAACAAAGAAAGCAACACTTCATTACTTCATATTCATTTGAGTATCATACAAACAAACACATGCTTTGATTTGATTTCCCGATATAGTTTTATTTATATAACTTTTTAATTAAAGATATAAATCATATTATAATTGCAAAACACATAAAAAATAGTATAAGTATTATACTCAGAATTCAAATTTAAATCCTAAATCAATCAAACTAACGTGGTTTAATAGGAGATGGAAAAAAAGCGAAAAATATTTATTTTCACACATTTCCATTTTCACTTTAGTTTCCACCGCAATGCCGCAAACTTTTCGTGTATATAAACTCCCATTTCTCCGCCATTTCCATCCGAATTATCTCTTTATCTTCCCTTCCTTCCTTGGTCATAACTCGCATTTGGTGGTCTTTTGCTCTTTGGGAAGGTTGGTAACATGGCGGCTTCTATTTTATCAGATCTCGGAACTGAGATTCTGATTCCCGTTTGCGCCGTGATCGGAATTGCTTTTTCGCTCCTGCAATGGGTTCTCGTTTCCAATGTGAAGCTGTCTCCGGGCTCTCCCACAAACAACGGTGCAGGTGGGAAGAACGACTACGCCGATTACCTCATTGAGGAAGAAGAAGGACTTAATGACCATAGTGTTGTTCTTAAATGTGCTGAAATTCAAAGCGCCATCTCTGAAGGTCGTTGCTCTTTCCACTTTTCTTTGTGTTTTTAGTGAATGAGATCTATATTTTTTAGTCTTATTATTACTTTTCTGATATCGAGTTTTACTGAATGTTTTTAGGTCGTTGCTTTTATTAGTTAATGAGATGGTTATTTTTGACAAAAGCCAGACCTTTTCGTCTTCTTGTGAAACATTTTGGTGTTTATGTTCTTGAAGTTTAGATCTTTTGTTTCTCATTGTGTTTTCTATAATGTTTGGTTTGTGGGAGTTTTTTTTTGGGTTTGCTGTGTTGTTTTTTGAGTTTTTACGGGAAAAGAAAGAGTTGGAGCACGAGCTTTGTGAAACAATTCTCAGATATAAATGTATTGAAAACCCATGAAAAACTACAGCATCGGCAAGCTGTTTCTTAATATAAAAATGTGCTTCAATGAATGTTTTCTTCAGATCGAAGTGTAAGGTGATGGGAGAATCTGCATTTTGGACCCCACGTGTATTTCTCAATTATATCCCACTATCGTCTATCAACATTGTTTTAAGTTGTCGGTTCTTCTTTTTCCTGGAAAATTGAGAATATAATTGAATTATAGGCCTCTTTTAATTCCTTTTTATCCGGTTTTTAGTTTTAGGTTTGTAGCAGATGGTATATTGAAATGGAAATGAATTTGAAGGAGTTTGTAGCAGATCTGGAAGTCTTACTTAACAAAGACAAAGTTTTCTTTTCCTTTTTTTGTTTCAAAACAAGGACATGAAAGTTGGATGATTTAATTACTTTGTTTGAAATATTTGTCATAGTAAAATCTGACTTGAGCAAATGATGCCCTATTTTATGATAAGATATGCTCAACATTTTATTTCACTTTTGGAAGGTTGGAACACAAGGAGCTATTTCTGGTGGACCATTTCCTTGTTCCTCTTTTTAAATATCGCTGTTGTTGAAATGAAAAAAAATTATTCAGATCCGATAAATTTTAATTTGCCCTCAACAAAATTTTGCATGACAAAATGCAGTTTGTTTTATGTTGGAGGTGAATTATTTCAATTCTATCTGTTACACCATTGTTTCTGGAAACTTGTCGAAGAAGCTTTGATGGTATTAAGAAAACTTTTGCTTGTAATAGAGACAATGTCATGACAGTATAATTTCGATACAAAAGATTACTGGTATATCTAGTTGCTCTGTTTATTGCTTTCTCTGCTGACAATCATTGTAAAGACTTTCCCACTTAGCTAATTTTTTGATTTATGAGCTTACAGGGGCGACCTCATTTCTTTTCACCGAGTACCAATATGTCGGCATTTTCATGGTTGCTTTTGCAATCTTGATTTTTGTTTTCCTTGGCTCCGTAGAGGGTTTCAGCACAAAGAGTCAGCCTTGCACATATGACCAATCTAAGATGTGCAAGCCTGCTCTTGCCACTGCTGCATTCAGCACAATATCTTTCTTGCTCGGTGCTGTCACTTCAATTGTTTCTGGCTTTCTTGGGATGAAAATAGCCACCTATGCAAATGCCAGAACCACCTTGGAGGCAAGAAAGGGAGTTGGAAAGGCATTTATCACTGCATTTAGATCTGGTGCTGTCATGGGCTTTCTTCTTGCTGCAAATGGACTTTTGGTGCTTTACATTGCCATCAACTTATTCAAGATCTACTATGGTGATGATTGGGGCGGTCTTTTTGAAGCAATCACTGGTTATGGGCTTGGAGGTTCATCCATGGCTCTTTTCGGTAGAGTTGGTGGAGGCATCTATACCAAAGCTGCTGATGTTGGTGCTGATCTTGTTGGCAAGGTGGAAAGGAACATTCCTGAAGATGATCCCAGAAACCCAGCTGTAAGTAACATGTATCTATGAATATGTTATTGCTCTTTAAATTCTGAGACTGAGTTCTGGTTCCTTGTCTCGGGTTGTGACTGAGTTGCTCTTATGTTTTCAGGTGATTGCTGACAATGTTGGGGATAATGTTGGTGACATAGCTGGAATGGGATCCGATCTTTTTGGTTCTTATGCTGAATCATCATGTGCTGCACTTGTTGTTGCTTCCATCTCTTCTTTTGGCATCAATCACGAGTTCACTCCAATGTTATATCCTCTCATCATCAGCTCTGTTGGTATCATTGTTTGTTTAATCACAACCTTATTCGCAACTGATTTCTTTGAGATTAAGGCTGTTAGTGAGATTGAGCCATCATTGAAGAGGCAACTTATCATCTCCACTGTTCTCATGACAATTGGAATTGCGGTTGTTAGTTGGATAGCTCTTCCATCTTCCTTTACCATTTTCAACTTTGGAGAGCAGAAAGCTGTGAAGAACTGGTAAGCACTTGGTGCTTCATTTGTTGACAAGTATCAAGAGTTGTATGATTGTGTTAGAGTTCTTAACATTGAATTTCTTCTGCAGGCAACTATTCTTATGTGTTGCTGTTGGTCTTTGGGCTGGTCTAATTATTGGTTTTGTTACCGAGTACTATACCAGCAATGCATATAGGTAATTAGTCTTGATGGTATTATTTTTTTCCTTGACTAGTCCTTTAGTTTTATTGATTTTAACACTTTCTGTATTTTCTCCTGCAGCCCTGTGCAAGACGTTGCTGATTCCTGCAGGACTGGAGCTGCAACTAACGTTATTTTTGGCCTTGCATTGGGTTACAAGTCTTGCATTATTCCCATATTTGCTATTGCAGTCAGTATTTTTGTCAGCTTTACCTTTGCTGCTATGTATGGCATTGCTGTTGCTGCCCTTGGAATGCTGAGCACCATAGCTACCGGATTGGCTATTGATGCTTATGGTCCAATTAGTGACAATGCTGGAGGCATTGCTGAGATGGCTGGCATGAGCCACAGAATACGAGAGAGAACTGATGCTCTTGATGCTGCTGGGAACACCACTGCTGCTATTGGAAAGGTTTTCCCTCCCACTCAAGCACAGGGCTTCTTTTTCTCATTTTGTTTTGTTCATGATTACTAGTCCTAAGTAAGGTTTATTTGTTTTAGTTGGCACTTGTGTCTTTGGTAAATTGTTGCATTGGTCTACTGAAGGAGCTCACATTTGCTTTTCATGTCCTAATTTTTGACCTTAGTGTAGATGACATTTAGGAGTTACTCTGTATCTTGATTACCTATTATTATTAGTTTTTCAATGCATCCTGTTTCCTCATGAGTAATTTTTCTCGTTGACCGGCTATGATTTTTTATGTAACTGTGGTACCTTAGCTTTCATACCAAGGTTAAAGTATAGCTGCGATTTTTTCTTTAACACTCTGCATTTGTTCCCAGGGTTTTGCCATTGGTTCAGCAGCCCTCGTGTCCCTTGCCCTCTTTGGTGCCTTTGTAAGCCGTGCTGCTATTTCAACAGTTGATGTATTGACCCCTAAAGTTTTTATCGGTTTGCTTGTTGGGGCAATGCTTCCTTACTGGTTCTCTGCTATGACCATGAAGAGTGTGGGAAGTGCAGCTTTGAAGATGGTTGAGGAAGTGCGCAGGCAATTCAACACAATCCCAGGTCTCATGGAGGGTACCACTAAACCTGACTATGCTACCTGTGTTAAGATCTCTACTGATGCTTCCATCAAAGAAATGATCCCACCTGGTGCCCTTGTTATGCTCACACCCCTTGTTGTTGGGATCTTTTTTGGCGTGGAAACTCTCTCTGGTGTCCTCGCTGGATCCCTTGTCTCTGGTGTCCAGGTGATGTTAACAAGTTTAAATATTCTGTATTACCACAGCTTTATGTTTTGGAATTACTATTAACTTGCTGCACGAAATGTTTCGTATAGAACGTTTTTCCTAATCTCTTTTTGTTGGGTAACGTTTGCAGATTGCAATCTCTGCATCCAACACAGGAGGTGCTTGGGATAATGCGAAGAAGTACATTGAGGTATCCAGATTTTGACTGACTTCCATGAGTTGCGCATATGATCGGCATTTGTAAGTAATGTCTCTATATTTACACATCGGATTTCGTTGTGAAATGCAGGCTGGTGCTTCAGAACATGCAAGAGCTCTTGGTCCTAAAGGATCAGATCCTCACAAGGCAGCTGTTATTGGTGACACCATTGGAGACCCTTTAAAGGATACATCTGGCCCATCACTGAACATCCTCATCAAGCTAATGGCTGTGGAATCACTTGTCTTTGCTCCCTTCTTTGCTACACACGGTGGGCTGCTTTTTAAGATATTTTAAGTGAAGACGTTACCATTTCTGGCACCTGTTAGTTCTCTTCTGATTTTCATCTTGAAATATATTTAGTTTGTAGCACATTTTGACTCTAGAGATCATTTCCTCTTAAGGTTAAATCGGCAGTAAAAGGTTACCCTTGTAAAAGGGTAGATGATGATGATGATTATGGTCAATCTAGGAAAGAGTTGAAACAACATTGTTACTATAATATTTACTGTTTTGTTCAATGAAGAATGATTTTGTTGTTCCTGTCATGTCCTGTTTTAATGCGAATTGCAGACTATAACGTTCAATAATCATTTTATTATTATTATTATTATTATTATTATTATTATTATTATTATTATATTTTCGAATAGCTCAAGAGCCTTTGAGTTGTAAAGTAGAACGGTGCAAGAAATGACCTTTTTAGTTATTATTTCATATTAGGCTTAAATCATTCAATCAATCTCTTATAATGCACCAATGAAAAATAAATATGAATTCTGTGACACCAAAACAGGTTATTTAATTCTTGCATATGAAGGTACTTCACAAAGCATGCATGCATGTGAGCCAATGATGGAGCCACATCCTTTCATTATCAATACTATAGGCATGGAATTTCACTTTCTCAAATTCTACTTTGCCTTTCTGAAAGCATTCATAGTTGAAAGAAGCACAACTTTCACATTTTCGTGCAGTTGCTTACTAGAGCTAGTAATCAGTAATAATCTTTGAAAAGCTTAATGCCTACAGAAAGTTGTTAGGGAAACTGTTAGGGCAGGAGGGACAAATTGTCACGGTCCGTTTGCGTGATAGGCAAGACCGTGACGAGATGCTTGCTGGCTGTGCTTAAAGTCGGGATGCGGGATAGCATTAAGGGTGTAGTACGTGCCGTACAGCCGTTCGGTCCTGGGGGCCGAGCGTGCTGGTTAGGCACCACACTGGTCGGGAGCTGTCCCCGCTTCCCTGATGAGCCCATGGGAGGGCGAAACCAGTAAGCATCGAGTGGAGAAGGCTGAGCCCCGGGCTTATGGGAGCCCTGGGTTGCCGCACGGGGGAGTTGTCCCTGCGTGAAGACTCTGACCCCGTGACAGATGGTATCAGAGCAGGTCGTGTGCTAGCTGTGAGCTTACCAAGCGCTCCATGTGCTGCGCGTAGCGGGTCAAGTGGACGAGCGTTAGACTCACACCCGAGTGAAGTGGTGTCCGCGAGTGGGACCTCTAGAAAGAGACTGAGACGAGGTATGGTAGGCAGGAAGCTACAGCGAAAGTTCGCCAAGCACTCGCAGAACCTCGGTAATGAGGGCGAGCAGGCAGGGAATTGCACACTCGATCTGGGTTTGTTCCCCATAGTAGTGGGAACGAGATTTCTCCCCATGCACGAGGGCGTGCATGAATTGAGTGGGGGAGATTGTCACGGTCCGTTTGCGTGATAGGCAAGACCGTGACGAGATGCTTGCTGGCTGTGCTTAAAGTCGGGATGCGGGATAGCATTAAGGATGTAGTACGTGCCGTACAGCCGTTCGGTCCTGGGGGCCGAGCGTGCTGGTTAGGCACCACACTGGTCGGGAGCTGTCCCCGCTTCCCTGATGAGCCCATGGGAGGGCGAAACCAGTAAGCATCGAGTGGAGAAGGCTGAGCCCCGGGCTTATGGGAGCCCTGGGTTGCCGCACGGGGGAGTTGTCCCTGCGTGAAGACTCTGACCCCGTGACAAAATGCCCACCTTCATAATAGAATTACTCAAAATGCTCCGGCTCATTCCCTTGCTTACTCCTATTTTCCAGCACTCTGAAACATGTTTCAGATCAAACTACCTGTATCGAAATCTAGTCCCGATACAAGTACCTTCATATGCAAAAACTGCTAGGTAGCTTAGAAAGACTTGATCTCAAGATCTGCAAACCACAGGTTCTAGCTTTTTGGTAAAGCCAGGTCCTGTGCAAGATCAGTAACTTGAATCCTGCTAATTTGACATAATTGAATAAACTTCAGTTTCCAACTTACAGTTGATTGCTTGATCAAACCCTACCCGGTTACTACAAAAGCCCAAGACCTAATCAAGCAATACTGCTATTACATGCAACTAAGGATACCAAGTTCTACTAAACAAATAGGCCCCGACTGTTAGTTCAAGATGCAATGATATGTATCTTAACCATCTGTAACATGACTACATGACATATGCCGAAAATAAGGTTCATTTGGAATGTTGAATCTTCTACTCTAAGCAAACAAACAAACTGAATTCTCCCTCCCTGCTAAACTTGCCTCATCAGAGGAAAAAGCAGGAAACAGTAGAATATCTGAAGGCCGATGATTAGTTTCATTTCCTCTTCTTAGAAGGTGGTTGAGGAACCTCGTCATCCTCATCTTCTTCGTCCTCCTCCTCTTCATCCTCAGCGTCATCGTCGTCGTCTTCATCGTCATCCCCATCATCGTCCTCATCATCCTCTTCACCACTCCCTCCATTCCCATTGGCTTCAGGGTCATCCTCGGGATCTCCTTCCTCACCTTCAGCTGAGAAATCCTCATCATCTCCATCATCGTCATCATCTTGATCATCTACATTGTCCTCCTCTTCATCTTCCTCATCATCCTCTGTATCACTGCCATCTTTGTTTTCTGGACCAGGATGTTCCCTTTTTAGAAGTTCGTCAAACGGAAACCTGAAAAAAAAGTCAATCCCATCAGCTGTCAGATTTCCTCGTCAATGATCGATGGATGGTAAATTGAGATGAAAAAGGAAAGGAATTCCAATACCTCTGATCCACTGCAGTCAAATTAAGTGATGCATTCATATCATTCAGCACTGATCCTGTCTGCAACATCTAAAATCATGTCAGAAAGTATCCTAAACAAAATGCTATATATAAGCAAATAAATGATTTAAGGTTCTCGTAGTCGTAGGCCACAGGCTTATGCACATTTAATGATGCTACAGAGAAACAGAAATATGTTTTTTTTTTTGCGTCAATTCAGGTTGTCATTATATGAATATTACCACCTTAAACATAATCAAGATCAAAGAAACAGAAAAAAACAAGGAAGAATGGTCCATTGACACGGGGGTGCAACAGTAACCATCTCGGTATGAGATTATTTGCAAGGCAACTTTTTTTATACATTGACATGTTAGCAACTTATTAAAATGATTGAAATAATCATGTTCATCTTCAAACAATGATCAATTCAGACTTCCCAAATTGAGTCAGAAATAACCTTAACACTACATATCAAGAACTATCAACTAAAATCTTTAATATCAGTTTGGTGGGGTATAACCGTATAAACTAACTAGATACACTTTCATGTCTAAAGCAGCAGAAAAGAATTGGTCCAGGGTTCGCAAATTCATGGCCCTGTATGAAATGACAATTAAAGCAATCTTACCCGATCAATCTGCCCCCTAATTTTCTAACTTCCAAGACTGAAGTTTAGTCATAATTGGCAGGATACAACGAAACTCGCAATAAACGTTAAAGTATTGGGATGCACAGTAACACAGACAGAAAAATATCCCAAGCACTACAAGGTGCAGGGGAACGTCCGTCCACCGTTCGAAACCATTAGAAGTTATATACAAGGATTCTAGTATCGTATTAAGTATTACACCAAAGCTTGCAGGGCCTCACAGGCAGCAATTTGAAGAAACAGTAGCCGTATTTTTCAATTGCAGACGACAAAACAATAAGTTGTAGATTATTTTCTAGTAGCAAGAAGATCATATTAAGTATTACACCAAAGCTTAAACTAAACTTATTATGGAAAAAAGCACCATTTCAGGTAAGTAAAAGTTTCAGTCATAAAAAAGCTACTAAAACGTAATGAAATCAATCAAAAGAGAAAGAAGGTGCAAACAATGAGAGGTGGTCCACACAATTCCAATAGCTGAAAGCAGAGCTTGTCCTTAACAACAACCAATGTACAAATTCGTAACAGAAAATGTAATAATTCTAGCACTTTAGTATCTCAAAACCACAATGAAAACAAAGAGAGAGTCAAGTCAACCACCAAATTGAGTAAATGTAGTGGGGAAGAACACAATACAAGCAGAATAACCTTAATAACAAACAAATATAATGCTTTTTAAACAAAACCAAAAAAGTAGAACATGGTAAATGAAGCAAGCAACACACAAGTTTCAGACTTTACAAAGAAAGAGAGTACATATACCAGCATGAGAAGGCAAACAAGAGACTTTCCAGCCAGAACTAAAGTCTCAGCCAACAAAGCTTCCATTACAGAACGCACCCAGATTCTCTTTTCAACTGGACTGAAACTACCCACCTCCATTTCTGCCTTAACAATGCTAAAAAAGAAGCACACAGACACTTGTAAATAAAAAATGAAACCAGTTAACAAAAAGCAAAACACGTTGAATAGTGAAGATAGAGAGAAGGAAATAGAAAGAGAAAGACCTGAGCACAGAGTGGTTTCTGGATCTGGGTCTGGGTCCGGTTAGGGTAAACACTAGGGTTTGGTCTGGATTAGGGTTTTTGGTTTTCAAAATTTTGATATTTACCAAGGTAGATTTTTGCGACTTCCAAGAAAGATGAAAGCAAAATGATTTGGTTGAGAAGAGCTAAGTGAAGTGGAAGCAGAAGATATGGGTTTGGAAATAGTATTTTAATTTTGAAAAGAGATTAAATTTGAGTTAACGCCACTCTTGATGAAATTGTTTTGTCCTTTGTGTCAGGTTCTGGAATGGAGCCTACTGTAATTAATGATATTAAATAAAACGGTCAAAATATGTACAAATAATGATTTTTTTAGAAATATTATTATTGAAAAGGGTAAACTATATTAATGACCACCGAACTATAGGGTTGATGTCGATTTGACCATTATATTTTCAATTGTGTTAAATATACCATATAACTATTTAATTGGTTCCAATGTAGCCACCTGCCGTTAAAAAAATACGAAAAAGTTAACGAGACTGTTAAAATAATTGGTATAATTACAAATTTAGTCCATTTTATTTATACAATAATTTAATTTAGTCCTAATTTTAATCTAATAAAATAAATTAATTATTCAATTAGGTGGTGACACGTGTCACCACCTTATTTGAGGGATTTATCTATTTTTATTAGATTTATTAAATTTATTTTCCTTCCCCAATCAGGTGGTGACACATGTCACCACCAATTGGAGTAAGAAAAATAAAATAGTGGAAAATGACCCCTAGAAGAATCAAACTTGGGTCTTTAAGAAAAGAGGGCAACACTCCTACCACTGGGCCAAGTTTATTTCTGGTATATGAAATACCGAAAATTAAACTTATTAGATCAATCTCCTTCCCAGATTCATTTCATCTTGAATCAAAAGAACATATTATTATGACAGTAATCTTCAGAAAGTGGTCTCTAGTAATCTTCAGATTTCATTTCATTTCATTTCCCAGATTTTATCATTTCTTCTTGCATCTCAGCATTGTAGCTTACATGATCTAATTTCTTCTCGAGATAAATTTATCTTCATTTCCTCCACTTCATCAGGGCTTGGTTGGTGCCCTCAGCGAGAGGTTGCAGCGGTGGTTTCTGCAAGGGTTCCAGCAACCATAGGAAGTGTAGAAGCTTTCACATTAGATCCAACTCACGTCAGGGCCCTTCCTCGTGCTTCCTCTTTCTCCTCTTGTCGAAGATTTTTTGTTTTTTGCATCTCTTTCAATGTCTCCGTAACAACAAGAGGCAAGAAATCATTGCCCTGTAAAATACAATATATTTCTTGTTTTTGGAAAGCAATGTCCTCCTTGTCAAATGTTACACATATATAATGCATATGCAATAACCTTTCACCATTATATATATTGGTGCAGAAACCACCGCTGCAACCTCTCGCCGGGGGCACCAACCAAGCCCCGATGAAGTGGAGGAAATGAAGATAAATTCATCTCGAGAAGAAACTAGATCATGTAAGATACAATCCTGAGATGCAAGCAGAAATGATAAAATCTGGGAAATGAAATGAAATGAAATCTGGATGAAATGAAGTGAAATCTGAAGATTACTAGAGACCACTTTCTGAAGATTATTGTCATAATAATATGTTCTTTTGATTCCGGATGAAATGAAATCTAGGAAGGAGATTGATCTAATAAGTTTAATTTCTGGTATTCCATATACTAGAAATAATGTAACCCCCTCGTCCCGGCCTGGTCGGATGACCGGTCCGAGTGGGCCACACGGGGAAAACCGAGTGAAATCCGTTAAGGTTCCCTTCGGTTAGCAACCCTATTTTTTTTTTAATCTTGCCTAGATGAACATTAAGTCCTATGTGATTCACAACAGCGGAAAACATTCAAGGGAAAAGCACATTCGAACCACGACCATACTTAACAGTCTATTTTTAAGCTTATAGGACAGCCAGTATCGATACCCTAACCAGGGGTATCAATACTCGGGTATCAATACCCTAACCAGGGGTATCAATACCAGGGTATCAATACCCTAACCATGAGTATCAATACCCGGGTATCGATACCCTAACCAGGGGTATCAATACTCGGGTATCAATACCCTAACCAGGGGTATCAATACTCGGGTATCAATACCCTAACCAGGGGTATCGATACGCTCAACTCTCATCCACAACACCCGATTCCAGTAACTTTGGAGGGTATCGATACCCTTAGGGTATCGATACCCCAGGCAAAATCTGATGCCTTTTGGGCAAGAGAGTATCGATACCCTAGCTAGGGGTATCGATACCCCCTGCACTGAAACTCCTCAATCTCAACTAAAACGACCTCAACACGACCCTAAATGCATTTCTCGACTCACCTAAGCGTATACCAACATGCAAGCACACATATTTAAGCCATGGGTGTCATTCAAACATGGATTTAAGCTGTCATACATAGCATTCAAATCAAGGAGCAATATAGGCAATATTAAGCATACATAAAGGCTCAAATGGTCTTAAAGAGAACAAGACATCTTGAAAGGTTTGCACTCATACACAAGGCAACCTAAACGCTCTAACGCATGCCATCACACACCAAAATATGCATCAAAGTATAACATGCTTACAATCCATAATCAAACTCAACAACATCATCATTCAAATGAGTCATACAAGCTCATATAAAGACACCCTATTGCCACATTGCTTAATTACTACAAAATCAACCATACTTGAGCAGCAACTTGGAAAGCCCTTCTCGCCTTGCCTCGAACTAACACCACGCTAATGATCTGCATTGTTGAACATTGAGAGCGTAAGCTATAAGCTTAGTGAGGGTGCTCTAAAACGAAAAACAACAACAATGCAGGGTCCAAGCATGTTAATCCTAGTCTTACATACATCAAGCATAGACATAATATCAAGTAGACCTAGCTAGTCTTTCAAGTGGCATATATGGTCTCTCAATCCTAACAAGCTTAACATCAATGATAATCATCATGCAACAACACCATATACTACAATCACATATCACCATCATATATCACAATACATGAACAAGTTTAATTGGCCACTTTAATTACCCTGATTGTGCGGATATAAACCTTGACAACACTTTACCTCGGTGGGATTCCACTCATCACCGGACCTTGCATGTGCGGGATTCCACTCATCGCCACATGCCCAACGGATGGGATTCCACTCATCATCCCGTAGAAATATAATAAAAGCTTTCGGTGGAATGTTACATCACCGTACTCCTCCTTGATGACTTAACGCCATCAAGGCCACGTACGTTTTGACTCAATTTGTGTGCACACTATCCTAATGATCGATCATTTACAACCGGTAATTTTTAGTGCCAATTATCATAACCACATCATATATAACCAACATCAACCATAATACATGCTCATCACATATCTACTCATCATGATGTATATACATGTATCAATTAACCACAAATCAAGAGTATAGCTAGTAAGCACAAAGCACATGGATATCAAAGGCTAAGCTATCAACTTGAATCAACTAGAAGTGGCTTACCAAGCACACTTCACCCGCACACCCACACACTCGAACCAAACTTTAAAAACAAGTTGAACCACTCACCGCCCTTCCTTAGCAATTCGAACCAATCTTCCTACGAACCCGGATTCGGTCTCAAAGTCTCTTCCGCGCTTCCACTTGCTTCTAGCCAAACAAAACATACACATTACTTCCCAATACAATGCTAAACTCAACCATCAACATACTTTGCTATCACAACCCAAATTCCTCAATTTCTCAAATTACATAACCTCCTAAAACCCCAATTTTCGTGCTCCCCTAAAGACTTGCTGAAAAATCGATTTCCAAACATCCAAATGACTTCCAAATCATCCCAAAACACCCTCATATCATAGGTAGACCAACAGCCCTTTAATTTCAACATAAAACCCACCAAAAATTCAAGTTTTACAACCTTAAAACTAGCCCTAAGACCATACTACGAATTTTCATCCAAAATTAACCAAATTAATATATGTTGTGTATTTCATAGTGCTTAAACAAACCCCCAATACAATTTATCAAAACAAATTGAAAACCCCATTAAAACCCCAAATTTCCATATGAACCCTAATTTCCAAAACACCATATTTTTGAAATCTAAAACGAAGGATAGATAGAGATTGAAAAGGAGGTTGAGAAAATGTAATTACCTCTTAAAACGGGGTTGAAATCATGTGGCAAAATGATGGAATATGAGCTAGGGTTTTGAGAGGTTTTAGAGATGGAGTTTCTTCCTTTTTTTTGAAGTTGGAAAGAAGATGAAAAGAAGATGATAACTTTTGGTTAAAGTTGTCTAGCTTTTTAAAACTTTAGGGTCAAATTACCTCATAAGCCCTCCCCTTTCTACAAAAGTTCAATTAGGTCATTATTTGAAGATGAAATGTTTTAATCAAATTTTATTTGATTCGAATTATAACCCGGTTAACTCCTAGGCCCAAAACACGGGTGTTACAACTCTCTCCCACTTAAGGAATTTCGTCCCCGAAATTACCTGACTGAAAGAGATACGGAAACTGCTTTTCCATATCCTCCTTCCTCTCCCAAGTGGCCTCGTCCACACCTCTACGTCGCCACCGCACCTTTACTAACTCAATCGATCTACCCCTCAACACTTTACTGTCAGAAGCTAAGATCTCTACTGGCTCTTCTTCATAAGTCAAATCCGGATTCAATTCAATTTCTTCTACGGGCATAACATGTGATGGATCAGACCTATACTTGCGAAGCATCGACACATGGAACACGTCATGTATCTTCTCAAGCTCGGATGGCAACCGCAACTGATAAGCAACCGGACCAACCCTTTTCACAATCTCATACGGTCCTATGTACCTCGGACTCAATTTCCCTTTTCGGCCAAATCTCATCACTTTCTTCCACGGAGAAACTTTCAAGAATACCTTCTCACCCACTGAGAACTCAACTTCCTTTCTCTTCAAATCGGCATAGGACTTCTGCCTATCCGAAGCAGCCTTCAAACGATCACAAATCAATTTTACCTTTTCGGTTGTCCCCTTGAGCAAATCCGGCATAGGTAACAGTTTCTGTCCTACCTCGGCCCAACACACTGGAGTTCTACACTTCCGGCCATACAAGGCCTCATATGGAGCCATCTGAATGCTCGACTGAAAACTGTTATTGTACGCAAACTCTACCAGAGGCAAATGCTTCTCCCAAGTACCCTGGAAGTCAATGATACAACAACGCAACATGTCCTCTAAGATCTGAATAACCCTCTCTGACTGACCATCTGACTGAGGATGATAAGAAGTGCTGAAGTTCAAACGGGTACCCAAAGCTGTATGCAGACACTCCCAAAATCTAGAAGTAAACCGCGGATCTCTATCTGACACAATGGACTTCGGCACACCATGCAGTCTAACAATCTCACCAATGTACAAATCGGCCAACCTATCTAAAGTGTAAGTAGTGTTAACTGCCAAGAAGTGAGCACACTTCGTAAAACGATCTACTATCACCCAAACTGAGTTCTTCTTCGTAGGAGTCAAAGGCAAACTCGAAACAAAATCCATAGTGATGTTCTCCCACTTCTATTCCGGAATTCTCAACAGCTGTAACAAACCTGAGGGAACCTGATGTTCCGCCTTCACTCTCTGACACACTAAGCACTTACTCACAAAGTCGACTACATCTCTCTTCAAGCCAACCCAAAAGTACTCATTCTTCAAATCACGGTACATCTTCGTACTTCCAGGATGCATAGCAAACGGACTACTGTGGGCTTCAGTCAAGATCGTACGTCTCAAATCGCTATCTTCAGGCACAACTATTCTGTCTTTAAAACATAAAACCTCATCAGTGCTGAAACTGTAGTCTGAAGATCTACCCTCGGCTATATCTTGCACGCGAGGTGCCAAAGATCTATCTAGAAGCCGTTTCTCTCGAATCAACTGACCTAGAGTAGGTCTAACTTGAAGCTCGGCTACCAAGCCACCATCTCCGGACAAACTCAATCTAGCAAACATATCTCTCAAGTCCACGACCATCTTCCTACTCAATGCATCGGCCACTACATTGGCCTTACCCGGATGGTACTCAATAGTAAGATCATAGTCTTTTAGCAACTCTAACCACCTACGCTGTCTGAGATTCAAATCTCGATGAGTCATAATGTACTTCAAACTCTTGTGGTCGGTGTATACTGTGCATTTCTCACCATACAAATAATGTCTCCAAATCTTCAAAGCAAACACAACTGCCGCTAACTCTATGTCCTGGGTCAGATAGTTGCGCTCATGAGTCTTCAACTGTCTTGAGGCATAAGCCACTACTCTTCGGTCTTGCATAAGAACACATCCTAACCCTACATACGAGGCATCACTATAAATCACATAGTCCTTCCCGGACTCAGGCTGAATCAAAATCGGAGCTTGGGTTAAAGCTTCTTTCAATTTCTCAAAGGCTCTCTGTCTTGCATCTGTCCACTCAAACTGAACACTCTTCTGGAGTAACTGTGTCAATGGAGCGGCTAATTTAGAGAAACCCTCTACAAACCTCCTATAGTATCCGGCTTAGCCTAGGAAGCTACGTACCTCTGTCACAGACTTCGGTTGCTTCCACTCAACAATGGCTTCAATCTTCTTCGGATCAACTCTAATCCCATCGGCTGACACTACATGTCCTAAGAAGACTACCTCGCGAATCCAGAATTTACACTTGCTGAGCTTCGCATATAACTGACGATCTAACAAAGTCTTCAAAACAAGTCTCAAGTGTCGGTCATGATCTTCTTCAGTTCGCGAATACACCAAGATGTCATCAATAAACACAACTACAAACTGATCTAGATACTGATGAAAAATCCTATTCATCATGTCTATGAAAGCTGCCGGTGCATTAGTCAACCCAAAGGGCATGACTAAGAACTCATAATGACCATACCTAGTCCTAAAGGCTGTCTTCGGTACGTCGACCTCTCTAACCTTTAGCTGGTAGTAACCTGATCTCAAATCAATCTTCGAAAAGACCGATGCTCCCCTCAACTGATCAAACAAGTCATCAATTCTAGGCAACGAATATTTGTTCTTCACTGTCAACTAATTTAACTGCCTATAATCTATACACATTCTCATACTCTCATCTTTCTTCTTCACAAACAACACCGGTGCACCCCAAGGTGATGAACTAGGTCGAATAAAACCTCTATCTGTCAATTCTTGCAACTGAGTCTTCAACTCTTTCAATTCTTTCGGTGCCATACGATACGGAGCAATCGAAACAGGAGCTGAATCAGAATAAGTCTCAATGCTGAACTCTACTTCTCTGTCCGGTGGTAACCCTGGCAATTCTTCCGGAAACACACTAGGAAAATCACATACTGTCCGGATGTCCTGAGGTCTAACCTCACTCATGTTAGGGTTCATCACATACGCTAGGTATGCTTCACACCCCAACTCAACTAATCTCTTAGCCTCTAACACTGAAACCACATTGGACAAGAACTTCACGTTCTCACCCACCACCATAATCTCATAATCATCTGTGAGCTTCAAAGAAATCCATTTAGTTTCAAAATCTATCCTTGCTCTATGCTCCGTGAGCCAATCCATACCCAGAATCACATCAAAACCATAGAAAGGAAGTTCCATCATATCCACTGGAAACACATGCCCCTGAACCATCAACGGACACCTTCGGCACATCTTCCTAACTACTACCGTGTCCCCAAAGGAACTAGTAACACTAACTCCTACCTCTAGCAACTCACAAGGCAAATTCAAAGACTGTGCATGCTCACTCAATATGTAGGAATGTGTAGACCCAGAGTCAATCAAAGAAAGCAAACCCAAAGACTGTATCGAAAAGTTACCTGCGATCACATCGGTGTCATGCTGATCTCCCCGCTGAGCATAAACTCTGGCCTGACCTCCGCCCTCTGGCTGAACCGCAACTACATGTGCTATGTTCCTCTGACCATCGTTCCTCGGCTGGAAGTTACCTCTACCGCGCCCGCGGCCTCTCTGAAAGTCGTTGGCTCTAGCAGGAGCCTGAGCTGGTGCCTGTCCCACATGATGTGGACAGTCACGCCTAATGTGGTCTCTAGCACCACAACTCCAACAAGAATGATAATTACCCCAACACTCACCAGTGTGGTTCCTCCCGCAAGTAGCACATGTGGGCAGTTTCCCACCAGCTCTCTGACCCTGATGGCCCCTACCGTGGTTACCGCCACCACGCCTATGATCATACTGATGTCTGTTGTCCCGATGCCTCTTGGCATCACCTCTATCAAAGTTGCTGGACCTCTTACCCGAACTAGGTCCACCTGACCGCCTGGTCAAACTCAAACTGTGCTCCAAGTCCTTGGCCCTCGAGACCAAGACATCAAAATCAGTGCAATCTGAAGCTAGAGTATAAGTCTTGATCTCCTCACTCAGCCCATATCGGAAGCGGTTACAACGCTCCACCTCAGTAGGTACAAGCTCAGGTGCATACTGACTCAATCTGACAAACCGAATCTCATAATCAGTCACTGACATACTCCCCTGAAGCAATGCCATAAACTCTCTCTTCCTCTCATCGAGGTATCGCGGACCCAAATACTTCTTCCGGAAAGCTGTCTCAAAGAACACCCAAGTGATCTCGGTCTCATCCATCCCTGAAGTAACGGTGACCCACCAGGTGTAGGCATCACCCTGAAGCAGAGACTCAACACATCCCAACTTGCGCTCACTAGTACATCCCATCTGAGCAAGAATACGGACGGTCTTCTCAAACCACATCTCTGACCTCTCCGGAGTAGCACCTCTAAACTCTTCGGCCCCAAGGCCCCGAAGTCTCTCTAATGGCAATCCGGTGCCCTCTCCCTGATGATGAGCTGCCTGACCTCCAGCTACTGCAGCCTGGAATGCCCCGGCTATTGTCTGAACCAACGGAGCTAAATCAATCCCGGCCGGTCCTTGGCCACCTTGGCCTCCTTGTGGTCCTATTCCTTCGGGCCCGGCCTCGCCTCCCACTCCCGGTGGAGGAGGTGGTGGTGGTGGAGGTGGTGGAGGAGCTCCAACTCCAACCACTGGCTCTCCCACTTGAGCCTCAACTCTCACAACTGGCTCAACCCTCGGAGCCTCTGCCCGTGGTTCCGGTCGAACCATCCTAGGCCTCCCACGTGGTCTCATGGTTCAACTAGCAAGGTAAACTACAACAAGAACAGATAAGGATTACGTTAGTCAAAGCAAGGGTCCAATAGTGCTCAAGTATTCCTCTTTTCAAAAATCTTTTAAATTAAGTAATAGTAGCAATGGGCACTCACTCTATACCAGACACGACAGTTTATGCATTCAAAACATCATACGATCAATCAAGCATCAAGGATTCATGGCAAATCATGCATTGAACAACACAAGCATTTAACACATTAACCTTACCTCACTTACCTGCCCGAGGTCTCGGTAACCTCAGGCTCTGATACCAAAAAATGTAACCCCCTCGTCCCGGCATGGCCGGATGACCGGTCCGAGTGGGCCACACGGGGAAAACCGAGTGAAACCCGTTAAGGTTCCCTTCGGTTAACAACCCTATTTTTTTTAATCTTGCCTAGATGAACATTAAGTCCTATGTGATTCACAACAGCGAAAAACATTCAAGGGAAAAGCACATTCGAACCACGGCCATACTTAACAGTCTATTTTTAAGCTTATAGGACAGCCAGTATCGATACCCTAACCAGGGGTATCAATACTCGGGTATCAATACCCTAACCAGGGGTATCAATACCAGGGTATCAATACCCTAACCATGAGTATCAATACCCGGGTATCGATACCCTAACCAGGGGTATCAATACTCGGGTATCAATACCCTAACCATGGGTATCAATACTCGGGTATCAATACCCTAACCAGGGGTATCGATACGCTCAACTCTCATCCACAACACCCGATTCCAGTAACTTTGGAGGGTATCGATACCCTTAGGGTATCGATACCCCAGGCAAAATCTGATGCCTTTTGGGCAAGAGAGTATCGATACCCTAGCTAGGGGTATCGATACCCCTTGCACTGGAACTCCTCAATCTCAACTAAAACGACCCCAACACGACCCTAAATGCATTTCTCGACTCACCTAAGCGTATACCAACATGCAAGCACACATATTTAAGCCATGGGTGTCATTCAAACATGGATTTAAGCTGTCATACATAGCATTCAAATCAAGGAGCAATATAGGCAATATTAAGCATACATAAAGGCTCAAATGGTCTTAAAGAGAACAAGACATCTTGAAAGGTTTGCACTCATACACAAGGCAACCTAAACGCTCTAACACATGCCATCACACACCAAAATATGCATCAAGTATAACATGCTTACAATCCATAATCAAACTCAACAACATCATCATTCAAATGAGTCATACAAGCTCATATAAAGACACCCTATTGCCACATTGCTTAACTACTACAAAATCAACCATACTTGAGCAGCAACTTGGAAAGCCCTTCTCGCCTTGCCTCGAACTAACACCACGCTAATGATCTGCATTGTTGAACATTGAGAGCGTAAGCTATAAGCTTAGTGAGGGTGCTCTAAAACGAAAAACAACAACAATGCAGGGTCCAAGCATGTTAATCCTAGTCTTACATACATCAAGCATAGGCATAATATCAAGTAGACCTAGCTAGTCTTTCAAGTGGCATATATGGTCTCTCAATCCTAACAAGCTTAACATCAATGATAATCATCATGCAACAACATCATATACTACAATCACATATCAGCATCATATATCACAATACATGAACAAGTTTAATTGGCCACTTTAATTACCCCGATTGTGCGGATATAAACCTTGACAACACTTTACCTCGGTGGGATTCCACTCATCACCGGACCTTGCATGTGCGGGATTCCACTCATCGCCACATGCCCTACGGATGAGATTCCACTCATCATCCCGTAAAAATATAATAAAAGCTTCCGGTGGAATGTTACATCACCGTACTCCTCCTTGATGACTTAACGCCATCAAGGCCACGTCCATTTTGACTCAATTTGTGTGCACACTATCCTAATGATCGATCATTTACAACCGGTAATTTTTAGTGCCAATTATCATAACCACATCATATATAACCAACATCAACCATAATACATGCTCATCACATATCTACTCATCATGATGTATATACATGTATCAATTAACCACAAATCAAGAGTATAGCTAATAAGCACAAAGCACATGGATATCAAAGGCTAAGCTATCAACTTGAATCAACTAGAAGTGGCTTACCAAGCACACTTCACCCACACACCCACACACTTGAACCAAACTTTAAAAACAAGTTGAACCACTCACCGCCCTTCCTTAGCAATTCGAATCAATCTTCCTACGAACCCGGATTCGGTCTCAAAGTCTCTTCCGCGCTTCCACTTGCTTCTAGCCAAACAAAACATACACATTACTTCCCAATACAATGCTAAACTCAACCATCAACATACTTTGCTATCACAACCCAAATTCCTCAATTTCTCAAATTACATAACCTCCTAAAACCTCAATTTTCGTGCTCCCCTAAAGACTTGCTGAAAAATCGATTTCCAAACATCCAAATGACTTCCAAATCATCCCAAAACACCCTCATATCATAGGTAGACCAACAGCCCTTTAATTTCAACATAAAACCCACAAAAAACTCAAGTTTTACAACCTTAAAACTAGCCCTAAGACCATACTACGAATTTTCATCCAAAATTAACCAAATTAATATATGTTGTGTATTTCATAGTGCTTAAACAAACCCCCAATACAATTTATCAAAACAAATTGAAAAACCCCATTAAAACCCCAAATTTCCATATGAACCCTAATTTCTAAAACACCATATTTTTGAAATCTAAAACGAAGGATAGATAGAGATTGAAAAGGAGGTTGAGAAAATGTAATTACCTCTTAAAACGGGGTTGAAATCATGTGGCAAAATGATGGAATAGGAGCTAGGGTTTTGAGAGGTTTTAGAGATGAGGTTTCTTCCTTTTTTTTGAAGTTGGAAAGAAGATGAAAAGAAGATGACAACTTTTGGTTAAAGTTGTCTAGCTTTTTAAAACTTTAGGGTCAAATTACCTCATAAGCCCTCCCCTTTCTACAAAAGTTCAATTAGGTCATTATTTGAAGATGAAATGTTTTAATTAAATTTTATTTGATTCGAATTATAACCCGGTTAACTCCTAGGCCCAAAACACGGATGTTACAAATAAACTTGGCCTAGTGGTAAGAGTGTTGCCTTTTTTTCTTAAAGACCCAAGTTCGATTCTCCTTGGGGTCACTTTCCACTATTTCATTTTCTTACTCCAATTGGTGGTGACACATGTCACCACCTGATTGGGGAAGGAAAATAAATTTAATAAATCTAATAAAAATAGATTAAAATTAAGACTAAATTAGGACTAAATTGAATTATTGTATAAATAAAGTGGACTAAATCTGTAATTATACCAATTATTTTAACAGTCCTGTTAACTTTTTCGTTTTTTTTAACAGCAGGTGGCTACATTAGAACCAATTAAATAGTTATGTGGTATATTTAACACAATTAAAAATATAGTGGTCAAATCCACACCAACCTAATAGTTTGGTGGTTATTAGTATAGTTTACCCTATTGAAAATAATTAAAAAAACAAGCTTTTCTAAAATTATTTATAAAAGTGCTACGTTGCTCCGTCAAAGCTTTTCAATGCTGTAAATAGGTAAAACTTAAGGGGCTTATGTGAAAATATTGATTTTTTTCTTCCTAAAATAGAAAAGAGTACCTTGTCAAAAATAGATTTAAATACTTATAGACGATCGATTAACTTAGGCAAAGTAGGATCGGCTTCGCTTGGGCGGTCGCATCAGTCAGCACGGCTGAGGACGCCAAAGCGCAACCATCCCCTGAACCCACATTCTTTCCCTGAAAACTAAACGTTTTCACACATTTCCATTGACAAACCAAAATATTTATTGAGAAACAAAACCAACCCAGATTTCTTTTTTTTTTCTTTATATATAAAAGGAAAAAATTTGTTTAGTTTGGTTTTTTTGGCTGGCTTTTTGAGAAATGTCGTCGGAGATCGAGGTGGTGCAAAAAGTTTTGTCCTTGAAACAATCCGGTGATGTTGTAGGGAATGTGAATGGAAATGGAAATAATGGGGTTCTTGGGGTGGCTAAAGATGAGAGCTTGAGGAACGATGTCTACACGGCTGCTGCTTATGGGGATTTGGAGAAGCTCCATAGGTTGGTTGAATACGAAGGTTGCTCTCTTGCCGAGCCTGATGGCCTTGGTTACTATGCCCTTCAGTGGGCAGCTTTGAATAATAGAACAGCCGCTGCTCATTACATCATGCAGGTTTTTCTTCTTTTATTTTGGTGATTATATTAATGATTTTGCATAGATTCGGTTTAAATCGAAAATTTGAGTTTAGATTCGGTTTATTTAACTGGGTTTGTATCGTATCTAATTTTAGTAATTTATAGAATTCCTTTTCCTCGTAAATGTTAAGTTGAATTGAGTTTTTAATGGGTTTACTGGATTTAGACACTCATGCAGTCATGCTTTTTGAGTTTTGGATTGGAATTCTTTAGATTTTAGGTTTAGTAATGGCATTGGCTTTGAAGCTGTCATTGAGCTAAATTCAGTTTAACCCGAGCAGTTTTTGGTTGTCTTGTTTTTCTAGCATGGTGGAGATGTACATGCAGCAGATCATAATGGACAGACGGCCTTGCATTGGAGTGCAGTCCGGGGTGCAATAAAGGTTGCTGAGGTTTTACTCCAAGCGGGTGCTGCTGTGGATGCTGCTGACAATAACGGTTACCAGGTTAGAGTTTTTTCGTTATAGTGGCTTGTGCCATATTCCTCAATTCATGAAATTAAGTTATTGTTTATATTTGCATATGCATCATATTTGATATTTTCAGGATCAGAAAAGTGTTTGTATTTGTCATGCATTTTAGCTAAGGCTATGTGTGTAGCTGGAAATGATATACGTTCTGTTATACAGTCTGAAAGCATCATAGTTCATTCTCAGTTTTGTTGCTACTTTGCCTCACTAATCTTTTTTGTTTTCTTTATGGTATCATGTAAAATAATGGAATTGTTTTTCACTTTTTTTTTGAAAAATTTTATTTGCCAAGATGTCTAGAACATAAGGGTAGGTTTCTACAATCTGAAGCCTAGTTGTTGCTTATTGGTGTTTTGCAATTAATTGCACATTTGCTTTTATTTCAAACTCCAGATGGTGCATGCTTAGTTTTGCAATTTGATGCAGATAGCACATGTTGCTGCCCAATATGGTCAGACTGCTTTTCTCTATTATGTTGTTTCGAAATGGAATGCTGACCCTGACGTTTTGGATATTGACCGGCGAAGCCCTTTGCACTGGTATTTTAAGAGTTCTACATATACTTTTCTCTTGTTCACTTGAATGATCAAGGATAAGGCATTGAAGCGTTTCATGCGCGTGAGAGTTGATTATTTTCCTTGTATAGCATTAGCATCACCTGTAATATAAAACAGTTTCCAATTCATGTTGTTGTGATGCATAGTGATTATATTAATAACCTCCTTAAAGTGCTTGATTTTTTGTCATAGTTGTTTTCATTCTGAAAACATCAAATAGATTTAGATTTGTGATCAACCTTCTATGAAATCTCTCTGAGTTATTTTGGTAGATTTAAAATTCTGAGTAGTATATTTGTTTTTTCCCTTAAAAATTGCTTATTTCTGTGATGGATTTTACAAATATCAAGACTGTTTTTTTTATTCTAACTTTCTCTCATTATGAACAACACTAGGGCCGCTTATAAAGGTTTTGTTGATTGTGTACGTCTTCTTTTATTTCTCGGTGCGCACAGAGGGCGTCAGGACAAAGAGGGTATTTCTTTATTCTCCTATATAAAGTACCCTTCCTAGGGAATCTGGTTAATATAGTTTAATCAATTTTTACTTCCATATTTGATTGCAATACATAATTTTCCGGAGTTAATCACGTTTCATCTTTACATCAGGTTGCACTCCTCTCCATTGGGCAGCTGTTAGGGGTAATCTAGAAGCTTGCACAATCTTAGTACAGGCTGGGAAGAAAGAAGACTTGATGGTCACTGATAATGGTGGCCTTACACCTGAACAGCTTGCTTCTGATAAAAATCACAGAGAAGTTGTTTCCCTCCTTGTAGGTTTCTGTTTCATAACATCTTAGCTTCATGAATTATTTTCTTTGATGAATAGTTTTTAATATGCATATCAATATATATATATCTATATATCTATATACATACATATATATATATATATATATTTGTCTTCAACATTACACAGTTCAAGCTCTTGATTTTTAGCGCATTGATGAATGCCTTGGGCTGAATAGAAAGACATTTCTTGCTTCCTCTTCTGCCCCACAGAAAAATCGTATGTTATTTACAGATAATAATACCATAAAAGTACTTAATAAACAGTACATAAGTATTTAAAATGTACTTATTCATTTTGGTTATATTGGAACATCTTAAATGGTTGTCGCCATATGCATTCATAAGCTCAAAATAATTCTCCCTATGTTTTTTTGTTTGATAGCTCAACCTTTCCTTGCACATGCACAACATGATTCTGCATTTGAAAAATTGTTATCATTTTGATTGATCTTGTTAGTTTCTCCTAAAAAGTTTAAAAATTTCCCTATTTGTTATCTTTTAATTGTTAAAATGATATGCTTATGAAATCATCTGACTTATACTACTACCTATTTATTTTCTTATATGCTTGCTTCTGCAGGGTAATGCTAGAAGGCAGCATGAAAAGGAATGTGATGGGAACAACCGTTTTGGACAACTTTCTAAACTAAGACTTGCACCAGTTCTTTGGTGCAGTATCTTGCTATTAATGGCGACATATATTCAATCTATCATAATGGGTGTGTCTCTGTCTCTTTGTGTGAGTTAATTGTGTCATACCATTAAGGCAGTACCTATTCTGTTACTTTTTACTCATTTATTTGTGGCTTTGGACATCTGCTACAGCTCCTTATCTCCCAAAGTTGACTGTTGGGTTTGGTCTTCTGGCATGGTTGGGTGTTTTCCTATCTTCTGCTGGTTTGGTTTTGTTATATAGGTGCAGCAGGTATATTTTTTGACAGACATTTCCCCCAAAACACTTGTCCGCTCATTTTTTTTTACTGATTACATTTATTTTGGAAACTTTCTAGCTGTATATTTATCAACTTGTTAGTCTCATTTTCCCCTTGGGAGAATCATTGTATGGCTGGATTTCCAATGATGGGATTGTTTATAATGTTTGATTAGTTTCCTTTTTTAGGTTTTAATTTTTTTTTGCTTGGTAGAGTTGAAAAATGAGAGGTAAAAAATAAACCTTTTGAAAAATACATAAATTTTAACTAACTTGCATCTCTCTCACATTTTCTCTCCTCATATCATTCCAATTTGGAATGATTTTCTTTTACACATGAGGATGGAAAATGATCATCCCTCTCATTCCTTTCCTCTCACATTTTCTTTCCACTTTTCACTCCTTCCTTCCCTCCAACTTTTCCGCTCAACCAAGCACACCCTTAATGTTTGTTCCTTCATGTGATTAGTTTCAAGCATCTAGCGATTAGATTCTGTTGTTTTCTCGTGTTTATTTATGTTAGGTGAATCTTATGTTGAAGGGGTGGGAATGGGGTGGTTTGGAGTGGTAGGGAGTTGTTATATTCTTCAGAAAATAGCATATCATGCGTTGAAAGATTTCAAAGGGCAGTATATCGTGTATATGAATCTATAAAATAATATGAGATACATAATGAAATTGAATTCATTAAAGAGTGTACTTATTTAGTTATTTCGCATTTTAATTGCAGCAAGGATCCCGGTTATATCAGAATGAATGCCCATGGTCCTCAAAATATGAAAGATGATGTACGTTCAGTTTCCCCTATGAAGCCTAATTGACTTTTATTTGATTTATTAATCTTTTTCTTCATGAAAGTTAATTTGTGTCAGTCATATGTATTATATTTCTTCGAATCATGTATATGTTTTTTTTCCTTTTATGATTGATGTGGTTTCTCACTACATTATATATATACATATATATGTATGTATCCTGTATGTTCTGTTAGGAACCTTTATTGAAGATTGAGATAAATAATCCTGCTTTACTAGCTGGAAACTGGTCTCAGCTTTGTGCAACATGCAAGGTGATCACCTAATATGTCTTGTATTGCTTCTATGTCACTCATTTGATTCTATTTATTCTGATTGTTTTGCTTTGTTATTTGATAATATCATCAGATTGTCAGGCCTCTTCGCGCAAAACACTGCTCCACTTGTAATCGTTGTGTTGAACAATTTGACCATCACTGTCCTTGGGTAGCAAATTGTATTGGCAAGGTGATTTGTTGCTGATGAGTTAAATGTTTTTCCCTCTGATATTATTATTTTGATGTTCCATTTGTTGCATGAAAGACAACCAAAGGAGCTTGAATGCTCTTATACTTGGCTTTTTTCTTTAAAAAAATAGACAAATATGGGTGATGTGTGATTGCTTGTTGGTTACCATATTGCCATGGGTCATTCTCCTACGTGGAAAGAGATTGATAATTTAATCATTTGAGCGGTAGTCACTGTATCTTTTGTTAATTCCATTTTGGTATCTTTTTATGCAGAAAAACAAATGGGAGTTTTTTCTTTTCCTTGTCTTGGAAGTATCTGCAATGCTGATTACTGGTGGAGTTACTATTACAAGTATGCCATTTAATCAGTTCCAAATTTAAACATTTTCAAAGATAGCTTAACAAATTCTTTCCCACCTTGAATACGCAATTAATATGCGATCTTACCGTATTCAGGAATCTTGATGGATCCAATGGCTCCATCTTCATTTTTACTATGGATGAACCATGCTGGTACACATCATATCAGTGCCATATCATTTTTGGTTGTGGATATCTTCCTCTTATCTGCTGTGGCAACATTAACCGCTGTACAGGCTTCTCAGGTACGACTCGAGATTTTGTGATCTCTACTTGTCTCTTTCTGAAAAATACTTTTCATGGTTGTAGATTGTCCACAGTAGAAAAACCATATTTAGACAAGTCTGGGGGTGGGGTGGGGAATTTTGTCCTAAACTAGATTAGGTTGTTAACCACCATACACCATCTGCAATATGTATAGCCTTATGCATTTTCTTTAGGGCATAATTGTCATGGTTGTTGCACCTGTTGTGGTGCTTATAGTCTTGGCCCTGGATATTGTTTCAAATCTAACTCATCTACTTATTTTGTTCTTTACTTGCTATAGATATCAAGCAATATAACAACGAATGAAATGGCAAACGTACTGCGCTATAGCTACCTCAGGGATAACGATGGTCTATTCAGAAATCCATATGATCATGGATGCAGCAATAACTGCTCAGATTTCCTTTTCAAAGGCTACAATGTTGATGTGGAGATTAGTGTAGATTCACAGGATTCAAAGTTGGAAAATGGAAATCTTCACCGTCAACTGCAAACACAGTGACCGTAGCAAGTCAAAAATTTAGGGAGTGCCATTTCAGGTTTTGTTGATCTCATTATTTTTGGCATCCTTTGTCTGGTTTCCCGTGCTTGGAAGTCGAGAGCGGAGCAATCCAATAAACTGCAATCTTGATATTCGTGTCTGACACAAGCTGGTAATATAAGCACACACCCCATTTCAGGTTTTGTTCAGTTGCCTCCGCTGCTACAGGTGTGCCATTTCAGGTTTTGTTGATCTCATTTCTCATTATTTTCGGCATCTCTTGTCTGGTTTCCCGTGCTTGAAAGTCGAGAGCGGAGCAATCCAATACAATGTAAATAAACACAATAAATATATTTATTGTAAGTCGATTACATTGATTAACAGTAATCGTTTCTTTCTCCGATACGGGATCATCATTCATCAAGAGGAATATGACAATCAATTGTGGCACTTCATCATATACATAGTCTTTGCTTTCTTGGAAATCATAATGGAAGTAATGTCAATTTCATTACATTGTTGCAGTAAAGTAAAATTGAACTGAATTTTCATATATATAGAAATCAAAAGAGTTCATTTAAATTCTGAACAGAATATTCAAAACCTAAAAAGTTGCAGCTTTCTTTTGGGGGGAAATGAATACTGCTTAACTACATACATCCACCACGAAATTTTCTCGGGAGATTGTCTACCACAAAATAGTAGCAAGAATTAGCGACCGTTTGTACATAGTAGAACCATGCTTGCCTCCAATAAGGATTTATGTACAGCACACCTGCGATGCACACCACCACCACTACGTAACACGCGAAGAAGCTTGCGTAGAAGGCATCCATGTCAATTAAACCACGGTCTTCTGTATTGCCAGGCGAAGTCTTTGGCGTCAATGGTGGTGCGATGGGTGTACAGTTCCTTCCTACCAATGAACCACAAAGGAAAGGGTTGCCCACATAGCTGCTTTCATCAAAGGCTCCCAATTGTCCAATCCTTTCAGGTGTTTTTCCGGATAAGTTGTTGTAGGACACATTGAAGTATTGCAAGAAATGTAACGCCGCAAACTCAGGAGGGATATTACCAGTCAAATTGTTGTAGGAAAGATCCAGACTTTCTATGTTCCTGAGGTTAGAAAACGCTTGTGGGATCGGTCCTGTCAAGCTATTGTGGGAAAGGTTCAAAGTAAAGAGCATCAGCATGTTCTGAACTTCATGAGGAATCTCACCAGTTAACTTGTTGCAGGAGAGATCAATTCCAGACATGTATTGAAGGAGTTTTTTCTTGTAAGTGTAGGGTCTACTCTTTATTGTGTACTCCACTGGTTCTTCCATGGATATCGTACTATTTGGTCCCAAGAAATTATAAGAAATCCAACTATAATGGTCGGATCCGTAGTTGAGCGCAGTAACTTTCAGGCAAGAAGGAATACTACCAGACAAATTATTTTGAGAAAGGTCAATCATGCTTAAATGAGCCAACATGCATAATTGAATTGGAATTTCACCCTCAAAGTGGTTTCTCTTCAACAGAAGATAACTCAACTGAGAGAGGTTGCTAATCCAATTCGGAATGTTACCGCCGAAGTGGTTATAGCTGAGATCCAATGTCACCAGTAAAGAGCTATCACGGAAAGCATTCGGTAGCGGTCCTTGCAGCATATTCCTAAACAAATGAACTTCCTCTATACCTGTCGGCTTGAAACAAGATGGCAGGGTCCCAGAGATGTTGTTCATGGAAAGGTCCAAAAACTGGAGTTGGAGATTGAGTTTGCAAAATGCCCTTGGTATTGGACCTTGAAGATGATTATTTGCCATGGCAATCTGTTTCAAACTCGAAGTATTTCCCATCCATTGCGGTATCCTACCAAAGAGTTGGTTTCTGCTTATATCCAATTCTGACAACATAGACATGCTTGCAATCCAACTTGGTATTTCGCCGAAAAGATAGTTATTGCCGAGATCAAGTTTATACAAGAAAGAACAGTTAGACAAGACACTGGGGACGGTTCCAGAGAAGTGATTTCCATCTAATTTTAGCACGGACAAGTTCAACAATCTAAAATTTCGGGAGAAAATTGCTCCTTGTAATGTGTTATTAGATAATGCAAGGAAATCCAATGAGGTGCAGCCCATGGTCAAGTGCTCAGGAACCCCTCCAGACAATTGGTTGTTGGATAAGTCCAATGACAGCAGTGAACTCATATCACCAAAAGAAGAGGGGATGCTACTGTTAAAACAGTTGTTTGACATATTCAGAGTCATCAACGAAGGTAAACGAGCTCCGATTTGCATCGGAATACTGCCAATGAAGAAATTGTTGGAGACATCTAAATCTGATAACACAGAATGCCAAGGAAATGGCAGCTGAAAAGGTCCGGACATAGAGCAGTTGACTAGATGTAGACTCCCTAATTTAGTGTTGTTTTCCAACAACCAAAAGGGGAACAGATTTAGCTTGAAATACATGTGTGAGAGAGTGACAGAGACCAAGTCATGTTGATGGTAGAGGAATTGAGGAAATGTTCCACCGGTTCCACAACAAGATAAACTGATGTAATTTAATTGGAATGTTGGGGCAGAAGAATGCATCTCATCATCAGCATATATGATGTTGTTATGTGCACGGATGTTCTTGAGCTTTGAAAGGTTGAACAAGGGTCCTAATGAGCTTGGGATTCGAAACTTATTGTTTGATAAGTCCAACCATTGGAGGGATGCCAGACCTTGAAGGGCATATATATAACCAGATAATTCATTAGAAGAGAGGTCTAATGTCTCAAGAAACCTGAGGTTGGAGAAGCACATCGGTAAACTACCCCTGAGATCATTGCCGGCGACGATCAACTCTCGGAGATTCGTCAATTCACAAAAATCTGAGACGAGAGTAGCAGTATTAACTATTAATGATAAACAACCATCATGCACCGGAAAAGTACAATTGTATAATGGAATAGTAGTAAGTGAAAAAAGGAGATGTAATTGTAACTTACCATGCATAGAGAGGCTGCGATTAACGTCAGGATTATAGAAGTAGAATTTTCTAAGAGAAGTGAGTGGTCCAATAAGTTGAATGAATTTGGACGGTAGAGATGATGATTCCACCCACAACTCTTCCAAACTTCTCAAATTCCCCCCTTCTGTATAAAATCAAAAATTCAGCAATAATTTCAAATAAAAATAGCTTAATTTACATTTTAGATCACTCAGCTTAATTTCAATCTTCATTTATATTACACACTTTTATCATCCAACTTTAACTATTAATAAGTTAAACCACTAAACATATTTAAACAAAAAAATATTTAAATTGTCAATTAAACATTATTTAACGATGATATGTAAAATTATAGTATATAAAAGTGTCAAATTTAATTTTTTTAGAATTATTTAACGGTGTTAGTATAAATGATTAAATTTATTAATATAAAAGTTGAATGTTATAATTTTATTGAATTAAATATTTGTGATAAAAAATTAAGGTTAAATTGAATGATTTAAAATGTAAATTACTCTAAATGAAATAGATACAAAATATTATTGATAATTGATACGTTAGGAAAAAAATTTCTGCCCCTCTTCGGTGCTCCTACTTATGCCCCAATATTAAAAAATACTACAAAATTGAATTCTAAACCCTAACCCTGAATTCTAAATCTTAAATCATACACCCTATACCTTAAAAAATACACCCTACTTAAATTCCCTAAATCCTAACCACAACACCTAACCTAAAACCCTAAATTCTATACCATAAACCTAATTTTGAACGTAAGGACATAAGTAGAGGCACCGATAAGGGACATAATTTTTTTTTGTCCGATACATTATTAAAAAGAAAAATTCTACAACGGGCGACGAACATTGATGAACACCACTAACGATGAACATTGATGAACACCATTAAATTAATTAATAAAAATTTAAAATTTCAAGGACCCACCATACAATTAATAATTATTTTAAAAAATACAATTAAATTATTTTTATATATTAAAATTTTATTTTTTTAATAAGGGTAAACTATATATTTAGTACCTCGCCTATTTTTGTATTTCTATTGAACCCTCATTATTTAAATATTATTTCAATTTAACTCTATTCTTTATAAAAAATAATTTAATCCTTAACCCTAAACCATTAAACCTTAAATCCTTAAACTCTTAAACTTATACCCTAAACCATATACCCTTAAAAATTAAATTAAACTTTCAAATAATTTGGTGAAATTATTTTTCAAACCATATACCCTTAAAAATTAAATTAAACTTTTAAACCATATACCCAATACAGTATACAATTTAAATTAACCGCTAAAAGGACAACTTTTTCCCCTTGAATTGTTTTAAAGAAGATGGGTGATAAAAAAAACATTTCGAACAATTTTGTATCATATACAAGTAACTACCTCGCTACCATGAATATTGCGAATTAGCACTATAATAAATACCCCTTACATATATAGTTTTTTTTTTGGGGATAATTGAAATATATATTTTTGACATATATTTTTGAAATATATATTTATACTATTCAAATCTTTTTTAATTGATAAATTGAAGAATATTGAATGTTTAAGCATATTTGATCATTACATCAACGACGTACCAACAAAATTAAACTCAATATAATTTTTTTAGGTAAACTACATAAATGACCACCATACTATTTTTCTCTAAGTTTATTTGAAAGTTTAATTGAATTTTTAAAGAATATGGTATATGGATTAGGGTATAGGTTTAAGAGTTTAAGGGTTTAAGGTTTAATAGTTTAGGGTTTTAAGTTGAGGGTTAAGGATTAAATTATTTTTTATAAAGAATGGGTTAAATTGAAATAATATTTAAATAATGAGGATTCAATAGAAATACAAAAATAGGTGAGGTACTAAATATATAGTTTATCATTATTAAAAAAATAAAATTTTAATATATAAAAATAATTTAATTGAATTTTTTAAAATAATTATTAATTGTATGGTGGGTCCTTAAAATTTTAAATCTTTATTAATTAATTTAATGGTGTTCATCAATGTTCATCGTTAGTGGTGTTCATTAATGTTCGTCGCCCGTGGTAGACTCATCCTATTAAAAAAGACAAATAAAAAGCATGCATCCTAAAAATCTTATAATTTTAACATAATGCTTATTTGTGAATAGTCAATCATATTGGATTTATATAAATATTAAATAATATCACATTATACATAAAAATAAATAATGTAATTACCGGGCATGAAGAGGTTGTCATTGACGAAACAAGAAGTCAAATACAACTTTTTTAAAGAAGTTAGGCCTCCAATAAAATCGAGAGGGACAATTGAATCGTCTAATACCAACTCTTCCAAATTTGTCGAAATTTTCCATTCTATTCAACAAAAAAGTAAATATAAATTATCATGTCACAAATATATGCAGAGAATTGGATTAAATTTGCAGGAAATATCATAACTTACTCTTCTGAGAATGAGAAGTCATTTTTGTTGCAGTAAAGTTAAATCTTCTCAAAGAAAGAGTCTTCAATGAGGAGAATAAGCCTAATGATTGTAGTGGAAGGCTACAATCTATATGAAACAATACATTTTTTATTTACTTTGTTGAAATAGTAATAATTTAATTAATTCGTAAACCCACAATTTTTTTACCATTACCAGAATAGCAGCCTATGTACAGCTCCTCCAAGTTGCTCAATCCATCTAATTCTGCGGAAATTCATATAATTCAATTCAAATTATATATATATATATATATATGATCCAGTTATACAGTGTAAAACTCTCTAAGTTTTAAACGTTTTTTGGATCGTTGGATTTGTGAAACGGATAAGTGAGATTAACAATAGAATATGTGAAGATTATCACCTGAGAAAAAAAGTATGTGTGAATCTTAACCATCCATTTTTTCCATCTAACGATCCAAAAAATATGACACTGTGTAAGTTGATCCTAACCGAAAAAGGGTGATATATTTTACCTTTAATATTTGTTGATTCTTGAAAGTACGAGCTTTCTATCCGTAAAGTCTTTAAATTTGGAAGCTTACCGAGAGACGGTAATATGCTGTTATTGAAGGGATTAGAGCTCAAATCAAGAACTCTGAGATTCATCAACCTTAGTTCTGATCCATTATCAAACAACCTTATGTTTAAATCTAAATTTGACAAGAATCTTATATATTATTAAGGCAAAATAACAAAAGATGCCCTCAATATTTGCATGTTTTGTCATTTGGCCCTTGTTCTTTTTTTTGTTCAAATATGCCCCCAATGTTTGATTGTTTTGTCATTTGGCTCCCTATTCTTTCTTTTGGTCCAAATATGCCCTCAACGTTTTATTCATAGTTCAAATATGCCCATGTTGAATGTAAACTGTCAATCAACTAACGATCAACGATTTATAAAATAAATTGACGTGGCATCAACAGATCTTAATACGTGGCAAGTTCAGTCAGCATCAGTTGTTGAACGTTAGTTGACTGACAATTTCCATCTAACGGGGGCATATTTGGACCAAATTGAAACGTTAAGGGCATATTTGGACTACGAATAAACGTTGGGGGCATATTTTGACAAAAAAAAAATAAAGGGTTAAATGACAAAACAAGCAAACGTTGGAGGCATATTTAGACCCAAAAAAAATATGAGGCCAAATAACAAAACATGCAAACGTTAATAAGAGAAATTGTTATGAAAAATAAAACATAATAAAGATTCTAGACATTAAAAACAATAATAAAATTTAAAATAAACATAACATTAAACTGACCAAATGTCTAGAAAAAAAAATTTAAATACCTTGTGATGGAACACATTCCTTCACTTCATTTTGCGATAAGGTCAATTCTTCAAGATATCTCAACACGTTTAAATCTAAACAGAACATTATAAACAAATCATTAAACTATGTTTAATAAATTGATGGGTGAGACTTAGAAATATTCGGTATATACATTACACTAGACGGTAAAGGGAAGTTTTATGCACCTTTAATATGTATCGGCCCGTTCAATCGGTTAGCGTCTAAATATAAAAACTTCAAATTTGGAAGTGCACTCAGGGTTGAAAATATGTTGTTGTAGATCAAATTATAATCTAAAGCAAGCACCTCAAGTTTAACCAACCTCAACTGTTCTTTTCCTGTAGAAGAAAATATTTAAATATATTTTTAACTACTTAATTAATAGTAGCAATTAGTAAAGCTAAGTCAACTTCTTACCTTGGAATGAAGGTTCCAGGTTCTCAATTCCATTACTGCGCAGAAGCAACTTCCTTAAGTGGATCAAATTATAGAATTCTGCTCAAATTCAACAGAAATATATGTATGTTCCTCTAAATTGCAGAATTAATCATATAAAACCAGAAGATGGCATAGTAATAGTATAAGTTATGTTACCTTTCACATGTATCGTCCCCTTCAATTTGTTGTGGTTTAAATACAAAGATTTCAACTTTGAGAAGGCAGCAAGGGATGAGAATATGCTGTTGGTAAAGAGATTACCACTTAAACCAAGCACCTCAAGTTTGTTCAACCTCTTGCTGTGAAATACAGACCCCAGGCTCTTTATTTCATTTTCGGCTACGTACAACTCCTTCAAGTTTCTCATATCACCAACTTCTGTTCATATGTAAATGAATTTGATTACTTACAAAGCAGAGAACTGATAAGGTTTTCCAAGAGGAAACCTACCTGACATATCAATTGTTCCTTTCAGTCCACAATCCTGTAAACGCAGTGATTCTAAAGAGGTGAAACCATCCAGCTGTGATAGGATGTTGTTTCCTAGACTGTTGCTGGACAAATCCAAAGTCTCCAGGTTCTTCAGTTTTGATAACATCTTAATTCCTGTGAACCAGTTTTGTGCTAGATTTAAAGACTTGAGCGATATAAGTTCACTCAAGGATGCTAAAATGCTATCGTTAAAATTGTTGCTGCTCAAGTCGAGGATCTCCATTTTGTTCAATTTGGTTGACAGGCTTTCAAAACCTACAAACCATTGGATTAAGATGAGCAAACAATTGAAATGATTTGGAAAGATGGTAGTAAAGTTGGAAATAAATGAACCTTGATTGGCAACACAACCGGCTATGAAATTTCCACTCAAGGAAAGAGAGTGCAATTCCTGGAAAGGAAGAAACAAAGAAGCGTTGAGATACCAGGGACCCCTCTCATTCCTCCAACTATTGAAATATAGGTTCGTGTTAGATTCTGTATAAACGTAATCATCCAGGGCTGCTGTGTATGTAAGATTGAGGAACAGGTGGGTGACTCGTCCAGTGCTTGGGTTGCACTCAACCCTTTCCCAGTCACAACAATCTGGCGAACCCTCTTTTTCCACTCCACTCTCGTTTTCATTTCCCTCCACTGAGTAGTCTAGGTCTAGCCCCAGATCTATAGTTCTGTAATCAATGAAAGGGAAGAAAGGTTTGAGCCGGAAGAAAGCGACTCTTTCTTCCTCCAAGCACCCCTCAGTCCACCCAACTGCGAACATTAATAACGCCAGCAGAACCATGGCCAACCATTTAGACTCCATCTGCTCACTCAACATATAACTCAAACTCATCACCTATTATGTCTGCACTTACAGCCAATACGGCAAACCTTTGCCTTTATATAGGGATTCAAATAGCGGTATGCTATCACAATAGCAACTGTTGTATAATGATAGCCGCACTATCCAAAATCGTTATGGTAAAAAATAAAAAGTCACAATGACCGTAATAATTAATTTAAGGCTCCACTCATCGCTACTTTCTTCCCACTTTCTTTACTGAAGTTTTTCCTGGGCATTGCAACATCTTATTTTTTTTCTCTTGTATTCATTTGAATGGAACTGAAATGATTTTCCTTTTGCTTTTTGGGATACAAAAGTCGTTGGTTGACCTTGACTTATTAGCTAATGGCGGGTCAACCATGAAATCGATTATCCTAAGGGCTAGTTTAGCATTGCTTTTAAAAAGTGATTTTTAAAAGTGATATTAGAAATAGATTTTGAAAAGGGATTTTAAAAAGTTTGTTGTAAGATTTTTGTGTTTATCATTGCTGTTAAAAAGTGATTTTAAGAAGATAAATGACTATTTTGGACATGATATTGTTAGTTATATATATTTGTATGTATAGATATATAAAAATGATATTTAAATTTTCTAATGTTATAATATACGAAATATATCAGCTTAAATTATTATAAAAATATATTTATTAATAAATATATTTTTTTAACAATTATACGTGTTCTATGAAAATATAAGAAAATTGACATATTTTATTTTAAAAACTTGACATAAATAATATATATCATTTAAAATTTAAAAAATAATTATTAATTATATAACTATATCTTCGTAAAGAATTATCATTTATAAATTATAAATAAACACAATAGTAAATGGAGGTTAAAATTGTAATTTGCCTCTCAAAATCACTTTTACAACCGCAAAAGCTAAAAATTTTAGCTTTTGCGTTTGGGTTGAAAATCACTTTTCAAAAGCAGTTTTTCCCCCCAAAAGCTAACTGTTTAGCACAGCTTTTGGCCTCAAACTAACTTGTGAAACAAGTATTTTAATTTTGATATAACTAAAAACCTAAGGACTAAATTGAAAAAGTCAAAACGAATTTTAAGTCCTCAAAATATCCCTATATAAGTTTAAAATTATGCCCAAGTTAAAAACATGCTTTTCAAATATTTTTTCTAAGTGTTTCAAGCCAAAAACAGTGATTTTCAAGACCCTGTTTCGAAACGGCCCTCAGGCGTTTCGAAACGTTTTCATCACTGTCGACCACCGTTCCGAAACGTGTATCGAAACACTTTATCTCGTTTCAAAACGGTATCACTCGTTTCGAAACTGTTCTTCATATTTGATTTGAAAAGGACCAACGGTTCAAATATTTGCTGAGTTTTTTTAAATATTAAAAGGGTGTTTCGAAACGGATCGTGCCCGTTCTGAAACGACCCTTGACAGTAGCAAATCCGTTTCGAAACGGATACAAATCGTTTCGAAACAGGTGCTAGGTTTAATTTGAAAATATGACCGTTATGTGTTTTTAACTGAATTTCTGAAAGTCGTTAAGGCGTTTCGAAACGGGCTAAGACCGTTCCGAAACGACCCTTGACAGTGGCAAAATCGTTCCGAAACGGCCCTATGGCGTTTCGAAACGGGCTCTTAAATGCACCCCAACGGCTCTTTCTATTTTAGTCCGTTCCGAAACAGGTACCCCGTGTTCCGAAACGGGTTGGTGCAGACTGCATTTATGGTGGCAAGAGAGGGTTCCAACGGCTCCATTTATGTTCCCAACCACTCAAACGACTAGAAATCAATGAGAAGGTATAAAAGAGACATCCAAAAGCATTAGCAATAACTATTGATCCTAAAGCAAACATCCAAACATCAAATTCAAGCAATTGTGCAAAAATCCCACTTTGTCTAGAAATCCCAATTTGTGTTCTTCATTCATACTTTGTAAAATTGGGTTGAGTGCTTGTATTGGGGCTATCAT
The DNA here is from genome assembly GCA_958450335.1 of Hibiscus tridactylites. Classification (NCBI taxonomy): domain Eukaryota; kingdom Viridiplantae; phylum Streptophyta; class Magnoliopsida; order Malvales; family Malvaceae; genus Hibiscus; species Hibiscus tridactylites. The sequence goes on from OY288282.1 coordinate 89,248,245, forward strand.
TTGTATTGAGAGATACCTTATTAGCCTTCAAATTTCTTTGTTCATTTGTGTGAGGATTTGGTTGATTTTTGGGTAGAAAAATCAACCGAAATTGTAAAGGGTTGCCTCCTTGTCCTAGAAAAGGGGAAGAACGATTTAGTGGAATTGTTGCAAATCCTTAGTGAAGCTAAGGTAGTGGATGTAGAGTTCATTTGGAACTTGAACCACTCTAAATCTCTTGTCCATCAATTTTTAATTTGCAAATTTCCACCACAAACCTTTAAATTTCCAATTCACCCCCTCTCTTGGTCAATTTCGATCTTGCGATTCACTTAACAATTGGTATCAGAGCTTAACTCTTTGAGGATTAACAACCACAAGAGGAGATCCTTGGAAGAGTGTGATCATCAACATATCAAGAGATGGCTTCAACCTCCGGTTCCGGCATGTACGAGTCACAATCGACCACAAAGCCTCCTTTCTTCAATGGTGACAACTATTCTTTTTGGAAGAATAAAATACGTCTATTCATCAAGTCTAGTGACTATCTTGTGTGGGATTTCATTGAGGATGGACCATACATTCCATTGAAGCAAGACGGTGAAGGCAAGATGGTGTTGAAGAAGAAAGCCGAAATGAGTGAAGAGGAGAGGAAAAAGATTCAAGTCAATGATAAAGCTCTCCACATGCTATTTTGTGCTTTCGGTCCGGACATCTACTCAAAGGTCTCATCAATTGAAAGTGCCAAGGAAGTGTGGGACACTCTTGAGACCACTTATGAAGGCACCAATGATGTTAAAGAAACTAAGATTGGAATTCTCAATCTTAGTTATGAAAATTTCAAGATGGACCCCGATGAGACAGTGTCAAAGATGTTTGATCGATTCTCCACGATTGTCAATGGTCTAAAGGGCTATGGAGAGATCATACCGGAAGACAAGCTTGTCCGGAAGCTACTCTATTCACTTCCCGAGTCTTGGGATGGGAAGAGGACCGCTATCATCGAAGTAAAGAACTTGAAGACATTAAAGCTTGATGAGCTTGTGGGTTCTCTCCTTACTCATGAGATCATGAAGCAAGGAAGGGAAGATGAGAAGAAGAAATAATAGAAAAGAGTAGAGAAGCTTGAGGTTGAGAAGAAGAAGAAGATGGGAATAGCTCTCAAGGCTAAAGCTTTACAACTTGATGAGAGCTCATCTAGTGATGAGGATGAACTTGAAGAATTGGCTATGATAGCCAAACGGTTCTCACGTTTCATGAGGTCCAACCGGGGAAGAAAAATCCAAAGAAAGATGGACTTCAAAGGGAAGAACAAAGAAGAAGGAAATGATCCCATCATTTGCTATGAGTGCAAACAACCCGGCCACATCCGTTCGGAGTGCCCTCAACTCAAGAAGAAGGGCTTTGAGAAGAAGAAGAGACTCAAAGCCAAGCTTGCTACTTGGAGTGATGAGGAGTCATCGGAGGATGACGAACAAGAAGTGGCTAATCTTTGTCTCATGGCACTTGAGGAAGATTCCTCCTTGGTAACCCCTAACTCATCTACTTTAGATTTTTCATATGAAGAGTTAAATGATGCATATGATGAGTTACAAGAGGTATATGATGAATTAGTTGAGAAGTTTAAAGAGTCGGTCATTAAAAACAAGAAAATCATTTTAGAACTAAATGAGAAAAATGACTCACTCACTCAAGCTAATTCTAAATTTGAGAAAAAGATTTTAGGATTAAAAGATGAACTTAAATTTTTTCAAGATGAAAATGTTGATCTTAATAATCTTTTGTCTCAATGTAATAGTGAACACCAAAAAGTGTTAGGTGAGCTAAATGAGCTCAAGAAGTCTTTAAAAAATGTTGGTAGTGCTAAGCATGAAGTAGGAGAATCATCTAGAACACACCAACCTAGGAAAAAGACTAACTACTACAAACAAGGTAGCTACCTTAGACATAGTAGAGCTAAAAGAATTAGAAGTGTATGGGTTCCTAAGGAACTTGTAAAATCTAATAATATTATTGCTATGTCATCTTGGATTCCTAAGGGAACCAAGGTTTTGGGAGCTAACACTCATGGACCCAAAATGATTTGGGTACCAAAAACCAAAGTTTAGTATCTTTGTTTGTAGGGGGAGCATTGCTACAAGGTCAAGGCACAAAGTCAAAACTCATGGTACCTTGATAGTGGATGCTCGAGACACATGACCGGAGACAAGAGTCGATTCATGGATCTAAAGCCAAAAAGTGGAGGAGTAGTAACATTTGGTGACAACTCCAAAGGCCACATTAAAGGTATTGGCTCCATAGGTAATCACTCTACCATTCTTATTGAAAATGTCTTATATGTCGATGGTCTTAAACACAATTTATTGAGCATAAGTCAATTGTGTGATAAAGGATTTAATGTTTTATTTGATAAAAATGGATGCAAAATAGTAGACATTAAATCTAATAATATTATGCTCATAGGTCATCGCATAGGAAACATATACATGGTGCATTTAGATGACATACATACATCTCATGCATGCTTAGTTGCTCAAAATGAAAATGATGCATGGTTGTGGCATAGGAAGCTAGGACATGCTAGCATTAGTGTTTTGGAAAAACTAGTCTCTCTAAATCTAGTTAGAGGTTTACCCAAAATAAAATTTTCAAATGATAAAATTTGTGATGCATGCTCAAAGGGTAAACAACATAGGTCTTCCTTTAAATCCATTAATGATGTTTCTACTAGTAGATGCTTACAATTAATTCACATGGATTTACTTGGGCCAATTAGGACTATGAGCTTTGGTGGTAAGTCTTATGCTTTTGTGCTAGTTGATGATTTTTCTAGATTTACTTGGGTTCTCTTTTTAAGTACTAAAGATGAGGCTTTGGAAAAATTCATCACATTTTCAAAATTAACCCAAAATGATCTTGAGCTTAAAATTTCTCATATTAGAAGTTGTTGGGTTGTGTGGGGCTCGATTCGATCAACCAAAATAGCTCACCAAGTGGTGGAGAGGTGGATTTTTGGGTGGAAGGGTTGTGGAAGCTAGAAAGAATAAAGACACAATGATTTATAGTGGTTCGGCCTTCTAACAAGCACCTACATCCACTACCTTAGCTCCCCACTAAGGATTTCACAATCAATCCACTAATTGATTCGTCCCCTTTTCTAGGATTAGGAGGAAACCCTTACAACCGATCAAGCTTCTACCCAAAGCCTTGATCAAAACCCTCTTTTACAAAGAGATAAATAAAGCAAACTTAAACCCTCTAATAGGTGTTTGTTTGCACAATGAAGCACTCACCCAAAACCTAAAACACTTGAGCAAATTTGACAATTTTGGCTCACTAGTGTTTGTCTATACAAGAAATGACAAATTAAGCACTAAGACAATTTCTTGATCATTTGTTGATTGACAATTGAAGCATTAGCCTTCTCTTGATGCTTGGAGGTCCCTTTTATACTCTCAATTGAGTTTATAGCCGTTTAGGACCGTTGGGGTTGAAATAGAGTCGTTGGAGCCTTTAATTCCCTCCATAAATGCAGTTCTGCAGCTCCCCGTTTCGAAACGCTCGAAGCCGTTTCGAAACACTCTCAATGTAGAAAGAGCCGTTGCAGTCTGTCAGGGTACCCGTTTCGGAACACCCCCTTGCCGTTTCGGAACGCGCATCGAAACGCCCTTAACCCGTATCGAAACGACCTGCATTTAAAAGTTAGTTGGGAAAGAGCCGTTGGGGTTTATGACCATTGTGGTCAGTGCCACGAGGGCGTATCGAAACGGCCTAGCCCGTTTCGAAACGCTGGGCAAAAATGCTGTCCATAGAGAGCCCGTTTCGAAACAAGTTTCGAAACGTTTTGGCTACTGGAGGCACCTGTTTCGAAACGCCCTAAGGTGTTTCGAAACACTAGAACAGTTTTGTGAAAATTGGCCTTTGAAAACATAAGAAAACCTTTTTAAAGACATCCCTAAACATGTTTGGACTTTGGAAATGTTTTAAATACTTTTTAAATTAGTCCAAATTATTTTTCAATTATTATATCAAAACATTAGTTCTACAGAAGTGATCATGGAACCGAGTTTCAAAATTTAGGGTTTGAAGAATTTTTAAATGAAAATGGTATTAGCCATAATTTTTCGGCTCCTCGAACTCCTCAACAAAATGGGGTAGTTGAGAGGAAAAATAGAACTTTACAAGAAATGGCTAGAACTATGCTTTGTGAAGACAATTTACCTAAATATTTTTGGGCGGAAGCCACAAACACCGCTTGTTATATTGTAAATCGAGTAATGATTAGGCCAATTTTAAAGAAAACCCCTTATGAGATTTTAAAATCTAAAAAGCCTAACATTAGCTATTTCCACCCTTTTGGGTGCAAGTGTTTTGTTTTAAATAATGGAAAAGATAACTTAGGTAAATTTGATGCAAAAAGTGATGAAGCCATTTTTATAGGTTACTCTTTAACCTCTAAAGCCTATCGAGTACTTAACAAAAGAACTTTAGTAGTAGAAGAATCTATTCATGTTGTATTCGATGATAACCTCCTTCCTAGGAAGGATTCTTGTGATGATGATGATGTAGGGATCATAAATGCCTTTGATGGAGGTTAAACTTCAAAGGAGGATGGGAATCCAACAAAGGAAGAGGACTCACATGATCCACCTCTTGAAGCCTTGAAGGACTTGGCCATTGAGGAAAAGGAAGTGAGCTACCCAAGGGAGTTGAACTATGTCAAAGATGGTGAAATCTTGGGTGATCCATCCAAGGGGGTAACCACTCGTTCTTCTCTTAGATTAATGAACCATGTTGCATTTATCTCATGCATAGAGCCTAAAAACATAAAAGAAGCATTGAAAGATGACTTTTGGATTATGGCTATGCAAGAGGAGTTAAATCAATTTGAGAGAAGTAATGTATGGACATTAGTTGATAGGCCTAGTAATCAATCTACAATAGGAACTAAATGGGTCTTTAGGAACAAACTAGATGAGAGTGGTAACATTGTGAGAAATAAAGCTAGACTTGTAGCACAAGGTTACACTCAAGAAGAGGGAATAGATTTTGATGAAACCTATGCACCCGTAGCTAGAATGGAAGCCATTAGGATGTTGCTTGCATATGCATGTTATCATAATTTCAAGCTTTTTCAAATGGATGTTAAAAGCGCATTTTTAAATGGTTTTATAAATGAAGAAGTGTATGTGGAACAACCACCGGGTTTTGAAGATTCAAAATTTCTAAATCATGTTTTCAAACTTACCAAAGCTCTTTATGGTTTAAAACAAGCTCCTAGAGCTTGGTATGAAAGGCTTTCAAATTTTTTGATTGAAAAAGGATTTGAAAAAGGTAAGGTGGACACTACACTCTTTATAAAAATGTATAAAAATGACATCTTAGTAGTTCAAATTTATGTTGATGATATTATTTTTGGTTATACTAATGAATGTCATTGTCAAGAGTTTGCTAAGTTAATGCAAGGTGAATTTGAGATGAGCATGATGGGGGAGCTCTCATTCTTTTTGGAACTCCAAATCAAGCAAAAGAAGGATGGCACCTTCATCAACCAAGCAAAATACATAAAGGATATGCTCAAGAAGTTTGGCTTAGAGAATGCAAAGCCTCAAGCCACTCCTATGAGCTCATCTACAAAGCTTGACAAAGATGAAGGAGGTAAGTGTGTTGACTCTAAGCTTTATCGTTCTATGAAATGATCTTTGCTTTACCTTACCGCAAGTAGACCGGATATCTTGTTTAGTGTTTGCTTGTGTGCTAGGTTTCAAGCTAGTCCTAGAGAGTCTCACCTTATAACCGTTAAGAGAATCTTTAGATACCTTAGAGACACTCCTTGTTTAGGCCTTTGGTATCCTAGAGACTCTACCTTCAACCTTAATGCTTACTCGGATGCGGATTATGGGGGTTGCAAAATTGATAGGAAAAGTACTTCGGGAACTTGCCAATTCTTAGGTAGTATGCTCATATCTTGGTTCTCTAAGAAACAAAATAGTGTAGCCTTATCTACCACCGAAGCCGAGTACATATCCTTAGGGAGCTGTTGTGCTCAAGTCCTTTGGATGAAGCAACAACTCTTAGATTATGGAATTAAAGTTGAAACTATACCCCTAAAATGTGACAACACTAGTGTTATTTGTTTAACAAAAAATCTCATCCAACACTCTAGAACCAAACACGTAGAAATAAGGCATCATTTCATTAGAGATCATGTCCTTAAGGAAGATGTGGTTATAGAGTATGTAGACACCTTGAATCAATTAGCGGACATTTTTACAAAACCCTTAGACAAAGAGCGTTTTTGGTCCCTTAGGAGAGAGTTAGGTCTAGCTAGCCTATCTTGATCTTTTAGGACCTCTTTTGTGCTTAAATATGCTTGATCTTGTGAAATGCCATGTTGATGTGTTTAAACTCCAAATTTCATCCATGCTTATAGTTAGGGGGAGTATGTTTATGCTTAAATATGTTTTGCCTGCTCATTCATAACATTTATGCATGTTAGGCCTCCTAAAACTTCATTTTTCTGCACTTTTAGAGCCTTTTCTGCACTTCTAGGCCCAGGTGTATCGAAACGGGTGACTCTGTTTCGATACGGATACCTTAAATCCAGCTCTGAGAGAAGGGCGTTTCGAAACGCCTCCAATGCGTTCCGAAACGTTTTTGCTACTACTAAGGGGTGTATCGAAACGTGTTTCGATACGGGTCAAAGGGGTTTCAATACAGTCAACACCGTATCGAAACGGTCAGCCTATGGTCTTAAAACGGTCAAAACCCTAGCCGCCCCGTTCCGAAACGGCATCGCGGATTGCTTTATTTAGGGCTTTTAATGATACAAATTCACTTTTTATCAAACTCTTAAAACCCTAAATCGCCTCCCTCTCTATAAATACCCTCTCAAACTCTTTGATTTTCACAAAATTGTGAGGGGAATTACTCTAAATCTCAAGTCTAAGCAAGTTTCATCAACCTTGTGCAAGGATTTTAATCAAATCATCCAAAATCCCAAACTAAGGTAATTTTTCTAATTTTCTTTTTCTTTCAATTTATGTTCGAATCTTAGGTTAGAAAATTTTTTTTTTGTATAAATTATATGCTTTTATTTGTGGGTTTTCAATATCTTGTAAAAAATTTTCCAAATCTCAAAATTTTTGATTCGAATATAAAATTTTTCAATCATATTTTTTTTTAAAACTGATTTTTTATTTTAATTTTGTTTTCAAAAACCTAAGTGGGATTTATTATTGGATTGATTTTTAACTATCAATGCATACACTTAATTTTAAAACATTTGCTTAATGTTTTTAGATGGCGGATCAAGCTAACAAAAAGCGCAAGGCCGTTCAATCCGGTGATTCGAGCATTCGTCCAAATCTTACTATGCTTTTTCAGAAATCCCTTAAAACTTCGGAAGCGCGTGCTCGATTCTCTTATGTCAAGGATTTCGCAATTCGCAAGGAACGTGTCATTGATCTTGATTTCCTCAATTCTGAGCGTTTCCTATTCTGTTATCTCGGCCGTTTGGATGAGTGGAATCTCATGTATTTCTTGAGCATTCCGGATGTTCGCTACAAACACATGGTACTCATTTTCTACTCTAATGCTCGTTTTATTTATGATGAGACCAAAACCGAGATTATAGGAATTGAATCATCCTTATTGGGCAAAAAGTTTGTTGTTAATGTTGCTCTTTTGGAGTCTGCTCTTAAACTTAAGGATGAGGGTCTTGAGGATGAACGCCACTTTGGCACTTTCACCGGTAAGGCACTTCATTTGGATGTGCACGATCGAGTTCTTCACTTGATGGTTTCTTGGTTTATTCGACCTTCCGGAGGTAAATACTCCCACATCCGTCAAACCGATCATTTTTGGCTAGAGTGTTTCCATAGGGGTGAGCGCCCAAATGTGCCTAAGATAATTTTTGCCGAGATAGTCAATAATATCAAGCTTATTGACACAAATGAGTTGAATTCTTTTACTTATGGCATAGTCTTGAGCGCCTTATTTCATGATCTTGGCATCGATTGTTCCTACGACTCTCCGGAACCTCGCAAGACCAAGATTGGTGAGTCATCCCTTCGCAAGTCCGGGTTCACATATGCGAATGATGTTTGGGAAAGAATTGATAGAGAAGCCGTTCCTCCTCCCGTTGCTTCTCCACCGCAAGTTCAAGTTGCAAACAATGACGCCCTCACGGCTTTCCTTACCGAGCGTTTCAATGCTTTGGACACTCGGTTCGATGCTTTGGACACTCGCATTGCTTCGGGTTTTGAATCTATGGGCAATCGTTTGAAGAATGTCGAGGATCGTCTTCATACTCTTGAGACTTCGCATTCCAACTTGGATCTATCCTTCTCTACGCTTTATGGGGAATGGACGAAGTTTCACCGTTCTCAAGCCAAGAGCGATGATGATACTTCGGATGATGATGACGAGGCTTAGGATCTCCATATCATATCATATCATATTATCTATGCATTTTAGGATTAAGATTGCATCTTTATGTTTTCTCATGTTTTAGGAACCTATGCTTATGGCTTTTTTATTTAGGATTTTATGTTGAACTTAATGTTTGATTTATGTTTTGGATATTTTGATTATGAATTAATATTATGGTTACTTATTATTGCTTATTGGTACTAATCCTTTATCTTCTCTATGAGCTTTTATTGTTCTTTTTGATCTAACAAAAAGGGGGAGAAGAAATTTAAGAGCCACACTAAAATTCGTTTTAAATTTTAAAAGGTTTTTAAAGGTTTACAACTTGAATTTCAAATCAAAAATTTCTTTTAACTTTAAAAACCTATCTTAAATTAAGGGGGAGTTAGAATATTTTCAAAACTTTCAAAATTCTCAAAAATTCTAACGTTGGTTTTGTTATATCAAAAAGGGGGAGATTGTGAAACAAGTATTTTAATTTTGATATAACTAAAAACCTAAGGACTAAATTGAAAAAGTCAAAACGAATTTTAAGTCCTCAAAATATTCATATATAAGTTTAAAATTATGCCCAAGTTAAAAACATGCTTTTCAAATATTTTTTCTAAGTGTTTCAAGCCAAAAACAATGATTTTCAAGACCCTGTTTCGAAACGGCCCTCAGGCGTTTCGAAACGTTTTCATCACTGTCGACCACCGTTCCGAAACGTGTATCGAAACAATTTATCTCGTTTCGAAACGGTATCACTCGTTTCGAAACTGTTCTTCATATTTGATTTGAAAAGGACCAACGGTTCAAATATTTGCTGAGTTTTTTAAATATTAAAAGGGTGTTTCGAAACGGATCGTGCCCGTTCCGAAACGACCCTTGACAGTAGCAAATCCGTTTCGAAACGGATACAAATCGTTTCGAAACAGGTGCTAGGTTTAATTTGAAAATATGACCGTTATGTGTTTTTAACTGAATTTCTGAAAGTCGTTAAGGCGTTTCGAAACGGGCTAAGACCGTTCCGAAACAACCCTTGACAGTGGCAAAATCGTTCCGAAACGGCCCTATGGCGTTTCGAAACGGGCTCTTAAATGCACCCAACGGCTCTTTCTATTTTAGTCCGTTCCGAAACAGGTACCCCGTGTTCCGAAACGGGTTGGTGCAGACTGCATTTATGGTGGCAAGAGAGGGTTCCAACGGCTCCATTTATGTTCCCAACCACTCAAACGGCTAGAAATCAATGAGAAGGTATAAAAGAGACATCCAAAAGCATCAACAATAACTATTGATCCTAAAGCAAACATCCAAACATCAAATTCAAGCAATTGTGCAAAAATCCCACTTTGTCTAGAAATCTGAATTTGTGTTCTTCATTCATACTTTGTAAAATTGGGTTGAGTGCTTGTATTGGGACTATCATTTGTATTGAGAGATACCTTATTAGCCTTCAAATTTCTTTGTTCATTTGTGTGAGGATTGGGTTGATTTTTGGGTAGAAAAATCAACCGAAATTGTAAAGGGTTGACTCCTTGTCCTAGAAAAGGGGAAGAACGATTTAGTGGAATTGTTGCAAATCCTTAGTGAAGCTAAGGTAGTGGATGTAGAGTTCATTTGGAACTTGAACCACTCTAAATCTCTTGTTCATCAATTTTTAATTTGCAAATTTCCACCACAAACCTTTAAATTTCCAATTCACCCCCCTCTTGGTCAATTTCGATCTTGCGATCCACTCAACATAACTTTTGGAACTAAAAGCTGGTTTAAAAAGCAATGCTAAACAAAGCCTAAGTCAGTCTATGTCTATAGGTTTGGGTCTTGTTCTTTATTATTTTTCTAATTTAATTTTAGAGCCAGTTTTTTTTTTACCAAGAGAAATAAAGAACATGTAGTTTTTTTAATAGGGAATTGTCTTAAATTGAAAAATATTTTTTAAAAATTAAAAATTAAAAATATTATTATTATTAATTCAAAAGTACTTTTAAATGAATTATTTATATGTCATGATTTATACCTCAATTCTTTTATATTTTAAAAATAATATTAAACGTTTTATTAATTAGGGTGCATATGGAATTTGGGTTAACGACGGTCATTAAGTTTCATAATTGTTTAGGCAAGATTAAAAGAAACCAATGATGAAATAGGAATTTGTGAATATCAAAGACGGAAGACCAAACTCTAGATCAAGTTTTTATATATATAAAAAAAAACTCTAGAGGAGGCGACACCATTCTCTTCTTTTAGGGTGTGAATTCAAAACTTAATAAGAGTAAAATTTACTTTTCTTTCTTCTAGATAAAAATTATTCAAAAAAAATTGTAATTAGAGTTTTAATAGGGTTATATATTTCATTTAAAGTTTAACATTTTATGATTAAGATTTAAAACTTAGAGTTTAAAATTTATGATAAAAATAAGATTATTTGTAAAATTATTTTTCATTAGCAATGTATCTTTTATGCTATAGGTGAATGTCGAAATTTACCGTTATACTTTAATTTAATTAATGTATGTCACAATATGTGATTTGGTTTCAACATTAAACTCTGAAATTTATTGAATATTTTTATATGTTTGAGAATTATGATATAGATAAATGTTGAGTTGTGATTCTTACTATTTAGGCTTTGTGATCACAAAGTAGTTTGTGCATGACATATCCAGCACAGTTCATTTTTATGAGAGGGATCTTGTAGCAGTATTCATCAATTTGAGATTAAAAAAAGAATTACAGTTTAACATTATGATTAATTACATAAAATATCTAGATTTTTTAAGTAAAGATAAAAAATTATATCATAAATACGAATATATGTCTCATTAAAATCTAAAAACTATTGATCTATAATGATGAGGTTAGTATTAACCTCTTCTATTTTATCTCACCAATCTAATATTGATGTGATCATGTGATATATCATTTTATGCAAATTTCGGTAGGATTATGCACTGTGTTAAGTTCATGTTTTAGTTATTTTTCTCATATTTATACCATTCCAACGAGTATGTTTAATCTTAAAAATATAAAAATTTGTTGTGTTCAAAAATAAATATACTCCAAAGGTTCCACCGAGATTTGAACTTGGGTTACTGGATTCAGAGTCCAATGTCCTGACCACTAGACCATGGAACCTTATCTGCTTTGAGTTTTGTTTAATTAGTATAAATTTATATATTTCAGACTTTATTTACTCAAATGTTTAGTTTTTTAACAAAATGTTTTTTTTTCATATTCCCAAAAGTATTTTTTAAAATAATAATACATTACTTTCTTTTTTTATAGATTTAAATAGTTCAAAATAATAATGAAATCGTAATTCTAGTTAACTATAAAATACAATTTGATATTTGTTATATTTATTTAACTTTAATATAGTAATAAAATGATATTTAAAATTTATATTAAGTGCAATCAAATATGAATACAAAGTAATAAAATATTTTTAATTTTTAAAAATAGCAATAACAACGAATAGAGAAGTAAAATTTATATAAAAAAAATTAAAATTAAAAATGCTTCATATATTTAAAAACTAATACCGAAAAAATAGACTTAAATATTAAAAAATACTATGGATAAAAATAAAATTTGACTGACTTTGTAGCTCTAATGTAACAAGTTATTTTAACTCAGAAAAATATTTTGATATACAAACTTCTTACTTTAAATCTTAACCACTTAATTAACAAATTTTCTATCATTTCTCATTTCTATCCTTCATATCAAGCAATGCCTTACAAATTTTGAGTTGTGGTTTAGGGTCTAGGGGTTTAGGTTGTAGTTTGTATAATTTAAGGTTTATGGTTAGAATCTAGAGTTTAGGGTTTAGTTTTTAAGGTGTCGGGGCTAAGAATTTTATAGCTTAAATATAAAAGATTGTCTAATTTTTTTACACAAATTATGTATAACTCTTTAACTAATAGGTTTCAGTCAATATGATGCTTGATGCTTCTTGATAATCGTGTTTATACAAATACTCGAGTTATAAATTAATATTATACGAAAACTCAATTATGATTTATTTTTTTGTAATAATTAATATATTTTATATTCATATACTTATTTTTAATAAAATAAATATAACTAATTAAAAAACAAACATATACATATTGAACGTACATGTTGAAGAATTTAACTTGTAAAAATTGTTGAACAAGGCGAGCGATGTCACAATTTATTCATGGGAAAAATTTAGATAATAAATTAATAATACACAAATAGGATATAACCTTGGTTATATAATTGGATGAGAGTATAGTCCACGAAAATTACGATAGAAGCGCCTCCAGAGAATAATAAAAGTTGGACCTTTGAGAGAGTCCAAATCCAATTAGTATGACTTTTTCTCCTTTGCCATATATAAATGCGGCCTAAATTCCGAACGAAAAATGAAAAGCGCTCTAAATTTTGATATTTGTTTAGCCAGCCCTAGTTCCAATCCCAATTTAGGGTTTTGGCTTTTTCTCTCTCACCGAACAATAACAAAGCTCTGAACTTTTGTTCGCCTCTCTTCCAGCCCAATTAACCTCCCTCTTCCTCCTTTGCGCTTCCCTCTGTTACCCGAAATTCAAAATATTATTTTTTTTACTCCCTTCAGTTTCAGGAACAAAGAATAATAAGCAAATAAATCTACAACCTTTGCTCCGAATCTGCTTCCCGGGCTTTTTGGTGAAACAAGGTATTCAATCTTTTATCAATATATTGGGTGTTTTTTCAGCGTAAATTTATGTTTCGAAGCGTTGTTTTTGAGTTTATATATATGGAGTTTACTGGGAATTATAGATTTTTGTTTGAGGCTTTCGGTTCTTGGCGTTAAAGGGTTTTGCTTAAACCCCTTTTTCTTCGTCGTTCTTATATTGCTTTTCTGTTTTCCTAACTATTTTCTCTTTATGTGCATCTTTTAAGAAGTCTGTTCAAAAAACTAATAATTTGTAAATATGGATTAGTTTGAGCTTATGATTAGTTTGTAAATATGGATTATGGAGTGGAGATGTCTAGGGAATTGTCTTTATTCGATAAGCTTTGGCTCTAATGTGAATATCAGAACTTGAGAACTTATAATCAGCTGTGCCTTTGATATTCGCAGGAGTATACATTGAGATGGAGACTGCAATCGTTCCTGTTACCATGCCTGATACACCTATTACTCCTACCGAGAACGGTGAGCCACTGCCACTTGCACTTAGTGCTGAAGTACCTCCGAATAAACGGAGGAGGAAGAAGTCTATTGTCTGGGATTATTTTACTGTGGAGACTGTTGGAGATGGATGTATCAGGGCCTTCTGTAATCAGTGCAAAAAATCATTTGCTTACATTACTGGTTCAAAGCTAGCTGGAACTAGCCACCTCAAAAGACACATTGCATTGGGTATCTGCCCCGTAAGTCGTCAGAGAAATCAACAGACACCAGACCCTAAAACTGGTAATGCTGTTGATGAACCAAGGAAAAGACAACGGGCAACTCAGAGAATTGCAAACATCCCCTTTAACCAGGAGAACTGCAACCATGAGATAGCTAAGATGATCATAATGCATGAGTATCCCCTCCACATTGTGGAGCACCCCGGTTTTAATGATTTTGTGCGGACTCTTCAACCCCAGTTCAGTATGGTGAGTTTCAACACTATTCAAGGAGATTGTGTTGCTATGTACTTGAAAGAGAAGCAGAGCCTTCTCAATTTTATCAATGAAATTCCAGGTCGTGTCAGCCTTACATTAGACTTGTGGATTTCAAATCAAACCGTGGGGTATGTTTTTCTAACAGGACAATTCATTGATACTGAATGGAATTTGCATCGCTGCCTGCTTAATGTGGTCACAGTACCGTCTCCCGAGTCAGACGGTGCCTTACAGCAAGCTGTTGTTTCTTGTCTATCTGAATGGCATTTGGAGAATAGGCTATTTACCCTTACTCTTGATCAGTCCTCAAATGAGAACATAAATGAAAGTATACGCGCTCTGTTTTCTGTCAGGAATCCTTATGTGCTCCATGGTCAGTTATTGATCGGAAATTGCTTTGCTCGAGTTATAAGTCTTCTTGCACAAGAGGCACTATGGTCTGTGGGGGTAACTGTGAATAAAATCCGGGAAAGTGTCAAGTTTGTGAAAACTTCAGATACTCACGAAGAGACATTTTTCCATCTAAAGGAACAACTTAAAGAGCCTAGCACGAAAGACATATTCATCGATGATCAAACAAAATGGAACACGACGTATGAGATGTTGGCGGCTGCATGCGAACTAAAGCAGGTATTTCTTTGCTTAGAGACCTCTTTTCCCGATTATAACATATCCCCATCAATGGATGATTGGAAGCAAATAGAAATTCTCTGCACATACTTGAAGCTTTTCTTTGATGCTGTCAGTATTTTAACTGCCCAAACATACCCGACTGCCAATGCATTCTATCATGAAGTGTCAAAAGTTCAATTAGAGTTGACACATGCCTCAATGAGCAATGACCCATTTATCAGCAGCTTGACCAAACCATTGAAGGAGAAGTTCGATACATACTGGAGTGACTGCTTCTTAGCTTTGGCGATTGCGGTGGTAATGGATCCAAGGTTCAAAATGAAACTTGTCGAGTTTAGCTTCTCTAGGATATATGGTGACGATGCTGGAATGTGGATTAAGATTGTTGATGATGGGATTCATGAGCTCTACCATGAATATACCGCACAAGATGTTCCTCCACCTGACACATTTGTGGAAGAACGGAATGAAAGCTGTATCACTGAAGAGAATGGGAGCATCATCCCTAAAATTGAACCTCCTGAAAATGGATACCTTCAAGAAGGGCTACCCGAAGAAGGATACCTTCAAGAGGGACCATCTCAAGAAGTAGCTTGTCATGAAACTTCCCATCAGGAAGTAGTTTGTCCTGAAATGCCCCATCAAGAAGTAGCTTGTCATGAAATGCCCCATCAAGAAGTAGCTTGCCATGAAATGCCCCATCAAGAAGTAGCTTGTCATGAAATGCCCCATCAAGAAGTAGCCTCTGAAGAAGTACCTTCTCCGGATCCCCTTATTTCTATTGGAGATGGACTTTCAGATTTTGAGGTCTATATCTCTGAGATCAGCAGTAGCCAGCAAACGAGATCAGAATTGGATCAATATCTCGAAGAGTCGCTTTTGCCTCGGGAACAAGATTTCAATATTCTGAGTTGGTGGAAACTGAACAAGAAAAAGTATCCTATTCTCTGGAGGATGGCTTCCGACATTTTGTCAATTCCGTTCTCTACTGTTAGTTCTGATTCTGTGTTCGACACGGAGAGAAAAAAGATGGATAATTACCACAGTTCATTACATCCGGTGACACTTGAAGCTCTCATCTGCGCAAAGGATTGGCTTCAGTATGGAGGAGCATCACTAAATTCCGAATCAAGTGTGAAGATGGAGTTCTAGAGTGTAGATTTTGTTTTCAGTCATCTTTTACAGGATATGATAGTTAGATCTCTTAGTGGTGATTCTCATGCCAGCATAATTCCTCTACGCCTCATGTGTTCTTAGATGTTTTATAGGATTTTTATTAGCCACTTATGGAACTGACATCATTCTTAGTCCAGTGAATCAAAATTTTCTTCTTATTCACATAAATTTCTTGACTTGTTTCGTAAGCTCCTATTTTTTGATGCATTTCTTTCTTTTTATAAAAGATCTATTGATGTATAACTAACTTGTTTCAATTTTTTCCCAGTAATTGGCAACCCTTTTCAAGTTGTCCTGCAAAGCATGCTATTCTGGCTTTGTTACAACAAATCTGAAGAATGATAATTATTTTGTCCATTTCCAAAATTGCAAGTATGTTACAATGCTGAATTCTATCTGATTGATAAGGGATTTGGATGGTAAAATATAGGAATAATAATATATAGCTTCACTTTTTATTAATAATATATGAATTAATATCATATGCATTGGTGGTGGAGTTAGTTTAGGGTATAGGGTTTAGGGGTTTAGGTGTAGAAGTTTAGAATTTAGGGATAGTTGTTTCAATTTAAGGTTTATGGTTATATTTTAGGATTTATATGTTAGGGTTTAGTTTTAGGGTAATATGGTGAGGATTTAGGTTTTAACCTATAAACCCTAAATTATAACCCTAAAGCTTAAATTGAAACAACTATCCCTACATTCTAACCCCTACACCTAAACTCATAAACCTTATACCCTAAACTAACTCTCAATACCCTAAAACTAAGGCGCTTGTGAAAATTTTCAGTTTCCACCGCTTGTGTATAGAATATTTATCCATAATATATAGCTTCAATGGAAAAATTATATCACATAGCAATGAAGAAATTATTTAATATGACTCTGTCCCTAATAATATAATTCGTCATTGAATACTCTTCTCACAATAGTGAATAGGCCTCGTTCTCTTAGGTTAGGTGCACCATGTGCCGTGTGGTAGGGTAGGGTAGGGAAGCCCTATAATTTGGACAGTCGTTAGTGCTGAGTTGCTAACAACGCTCCTCTGCCTTTTGGATGGCCAGTATTTTCTTAGAATAATGGTTTAAGGTTTATTTTTAAAAAAATCTAGAATGAGGATTAAAATTGTAAATTCTAGTAACCTCATCATGTCAACTAGTGAAATTTGATGACATGAACGCCAACCTTTGATTTTGATGAATTCATGCACACATCCTGTGGGGTTTCGCATCGCATAAAGCCCTCCATTTTCAAACCTCTATCTGACTTTTAAACCCTTTTCACCGAATTTCACATATGCCAACCCACTGAAAATAGTGTTTACTCACAGGAAGAGAGAAACATTAAGATTCAACTACTGTTGATGATTGGCTCAGCATTTTCAATCGGATATATAAATAAATACGCACATTAGTGACACAATTCATAATAATTTAAAAATTTAAGGATTAATTCATAAAAACTAAAAAAAATAAAGTCTAATGCGTGAAGTTTAAAAAGTCCTGAGTGGGCACATACCTACGTGAGGTAGACATGGATCCGCCACTGCGGTCTGCCTCCCATGTTCATTGTTGATGAGAATAGGTGGGATCGGAACAGTCAAGTCCACTTCAATCCCTTTTGCCAATGCCATTAGCTTGAGTGCAGTTCACACGCTCATTTTTAGACATCTAATGAACTAGATAAGGTTTCCAACCGTGTATGCATAATCAGAGGTGGATGTAATTTTTGTTTTGTTGGAAGATGTTGATAGCAAGCACATGCAGTCCAAAATAAAAGACAAAAGTTGATGAAATATGCCCTAAAGAGAACTCAAGTGGGAAGGTAAATTTCACACCTTTTTTTTTAGATAAATGTTTCATTTGTATTGCTCAAAAAGCAGAAATCTGCTACAATATACACAATTCAACCTATACAACAATCATCCTATACCAAAATGCCCCAACTAACACAAAGCTGCCTATTAACAGAATCACTGCTATCAAAATTAGAATCAGACGCCTTTAAACACACCACCTCCCGAATTATGCACAGTAAATCCTCGACACATCTATATTTACCTCTAAAAATTTCACACCTTTACTTACTCTTTCACCTTCGTATTTATTGTTTGAAACCACAGTTATTTTCTGCAACTATAAATATTTACCGTAATTGATCATGATACGAATGACCGCAAAAAAAGTAAATACGACTCAACTAAAAAGCATCCGTGATTGCAATTTGCAATTTGAAGATTTTCTTCCGGAGATGGACCACTTGTCACATGCAACCAATCTTACGGCAATATATAAACCTCCCATTTTCTGAGCACCCTATGGTTTACGGCAAGCACCAGCGCAATGGACTGGTACTCATGGTTATCGAAAACTGCTCTCGAGCCCTCACTTGTCTACGAGTATGGCCTTGCCTTTTCTCGCAATGAGCTCGAAAAGGAGGACTTGGCGTACTTCAACCATGAGTTTCTTCAGAGCATGGGGATTTCAGTTGCCAAGCATAGGCTGGAGATTCTCAAGCTCGCTAGGAAGGATACCGGAGAAGCCTCTAACAGCCTGGCCAAGTTCATTTTGGCAATGAACAAGACAAGAAAGTGCTTCAACAAGTATGTTAACAAGTTGGTTCATCACGAGAATAATGTGATTAAGCCGTTGCCGGAGCCAGTTCGTCATCGAGATCAGTGGAGAGTGGCACTGACGTTGTCGCGGAAGGGCAAGAACGAGAAGGAGCTGATGAAGATAGAGGAGCCAGTGGTGAGAACAAGGAAGGTAGCAAAATCTGGCCCCTTGGATTACAGAGGACAAGACAAGTTGCTGGTCCCTCCTAGAAGCTTGAAATTGTCAGGGCCCCTTGATAGAAAAATGCAGGAGAAGGTGGTTTTCAATTATAGAAGCCCCATAAATTCTGGTTCTGCTGATATTGCAATGGCAGCACAGGAGAGGTTGATGCTCACAAATGGCCGTAGGAGTCCAAAACTCTCTGGACCTCTTAGTTTTGTAAGACCTCCAAGCCCACAGATTCATGGTGATCATTACAAGGAAAGAACAGGTGAGGACTATGATGATCAAACGTTATGGGCAGAACTTTTTCAGGACATGAAACCCACTTGATCATGTCTGAGGAATCTTCTCGGTTCTCAAATATGACTGGTAACAACTGCTTTTTTATCCATGTGAATCTGATATAAGCTCAGTACTTATTAGCACTGGACACTCTGTATTCTTCTTGAGTTCATGTAACCTAAGTTTCTACACTTAATATATATCCCCTAAGATTTATGGTTTGTTTACCATCTTCTTGGTCTGTAAAATCCTTCATATTGGCAACTTTCCTGCCTTAAAATGAAAACAAATTGTGTACACTTTCGCATATAGTAGAGAAAAGATATTAATTCTCACACTAGGTGCTGCTGGAGAGTAATGTTTCGAGGTGTAGACATTAACTAGCTGCTTCAAAAAGTAGGACACAAGATTCATCAGCCATATTAAAAGAATTCAATGATTTTCATCCTCCGTTTCAATATGGCAGATATGGCTTAATTGAATTCTTTAACGGCCAGCCACTGTCTTAAATAGTTGCAATGAATACCAGCCTCCCTTATTCAAATTATCTTAAATATTGTATCCTACATCAGCTAAGGTTCCTTAAAGTTCTTGTCTACAAATACAAAGCCTGCCTGTTGAGAATTTAAGACATCAGCAACTAATCTCTAAAGGATTATTGTACACAAACAACCAGATAAAGAAAAAGTATAGTTTGATTGCAATTAAAAGTACTTAATCACTGCCTTTACATCCAGCTAAATTTAGCAGCTCCGTTATCATGGTACACACAAACTTGCAACATCATGAACAATAATTTGCTCCGATATATCAAGTTATCAACTAGGCATCAATGTTCTTCTAGATAGATTATATAATTAGAGCAAGGGTCGTAAAAAACAGAACCTGGATGCGCGTGTTGAGCAAATAGAAAACAGGCATCCAGACATAAACAGCATTTATTAGAGTTTGCATACTACGTAGAGTGGAAATAACTAGTCCAAGATGTGCCCCAAAAGTAGGCCTCTGAATGATATCTTCCACATTCAGTGATTAGAAGTTTGGGGCAGCCTAAAAGAACCCCCGCCATAGAGCATTTGGTAAACAGGCCATATTCGCTTAGTAAGAACGATGCTTGCTACTGAGCCTACACCACAGAGTCCAGCAAGAACCAGGAAAGTAAGCCTAAAGCAGTTTGGACCGATGCATGAAATGCTTGAACTGAGCAGACCGAGTCCATGCTGCTTTGCGGCCTCGGTATCGTATATATATCCAGCTAGGAGCCCTGAGAAGAGGAATGCTCCGAGAGGATTTCCTAGTGAGATGAAATTGTAAAATATACCAAAATGCTTCAAACCGAAAAGCTCAGAAACAGTGGGGATCATGATGGAGAATTGAACACCATAGCATATTCCTAGTAATGCAGTTGCAGAAAATAGTGTACCACCAATAGCTGACGCAAAAAGAAGGTATGTAATGACCATGATCATTTGAGTACATGTCATCCAAAGGGTGCGGGGAACCAGTTTTGACCTGCAAATAACAAAAATTTATTATAATGATGCAACCTATGCATGAACATATGAAAATGTAGAATAAAATGCAACTTTGGCACTTAACTACTCTAATCAACAATCATAAACTAATGGTTGGGGCACTGAAATTCCCGTAAAACACTTAAATAAAAAATTACTTTTGGCACCGAGTAACAAAAGATATTGGTGCATGCCAAATTTACTTTATGTTCGGCTAGTTCATAGCCTGGAAGCGAAGTAACTGGTACAAAATGGTATATTTAAATAAATTTGTTAATCAAATGTATTCTCCTTACCTGACAAAATGTTCCGATACAACACCCCCACCAAGACGGCCAATAAAGTTGCAAAAACTGAAAAGAGACAACAGTATTGACGTGTTGTGTACACCTTGTGCAATCCCTATCTGAGCCAGATTGTTGAGAACAGTCACACCGGAACCGACACCAGTGAAGTAAACCAAGAAAAGAAGCCAGAAATCAGCTTTGACTACAGCTTCAGTAAATTTGAAATCCTCCCCCCTTTTAGGCCTTCTCTTCTTCTTAACTGCCCCCTCACCCACAGCAAGAAGCATGGCCACCTCCGATGCCTCATCACCTTCACGAAAACTTCCCAGGTATGTTGCAGATTCTGATGACTTCAACAGCGGTTCCGTTTTATCTGCATTAGCTTCCCCTTGAAGTGTTTCATCTGAAGATGCAACTGGTTGGTTAGGCATCTCTGGTTGGTTGATCCTCAAGGGACAAATAGTCATCTTTACGGGAATGGCAAGGGGAGCCATGAGAAGGAGAACCATTCCGACAAGTATGGCATAAGAAATCTCAGCACTAAAATGAAGAATAGGATCTAATATCGTGGTCGTTAAAACATACAAGCCAAGAACCACACTAGCAACTTGGATAAAAAGAAAATGGTAATGCTCCGTGGAGTCTGCACCAAAGGTGGGAGTACAAGCCCTAACAAAGTACATCATGAGAAAGCAAAGAATAGGGACACCAAATGAAAGAAACATCAAAAGGTTAGAAGAGGACTTCCGAAGTATGGTGCTGTATATTTCTGTAAATACTGCAGCACTTAGCCCAGCATAGCCCTTGAGGATACCAGCAACCGTGCCTCGACTGACAGGGAAATTTCTCATATTAGTGACAAGCACTGCAGTGCTCAACCAAGCACTACTGTTGGTAGCTACACAAAGTGCAAGCCATAGCTGCAGAGCAGTAGAAAATGAGTATAGTAATTGTTAGCCAATTGCTGATTGAAATTACCAAGAGATAGCATAATGAATACATCTAATTTTTGAATTTTTACATATCCATTTACATTGGTGAAACTGCTGTTTCTGTGCAACACTGATAAACAAAGAACATGTGATGTTCCAATATGGGTATGCTGGATAAAATTTGTAAATCTTGAATACAAAGATTAAAATGTAATGTACAGACAACCATCTAAAAGAATGAGTTTTAAAATTTAATTAAACTAATACTTTAGTTGCATATATAGGTATGATCGGGCGATAGGTAAACTAATTGGGTAGACTCACTCCCGACTCTTATTTGCCTAGATATGAACTGTATTAACAATTCTAGGAGAGAAATATTGCAAACAGATCCGGAGACAATAGGAGCAAAAATAATAAAAAAAAGGAGGAATAAAAAGACAAATTCATAGGATCAAATATCACTTTAGCTTAAGTTCATATTCAGGATGTTATTACAAGGTTAATTTTACAAGTTTCCGGAACAGGAAAAGTTTATGAGAATCTTAAATGTCTGCATTGTTAAAAATTGAGGTTATTTGCAGAAAATGAGCATGGCAAATAACTCTGACTATCAAAGATACTCTACATATACAGACTAGAATCTTGTAATTCAATCTCGGAAACCTCTCCTTCTCCCACCACTTCCTATTAATCCTTCACTGTTTTCCTTCTTCATGGTGAGTCTTTTCCGTTCTATGTTCACATGTAAAAGCCATTAAACATTACTACTCCACCATATCTATATGTTTCTGTACATGGAAAATGTACTAGAAAGAAACCGAAAGGTAAGAATAGTTTTCTCTAATTAAAACATTTCGGTCCAAATATTACGGACTCTTTTAGTGTAACAAAATTGTTGGGAAACTACTTTTGAACTACATGCTACCATTCAACTTCTTGTATGTCTTGGACCATCACTTTCATCAGGTTTCAACGAAATTTCCAATTTCTTTAAAGTATCAAGCAGTGCAAGATAAAGCTCAAGTTTCACCATGGATTTACAACAAGCACAGTGTTTTCACTAGGAAAAGAATAAGAAATTTCCTAATATTTCAAAGCACCAAGTAAGGCCACCTCAAACCAACTTTACCAATTTGTAATAATCTGATTAAAAGACCTTTACATTTATCACCCAAAACTCCATAAAATGGAAAGGAAAAGGAATTAACTTGGGAAAGAGGCTTTCATTCACACAGATAAAATTGATAGTTAAAAGCATTCAAATCAGTTAAAAATCTAAGACAATGTCATCTAAAGCAGGGATGCAATTAAATTTCAGCCCAAAGTGCAGATGAATAAGGTGTTAATCTAGATATAAAGCAATCTAATCATGAATTTCTTAAAGAAAAACTCCAGAAAAACAATGAAACTTACCAGCCAATAAGGCAGATTTAGAACAGTTCGGCTAACAGCGAGCCAAAGAACAGCATAACCCAAGAAGCAAGCAAAAGAACCAATCGAAAGAACAATCCAAGGCGGGAACTTGTTACAGGCGATACCGGGGAGGAGTCCAACGTTTTCACCAATATCATTGGCGACACCGAGCATTGTCAGCTGATGTTGGCTAAACCCCATAACAGATTTCAAGGAATGGGAATAGAGAGGGAAGTTGTAAGCATTCCCGGATGCTATCTGCACCCAGACAGCAGCGCCGAGGCCAAGCCATGGTGGTCTTGTCCCTGCTTTGAGGTTCGCCATTGATGAGCCTGGTGTTTTGGAAACCAACGGGGAATTGTGGGATCGTTGTGTTGAATTTGGTGAGAGCGAAGTGTGTTTTGAGATGCCCAGAGAAGAGCTTGTTTGAAGGAAAAGTAGGGAAGGGGTAAAGTCTTGTCGGAGAATGTGATGACATGGCATTCGGACAACTTTGCAACTGCGTTACATGTCATATTTCCATGTCAAATGGAGCTTCTAGTTTTTTTTTCTTTTCCATTTTCGCTCCTTTTCTCCTGTGATTCTTTCTAACAAGCCGTCAATCTGGAATCAAAGATGAAATATTTGCATTTTAATAAGGTTAACTGAAAAAAAAAAAGCCTAATAGGCAAATAGATGCCTAAATTATGTTTTCTTTAAATTAAATGCTCAAATTATTTTCAAGTTAAATTGAGACTTAAAATTTTATTTCGTGACCCATTTACGAATCGTCACTAATTTTTTCGTTAAAGGACACATGTCATTTCTTAAAAATTATATTAAAAATAAATAAAATTAATAAAACAAAATAAAAATATATCATAAAATTTTCAAATATTCCGAAAACAATCCCCAAATTTCTAAACTCCCCAAATCTGACCACTCCTGACAGCGGCGATTGCGTTGCCGGCGACAGAATGAAGCTCCCCCTTGCCGAACAACCCACACGCCATTCATCGCCCCTCATGTCGTCGTTCATCGCGAATCGTTAGAAAGAACTATTCAATAATTTCGTCGATTCGCACGATGTCGGCTGATTTTTAGCGACAGGATAGTGGGGGGAATGGTTGTGACTCGTGATGGTCCGACGACCTATGTGATGGGCAGCGGCAGAATCGGCTCAAATTGAAATTTAAGTTTTGGGTTTAAGGATTTTAGAAATGGGGAGCTATTTTGTAAAATTTATAAAAATTAGAGATTTTTCTAAAATTAATTAATTTTATTTATTTTTAAATAAATTCCTAAATTATGCTTTTTTTTCCAACTAAATACCCAAATTAAATTTTTCGCCCCAGTCCCACATGAAACACACTTGTGTCACACGAATCATGAAACTTCTCCTTGTTGCGACACAAAGGATTTGGGTGGGCCTTCTTTCCTATGTTGCCAGAATGATTGGTGTAGCACTCTATTCATCCATCACATGCTTACTTATACTTTTGTTCTATTTAACAACTTAATTTAGTTCATGTATCTCTTTGCTTTTTAATTTTGTTTCCCGAGTCTTGTTTTGTTCATTTATTTTTGTGGTAAAATTTATATCTTTCATTAAAATATTCTGATATTTATATATAACGGTCGGCAACGAAACAATCTATAAAATATATTTTTTCATTCTCTACTTGTACATTAATATATCATCTACCTAGAAGAAACAAAAAGATTTTAAAACATCTGTCAAATTTGCTATAAGAGATTAACAACAATTTTTTACGCTATTTGAATTATATATTTTAATTTTTCTTTCTTCAACGGTGTAAAAAAAAAGACTGAAGCATTGAACCGTGCATGGAGCATCAGCTTTGAAGGCGCCATCTGGCTTGAAACAACAACAAAAAATAAAGGAAGGAATTAACAAGTATATTTTTTGGGAAGCAAAATTGAAGACATCTGATTCTGCACTGCTAATTTCTTAAACGTGGATTAGCGATCTGATGTCGACCATTGAATATTGATAGAGCACCAAGTAGGCAAGTACTGCTCTGTCCGTGTTTTATTTTACATTAATTCCCCCAATCTTAGCCTTAAATTCATCATCAACGCCTATGGGTAACGTGCCCTTTGTTTCTCCATAGAAAAAAAAAATTTAAACGGTAGTGTGATGCAAGGGTAGCATCTGTTCAACTTTCTTAATCTTTTCAAAGACGACACACACAACATACATTATTGGTGCTTGAACTCGAGTTTTAAAAAATGATAAACATCTACCTTTGCCACCAGGACATAAGGGGATGAGCACATTCACTTTAAAGTTTAAACATAGTATTAGTTCCGTGAAAAAGGAAATATTATTATTCTTAATAAATTCTGATTCAAGTAATTTATTTACAAGAAATATGTATGTTAGTCGATGATCGGAGTTTTTCGGCCTAACCCTAACGGGGCTTTGAATAGACATAGCCGTAGCCTCCATCCATTAATGCAACTCACTAGCTTTTGTTTTGACCCACCAGGACCAGGTGAGGTGTGAAGCATTAAGCCGAAAGTTAGTGAAGGGCCCAAACATTGTCATAAATGGGCTTTCTTTTTCTCCCACAATATCCTCACTCTTATCTTCTTTTTGGAAACCTATCTTCTAATGGAACATCAGCCAACCAAATCGACATCATATTTTCTTGCCGCTCTTTTACCCATTTCAAGACACGGCAATGGCGTCACCATTTCTAGTTTTTGGAGAGGAAAAAATATCCCATTTTGAACAGAATACAAACAAGTAGGCCCATTTGAATTGATGAAATCTACAAATTACTATGGTGTTTTGCCGATTTCAGCATCACCTCAAACACATTCGGAAAACAAGATTAAAACATAAAATACACAGATGTCCCAAAGAGACAAGACATTAAGTATTATTTTGCAAGATTAAAAAAAAAACTCAGATCTATCCTTATCATGCGAAAAAATAAATAATATTTATATTTTCCCCACTTAGATGGAAGGGAAACATTGGGTGCCCCGGACTTCACAGGAAAATCCCATCTCTTTTTTTGGCTCTGGGCATGCGGGAGAATCTGACAGTAATATGAAAATGAAATAAATGGTCCATACTACATATGCTAGTTGCTATGAGAACCAATTTCTCTTTCCAGTTTTCTGGACCAACCCGTTCCAAAGTGAAAACGTTAAAATACGCTTAACTTACGGCGGATTGAGTACAGTCGCTGGATTAAAAGAAATAATGTTTTAATCTCAACCACATATAATAAAAAGATCAAGAAAACTGAAAAAACAGTGAACCGGTTATCCAAAATGAATCAAAACGCATGAGAAAATGTTGAAAGAGTTTTAAGTACATTCTGAAAATCGTTTGCGAAAAATTAAATTTTTATTAATGATGTATCATTTCAAATTAAAAAATTCACATAATGGCCCTACTACTTATCTAGCAGATTCCACCCGTCTCGGTGCCACCAAAGTAATGAGAATAAAGGAGGGCGGTTTCCTCAACTTTTTATTCTTTTTCCTTTTTCTTTTTCAAAAAAATAAATATTCTATATGCATGCAAAAACTCTAAAAACCCTAACCTATAAACTCTAAATTATAACCTTAAATAAACAACTATCTTTAAGTTCTAAATCCCTATGCCTAAACTCTTAAATCATATACCCTAAACTAATTTTTTATATTCTAAAATTAAAACGATTGTGAAAACTTTTAGTCTTCACCGCTAATGTATAAAACATTAATCCTTCCAGAAAAACATCAAATGTTTTCTTTTATAACTGAATAAGTGAGTAATCGACTCCCAAGGTACTCGTTTCTTCCTTTTACATTTTTACTATCCCTTACCAACCATTAATTTCATATTAATATTATCTTCAGATTTTTTTTTAGTATTTCCAGTTAAATATTTTTACACTTAATTTCTATCGAATTTAGCTCAAAGGGTTGAGCGGTCACTCCAGTTTCTATTTTAAACTATCAAGGTTTAATCCTTAAAATGAATGTATTTTCAGTTTTCCCAAAGGCTCGGTTCAATCTTCTCCAATGTTCAGATTATTCCATAGTTTGTCCAAGTAAATCCAACGCTATGTTCATTTCTCCTTTAAAGGAATCCAAGTAAAATCAAGATCTGTAAATTCCGCCTTGTCCAATTCCAATGCCTGCCAAAAAAAAGAAAATTATTAACAGTAAATCAAAATAAAAATACATATTGAAAAAACTAAATTACGAAAGGATGAAAAAATAGAAGAAAAATTAAAGAAAGAAAGAAAAAACTTGGACGGGACGAATCGAAAGAGAAAAACAGCAAACGGAAGAAGGTGCAGAATTTGAATTTGGAAACGGGAAACTGAAAAGCAAACGAGTCACGACAGGTTTACGCAGGATGGAATGGAATGGTGATTGGAGAACAAAACGACTGAAATATATAAAACTTGAAACCAATCAAAACTGAGATCTGAGTTCAAATTTTTAGATTTTAGTTTAGTCCAATTATATTAGATTAGATTTTATAGGTGTCTTAATATTCTTTTTGTCCAAAAAAACCCTCTCATATTTGCAAAGATATGTATTTAGACCAACAAAGTATATGATAATATGACGCTCTGATTCTACGGTTTCTGCCACCCAGAGTACACTAAAAATCATATCAGCTCCATCACCCAGATCTCCAACCTCTTCGCCGGATTCCTAACTCACCGTCAGCAACAGGGGCGCCACTCCACGGCTCGATCTCCAATCACCGGAAAATCTCGGAGACTTAACCAAAAAGCTTGAAAAATTAGGACATACCACAAAAGGAACATTCATCAATCCTCGGCTTTAGACATCACGGATAGCCGGCTTGGCCTCGGCTGAAACGCTGCACGGCGACGCTGCTGATGTGAGGAAGGCCTAATCAAAGCCGACAAGGCTCTCCTAACCAAATCTCCTTCGACTCCTCCAATTCTAACTAGCGAGTTTGTCATCGCAGATCTACGCGCGTTAAGCCGATTACTGGGCGCGTAACCGGAAGCCGCGTGTGGATTATTGAAACCCTTATGAAGACTGCAACGGAAAGACCCAGGATGCGTCGTAGGAGAACACATACAAGTACGCTTTGGCTGCTTGCTCTGTAAATTCTTTAACGCCTCGGTATTTCTACGGACGGCTGAAATCGAACGGTTCGGGGAAATTGGACGATTATCAAGCGAGAAACGCACAGACGGTGATGATGGAGAGTGGTTATAGAGATTAACACGCGGCGGAGAAATAGATCTCTGTTGATTAAAGAAAGTAGAAGAGCGTGAAGAGAAACTTGAACTTGAATAAGCAAAAGCCGAGGAAGAAGATGATGGGTAGTGAGAACTGAACCGGCCCGATGGTGAAAGGGATCGGAGAACCGGTCCTTTTGATTTTCTAGAAGATGCCGCCATTTTTTTAAGGAAGAGAAAGAGAGAATTTGTGTTTCAAAATTTCTAAAGCCGTGTTTGGCTGTTTAGTTCGGCAAACCTAGCTTCACTCCAGCTATGTATTTATAGGATCAGGGGAGGGGTCAGTAATTCTCAAATTTTGCGATAATTTCAGAGTCGGGAGTTTTAGTTCTGGTGTTTTGCGATTTTCCCTCTCAACTTTTGTTTATTTATTTTTCATACCGTGGAGGACTGGCCGTTCTTACTGATTGCGGCTGTACCAAGTCATTCTTATTTTTCCTCACTTTCACATTGATTATATATATATTTTTAACATGATATTTTTACTAAATTTCGTAATAATGATTAATGCATGAGATTTTTTATTAAATTTTAGAATATTATATTAATCAATTCACATAATTTTCTAATTAAACTTTAGATAATTATTTGATATACTATTATTAAAAAATTAATTTTATTTTTTAAAAATATAAATACATTTTAAATATATTTATCATAATCACAAATGTATATATAGAATAATTTTTACCAACTATGCACAGAAGAATAATACTATATAAAACCAATTAAATAATTTTCCATAGACGCCAAAAATATTTATATAATATACTATGAATTTACTGTCAATCTTGTAATAAGTACGCAAAAATGACATTTTCAACCACAAATTATGAATTAGTATTTATATGAGTTTGTTTTTTTGTTTTGTTTAGTTTTTAAATCTCTTTTTCGATGATTTTTTATGTTTTAGCATTAAAATAAATAAATTTTAAGTCATAACTTTAAATTTTAGATCCTAAATATTAAATATTAAATTTTAAAAATACATTTTATCTCAAATTCCGTATACATGAGTCCTAAAACATAATCTTAAGCCTTAACCTTAATTCTCAACTTAAATTAATCTTTTTTCCCCATTAGATAATGGGTCTACGGCCATATTAATAATAAAATGAAAATGACCAAATTCAAGTCCCCTGTATGATCATGAAAAAAATGTTCAATGTATAAATAAAAATAAGAAAATAATGATTAAAGGTTTTTCATGAAGTACATAATAATAATAATTTCTTTATTAAAAAAATAAAAAGACAAAAAAAAGAGTGAAAGGATAGAGGAGCAAAAGGAGAAAGTAGAGTCCGGGAGAGCTAACCACAGCCGGGGTTAGGGTTAGTTAAATGCCGTTTATCGGTTAAGAGTGAGAGACCTGGTTTTGGATGTTTGAGTAGGAAGAGATAAAGCAACCAACGGTTTTTGGTAGAAGCTATGGGCCCTGTTTGGCAATTAGCGGATAGCTGATAGCTGATAGCGGATTACATTAGCTGATAGCTGATTGCATTAGTTGATTTGACTAGCGGATTGTATTAGCTGATTGTATAAAAGTGTTTGGTAAAATTAACTGATAGCTAATAGTTGTTTGATTATTTAAACAAGTAAAATGACATATAAGGACATGATTATATTCAATACTTGTTTGAATAATTTATCAGTTATGAATATTTTGTATCTAATAAATATTAATTAGATTTGTAAAAATTATTTTTAATATAAATTTTCTAAACATATTTGAAAGATTATATGCACATTTAAATATGTGATAATAAAAAAATATAATTAACTTACAAATGTCACCATATAAATTAGTAGTAACAACAAATAAGTCCAATATTTAATATGTTATTATTTATATTAAAAAATATTATTATTTAATTTAGGTTATTTGGAGATTTTTGATAATTATTAAGGGTAGAAGAGTCATTACAACTCTAATATCAAACCTCTAATCTCAAAAAGCTCATATTAGGAGCTTTTTCAAAATTAGTTTTTTCACCCCAATCCGCTCTTTCAATCCGCTATTTACCAAACATCAATATTAGCGGATTTGACTAGTTAAACCTCTAATTATACCTCAAACCTCTAATTTTTGCTCAAACCACTGTTCACCAAACAGGGCCATGGTCTGCCATTTTATTTTCTTTTTTCTTGTCATCGTCGGATCTGTCTTCAGTCACGCTGCCTAGCATCGGTGCCACCGCCCACTGCCACGTATGGAGTCCAGCTCTTTGACACCCCACACTCTTTTAACTCTGACCCGTTTTACCCCTACCCCCATCCTGTCCTTTTTCATCTCTCTTTCATTCTTTTAATACAAATACTAATTTATTTCATTTCACTTTTTCTTTGTTTAATTCTTATCCACATTACACATGCATCTTGTATTCTTGAAACTATGATACCTCTCATATCACATGGCCCTTCATGTTCCTCTCTTTTCCTCTCACTTAATTTCTAGGTTCATGTATATTATCTCTTCATATTGTATTTTATAGGGTGATTACAAGTAGTATCTAATTTTAAATATATTTTTAACCATTTGACAATGCATGCTCAATCACCCTGCTATAGCGGTTGGTGCTCGAACCCGTAACCTCTAAAAACAACAATTGTTCCCTTAACCACTGAGACAAGTTAGTTCGTGCAGTATTAAAATTAAATATACTCGTTATGTTATTTAACATGCGATATTTTTATCATTTACTCGTAATATATGAAGTTATATATCATCAATACATTAAATAGAAAAGGAGGGGCCAAGTTAACCCAACCAAACCAATGTTAATTTAAAGAAGTTGAAGGAAAATTCAAAAGAGGAGATTTGAAACCCAAGAAATATGCGACATGTTAACGTTAGGCGTAACCATCATTAATCTTAGGTTCATTGTTACACCAAAACTTGTCTGCCTCTTACAAACATTGATCATCTACCATTATTATATTATATGTGCACCTTCATTATTCCCACCTCCACCAACACATATTAAAATAATAACGTTTGGTCGTTTTTTAATATTTATTTTAGAACTAAATGTTTGAATTGGGCCGAGGCATTGGGTGTTTTGGAACATATGAACTGTGCAAATGAAAGCAGCTTTGCACTTAAATCAAACGCATAGACATTAGTGACATCCTCGAGTGAATAAATAAAAGCAACCCTTTACATCGGGGGACCAATTCTTACAAATATCTTCATTTTTTTACTGCTTATGATGTTTATTACTGCAGTTTCAATAATAAATAAATAAATAAATAACCCTGTTTCCCACATTAGAATAGTATATTTCCAAACACATCTATTTTTTTTTATCTAAGCTGACATATTCTAGCTAATTAAACTTTCTTAAAACAAAATAATACTCTCGAGATTACTAGTATATGAATTTGTACACTAAATCAAGGGCTCCACTCCCTCCATAGTTCGAGTTTAATTTCAAACTAGTTGGTATTTAATAAATATGTAAAAGAGAGGTTGGGCATGGAGAAAATGACCTTTGACCTGTTAAAGGAAAGTGCTAACACCATGCAACTAACGAGGTCTCGATTCCCAGTTAGGCATTAGCCACCCACTAATATGGACTCAAAATTTTCCCTCCAAAATCAACAATTTAACCACTTTTCAGAGCACACCAAAAGCCAAAAAAAAAAAATAGCATTGGGTAGGGGTGTTCAAAATTACCCGACCCGAACTACATAAACATAAATAATCGAGTATTTATCTAGAATTTTTTTACCCGGGTCGGGCATGAGTAAAAAATATGATTTTTTCGGGTATCCGGTTCCTTTTTTATTTTATTAGATTACTTAATATTTTTATTTTACAACTATATTTAAATCCCTAAATTCATTCTATATTTGTATTATATGCTTTCATGTTTAAATTTTTTTAAAAAATATATTAATTTGTGAACATGTAAGATTCGATATGAAAGAAACAACAAGATTTCTCTATTGCATTTATGCATTAGTAGGTTTCTTTAAAAAATATGAGATTCGAAAAAAATAACGATCAAGATTAATATTTTTAATGTCTTTCTTATGATTATAAACTTCAAATCATTAATTTTTTTTTGTTTGGATCATGTGTTATAAACTTTTAAGTTTTTTTTTTAATCTTAAAAAAAATAAAAACTAGGTACTCACACCTAATTTTACGGGTACCCAAGTTTAACAGGTGTCCGATTATCGGGTATTCGATATTTATGTGTCAAAACATGAGCCGGTAAAATTAATACCCAAAAATTTAGATACCTAATTTTTTCGGGTACCCGAATTTTAACACCACTAGCATTGTGTCTTTATACCACAAAAATGGCATTCACGATTAATCACGAAGATAACATTGTCCATGTTTTGTTGTTAGGCTTTGGAAGTCTTCCGAAGGTTTCCGTATGTCATTGTGGGATTGGTTGGGACTAGAAGCAGCTGCGGAAATTTCGACACTTGTTTTTGTACGTATGGGAATCAAAGATGGTTGTGGTCCCACGCAAGAGCCTCGATGGTCCTTGAAATTGAAAATTTCATATTCAAAAATCAAATTGAATGGAACAAGTGGTGGAATGTGGTTGAGCGGTTGGCTTTTAGACTCATATGACTGATTCCTTCTCCACATGGTGTGGAAGCCCACAAGTTTGGAAGTTTTGAGGGCCGAC
Organism: Hibiscus tridactylites; assembly: GCA_958450335.1. Taxonomy (NCBI): domain Eukaryota; kingdom Viridiplantae; phylum Streptophyta; class Magnoliopsida; order Malvales; family Malvaceae; genus Hibiscus; species Hibiscus tridactylites. The sequence goes on from OY288282.1 coordinate 89,281,164, forward strand.
CGTTTTCTTGGGTCAAATCTCAACCTTTACTTTTTTATTTTCTGAGTTTTGAATTTTGACTTGTGAGCCCTTTAGGCACAAACCTGGCAGTGGCATAACCAAATATTCGAAATTCTTTTACGCCACTCTTCTTTTGCCACATTGACATTGGACCACCAGCCTTGTAATAGAAACCACTAGTAAGTACTCGTATACAAGACGGTATTTTATATACGGTTTTCCGATTTTCTAATGATACTTTACACAACCTTACATGATCAGTCTAAGATCCAAGAACAAATGACAATATTAAGTTTAAATCAATCACAATTTTCTTTAACAACCATCTAAATTATAAATAAAATTTTGAACATATTATATACATAAATACAGTAATGAATCACACATTCCAATCGTATATCACTGTACCTTTACATACACGCAAAAGAAAAATCATATTTAAAAGAGAAACTAAGGAAGGTTTTTGCTACTAAATCGCTCATACTGTCATACATGATCAGGAAACTGCGACCCCAACACTCTAAATATTGGTCAAGGGTCTTACTCACCCATACAACGACATTGCTTTACTTGAAGATAAAATATCTCTTCCAATTCTTGAAGGGTTACCATTATTTTTTTAATATCTCCTGACTATGGGTGTAAACGAACAGAGCGTTCGACGAGCTATTCGTGAATCGTTCATAACATGTTCGTTTATTTAGTTATATAAACGAAAACGAATAAATTTTTATGTTCATTTAATATGAAAAAACATGAACAATGTTGTGATCGAGTTCTTTATGTTCACAAACAAACTTGTTTATTGGCTCGTTTATAAGCTCGTTTATCGACTCGTTTACCCAGTTTTTCTTTTACTTTTAGTTTTACATTTTAAATATTGGTGAAATCATAGACTAAATTGAACGAACATAATTTCACCATTTTGAAGTTCAAATTGTAAAGCCTGAGGAACTTAGGAGTATTGGCATAATTTCACCATTTTCATCAATGACCATGTTCACGAACATGTTAATGAATACCATTAAAAATAAATAAACGAACACGAACATATTCAAACTTAGCTCATTTACGCCCCTTTCAATGGTTATAAACAAAATTTACTGAAGACAAAAAAAAATTATTACATAGATATAATTTAGAGGAAAGTTTGTGGTTTTGATTGAATGAAAGGATTGGGATGTGTCATGAATTCAGTTTTCTCTTAATCCCGAAGTCAAGTGGACGCTTTAATGAAAATGGTTTTAGGGTTATAACCCATTTCATTTGTGAGGAAGAGTTTGTCTTTTTATTGAAAATTTATTATAATTATAAAACTTCACTTACAAATAAAGTTCATCCAAATGTTACGAATCTGCATAACCTTACAGTTTTTATCTGCTGCAATTATTGAGATTGATTCACGTGTCAAACCGAATTTGAGTTCAACTTGGATTGCTCGTCTTAAAGTCGGTTACGTGTTGCATATATATGATTAAACCTAGCATTAGCAAGAAGTTTGCCACTCAATAGATTTGTCGGCCGAGAAAATAAAGGTAAAAAGGTGGTACAAATTATATAAAAAAGTAAAATGATAAAAGATGCCTCTAACGTTTGTATGTATTGTTATTTGGCCTTTATTCTTTTTTTGTCCAAATATGCCTCTAACGGCTGTTTGTTTTGTTTTTTGTCCCCTTATTTTTTCTTTTTGGTCCAAATATGCCCCTAACGTTTCATTCATAGTCCAAATATGTCCATGTTAGATGTAAACTTTCAATCAACTGACGGTCAACAACTTATAAAAAAATTTGATGTGGCATCAACAGATCTTAATATGTGGCAAGTACAGTCAGCTTCAGCTGTTGAACGTTAGTTGACTGACAGTTTCCATTTAACGGGGGCATATTTGGATCAAATTAAAACGTTGGGGGCATATTTGGACTACGAATGAAACGTTGGGGGCATATTTAGACCAAAAGAAAGAATAATGGGCCAAATGACAAAAGAAGTAAACATTGGGAGCATATTTAGATAAAAAAAAGAACATGGAGCCAAATGATAAAACATGTAAACGATGTGGGCATCTTTTGTCAAGTTCAACTCTAAATTCTAAATCATAAACCCTACACCATATACCCTAAAAAATACATCATACCTTAAATTCTCTAAACTTTAATATAAACTCTAACCCAAAACCTTAAATCTTAAACTTAATTTTAAGCGTGATACATAAGTAAAAACACCGAAAAAATATCATTTTCAACCTGTATAAATATAATCTTATATGTTTCCTTCATGGACAAGCTTGTAAAAAAGAACCTGTTTGTTACTTACACTCGAAGAATTACAGGTGAAGAGGAAGACGTGATATTTGATTGATGACAATACATCATATCTTATGATATATATGGGTTAAATATCATAAAGTTACTTGTCGATTTTATTTTTTTTATTAAATTTTTATCTTGAAAAAGTATATATGTCCAATAATGGCAGATTCTATTACTGGGCCTAAAGATGAAGATGAAGTCCATGAGAGGAGATGTGCCTTGGATTCTTTTTCTTTCCGAATTTTTATTACACCTGTCTGGATTGTACAAGTACTTGGACAAGTGTCTCGTTTGAAAAATCCATATGCACAATACAGTTTTTTTCTCAAATTCATGCCTTGAATAAATAAATAATGTATATATTGATATGACAATGTACAAACACTACACTTGGAAATTGTAATCACGTGATACCATTATGACAAATACTACGAGGCAGAGCATAAAGCATTTTAAAATTTGAGTATGTTCTTCCATGCAAATATAGATCATCTTCTTCCTCAAAATCTGATCAACTAAAATGTAGCATTTTGAAACCCTTTTTTATTTTCTATTTGCTAACCTAGTGGAGATCTATGGGGAATGCCTTTCCTTCTGTTGATTATGCTGCTAGCCATGTCATCACAACCGTAAGCCATGTTCATGTTATCGGACCCTGACGACCACCTTATGATTGGCTCATCACCGTCCACTGTCGTTGAACGTGGCGTCTCGTCGTCTCCGATGTCTTGCGGGATCAGGAAATCTGGGCTAAGCCTCAAAGCGTTGCATTTCCTTAAGAATGGAGAGAGGTCTTTGTAGTGTTCCAACACATAATCCACCTGATATAATTTTAAGGGTTTTAAACTTTAAACTCAAGTGAAAAAAAATTCTAATTATTACTATATATCATACCTTGCACCCTAAGGAACAATGGAGGAATGGTTCTTGGAGACTTCTGTCACACGAAGTGCAGTAGTTTCCAGTCCCTTTGAATTGCCTGTTCTGAGGTCTTTTCTTTATGAACACCACTTTTGCACTGTTTATAGTGTAGGCCTAAGCCAATCAAGGCCATGGATTATGAACATTAATCACAAACTCTACATGAAGTGAGTTTGTATTGTGCTAGATGAAAATGGAAGAAGAACGAACCTGAACATTGGAGCAATCTATAAGCTTTTGAAGATCTTCCAATCTTACGACATCATGATATACGTAGCGACGAACCTGAAGAAGCCGGTGGAAATTATGTGCCGGCACGCAGTGAGGGCAGATACTGAGGCAACAGTCCAAACAAAACACGTTCTTTTCATTCTTCTTTGCACTCTCATGGTACGAACACCCCACGAAGAATTTCTGGGCGTAGATGGCTTCCAACCATGCAGGCTTTTGAACTCCCTAAAAACACAAGAAATCTAGCCATGATTTCAATAACACAGACACAAAAAAAACAGCAAGGGAATTTTGATAGAGAAGCAGGACAAACCATGATCATCATTATAATATATAAAGAGTTGAAAGAACAGATCCTGGTGCTTGAGCTGTAGCAGTTATCAAGACAGTGGAGTTAGCAGAAGAGGGAGAGAGATGGTGGTATAAGAGTATTAAATGGAGATTCACAAAAGGGTGTATGTATTTATTATTATTGGAGAGGGATGTAAATCCTCAACCTTTTTCGGTGTTTTTATATATGCCTCACGCTCAAAATTAACTTTAGGGTTTAGGGTTTTAGGTTAGGGTTTAGAGAATTTAGGGTAAAGTGTAGTTTTTAGGGTATATGGCGTAGGGTTTATAATTTAAAATTTAGAGTTAGGGCTTAGAATTTATTTTTTTAATGTTTTTAGTGTTGAAGCATATGTAGAGACACCGAAAATGGACAGACGAATTTTATCCTATTGGAGAGTCACACGACATTTTGTGAATATATATATATGACAAGAACGTGGGCGCTGTTTCCATGTCTTCCATTTTGGCTTAACATCGTATTGCTAAACTAGATAATGCTCAATTTTATTGTACATATTTAGAGTTTATAGTTGCTTCTTTCGACACTGGTGTGGTGATTTTAGGTTACATGCCATGTTATTGGTCTGTAGGGCGGTGCTTGCTTTTTCCTCGAGTTTCTTCCATTATAGCAATCGCTCGACTCGAACCGATGAGCACAGAGCTAAAAAGCACATACATGTAGGAAGATCTCCAGGTATTTGGGGTATGATTTGCGACTATGTCACCCATAAATGTCATGTTTCTAAAGCATTCAAAAGGTGTGCATGTGAATGACAGAAATGAGCCACTTATAACCTGCGACAATGTCATCCATAAAAAGCATCCAATTCTAGATTCTATACATCTTAAATATGAATACACAAATAAACTTAATATACACATATCAAACATTTATTCATATTTAACACTGGTTCGAGTGCAGGTACGAATGGTATTCATCAGAAGATAACAACAAAACGCTTCAAATGATCGAAATCCAACTTCAAGGCTTCTGAGCAGAAAACATTATGAAAGAACGCTGAACCTTCTTTGAGTAGTTGGTAAGACCGGAATTTGTGCATAATTCCTCTATCTCCTCCTCTGTAAGGTAGTTATAACTTTGCATCACCCTCTGCAAGGTAGTTTTGCATAAGTTGGGGATGTTATTTATAGTTAAGACATTTAGAAACAAATATATATATTAGCAAAGGTGAATGGTAGAAATAAAATGGGATGTGAGTTGGGAAATGCAGCATGATCAAACACTCAGTTATTGTTAGCTGAACAAAAGAACTATACTAATCCACAGTTACAAATTTTAAACACTGCACATTACCTCTCTGAAAGGTCGTATTATCCAGGGGGTAGAAGAAGTATAACGAAGAAAAGTGCTCCCAACAAAGACTCCGCCGCTTCTCAATATACGACTAATTTCAGCAAACTGAAGATAAATAAAAGCAAGTGGTCATATAAGAAAATTTTCTAGCTCAGAGAAAAGTCCCAAAAGCTACAGAAATACACTTGAAGAAAGTAAAGTTTCCCTGTAGTAGCATGCTATGTAAAAAAAAAAACCCATTTAATCATCATAAACTCCAGCTGAGGAATTTTCACAGCTCAGTCTTCAAGACAAATGAATTCAAAGATTCTCAATTAGTTGATTCTTTTCTCTAGATTAGACCTGCAAATGAATTCTAGGAAAAATTTGCCCAATCAAACCAGTTTTAAGGACAAACGAACTAGGACAGAAAGAAGAAAAGAACAAAGTCAGTTTATGTATCCTGGAGGTGTCAAGAACATTATGGGAGATTTGCAAGGCAATGTTTCAGGAAAACTGCAGTATAATGACAGATAAAAAAATGCTTACGGCATTGGAAGGAGATGGCCAGCAATGTAAGGCGGCACCAGCATGTACAGCATCAATAGAACCGGATGAGAACGGAAGCCTGGAAACATCAGCCCTGACAAGAGCAATATTGCTGCAAATTCCAATGAAGTATTGATCAGTTCCTGGCATGAGACGAAATATAAAGCATTCAATGATATCTGCTTCAACTTTAAAATTAAAGCGGAAAAGATAATTACCTAGCTGAAACAGACGCATCTTGCTTAATGAAATCATTACATTGCAGGAGCATGTTTTCAGAAAAATCAAGTGCAACAACATTAGAATATGTCCCCGATTTGGCAAATTTTCGGGAAAACAAACCACTTCCACAGCTAACATCCACTAAAGTTCCACCTTCTACAGGTTTAAAGTACTCCTGAGCCATTCTGAACTGCATTATTTTGAAAACATAAAAGTTAGAGAAAAAAATGGCAACGGTGCAAACTCAACAGATAAACCATATGATATAAGGATTTCAGTGATAATCCAGTAGGTACAAATGCAGCTTGCTTGGAAGAGAAACAACTTGGAATACCTTAGCCTACTATGTCATCCACTTTCATTGAGAGGCTCCATAAATAAATAAATGCATATGTACAAATTTATATTCTACAAGGGGTCCATTTCTTTGGAACGACCACCAAAGATATATTCATCCATGTTGGTTAATCTAAACATGATATGAAACCAGTAATACCTCTTCATCAGCACCAGGAAAGCCACTTAGATTAAAATTTTGACGCCAGCCTCTTTCATAGAGAAACGATACCAAAGGACTCCTAGAAAGATGAAAGCACAGTCCAGTGAAACAATAACTTTGAACAAAAGAAAGTAGTTATGCAACAAAATGACATGGTTGGAGGAGCATTATGAGGCAGTTAGTTGTAGTAAAATGTGAATTGTTCAGGACTAGTAATTGTCTTGTTATCTAATTTATGACAGTAGTATCATATTTGGAATCAAACAAGTTCATTTTGATATATAGAATTAAGATAGTACTAACTTAATTGAGACTTACTACAATCTACAAACTAATAACTAATAACAGATTTAGAGACTTGAACACTAGTTCCAACATTATAAAATTTCTCCGATATATTTGGAATTTGAACACTAGTTCATCGTTTAACTCACAGAATGCCGATCATCTTTCTACGGATTTCAGTTACTTGTTAACCTCAACCCTAAGCTAAAACACTCAACCAGATCTGTGTCAAGGTATCAAGTGTAAATCCTTGTATCAGTATGTATATTAACGAGGCATACCGGAATAGCTCAGTCCGAACTGGTTTGACTTCAGTGTAGCTTCTCAATCCAGCAGTGACAGTCAAGTCCAGATATACATCTTTACTCGAGTATGACTTGTTGCATTTCTTACACTTGAATCCAGACCGGTAGATAGCATCCCTGCAAGTTTTGCAAACCCACTATTAGACTGCCATACAAGAACATGATCAAAAGATTAAATATTCTATAACTTACAGGTTTAAACCTGGGGGGCCTTTCCTTATCAGCGGCTCATAGCATACAGGGCAAGAAAACAACTCGGTTTCCACTGTTTGATTTTGCTGACTTCTTAGATCCTGAATAAAACACATATATATCTTTTATTAATCCTAACGTACAACCGAAACAAGGCATCTGACTTCTCTATGTAACAGAGAAGTAATTAAAAACTTAAACTTTCATTAATTAATCTTAAGTTTTCAATTACTACAAAATTCTGGCATTTCATTTGTCACAATGATTCAAGTTGCTCAAAACTAGTGGAAAATCAACAAAAAATAGTTTTTTTTTTTTATAGGGAAAAATGAAAGAGTTTACCGGCTCCACAGCGACAGCTGAGCTCGCCCGAACAGTGAAGCGGAAGGGTTGATAAGAGAAATGGAGGGAAGGAGAAGGACGAAAGGGCAACCCATGAGAAAAACAAGGGTATTTCGGGAACAGAGATTTGGGAAGAGGGCGAAGAGAGGGTGGAGCAATCGCCATTAAAGGAACGGGAAATGGAGAGATTGACTCACCGATTCGCTGGAACTGTGGTTTATGCAAAGTTTGGAGCTTTGGGTATTTTAATATGCAGATATGTTCGTCGGTTTGTGGTTAACTTTCCTGTGGAGTTAGCGGCAGAAACGTCAGCAACCATGGCTCCGCTACTAAAAAAATAAGTGGAAAATCTCCATGGAAGATATACAAACTAATTTATGACTAATAATAGTCCACATCAACTTTTAACTGTCACCAAATATACATTTCGGTATGTAACCTTGGTTTTAAGTTCAATTTGGTACCTAAACATTTTTTCAATTAGGTACCTAAAGATTGATTTTTTAAAAAAATTAGTACTTGAACTTAGCTTCATGATTCGACTGAGTACATTTCATAAGAATCAATTTAAACCAAAAAACTAAATCAAATACCGAATTAGACCAAAATGAACTTTAAAACTATTTGTTTAAACAAGGAACACGATAGGGTTGAGCTGCATCCTTCAGAAACCTCACACAACGGATATGATATTAGCTTCAAAAACATATGGCCGCTAGCATCAGAAACTTAAGATAAAACTGAAACCAAAGTAACATAATCAAACTATAAAAACTGCATTCGGACCATAACAGTCCATGGCTACTGCCATTAATCCTCTGCTTCCCCTTTCTCCTTCCCTCAAACATAACATTCCCTCTTCAAATTCAACCCCATGGATTTCATGCAAACCCATCTCAGCTTTAATCCCAGCTCTGCCTGTTTCCCAGTTAACTCGACAAAGAGGACAGCTTGCACTCTCTGTTTCCTTCAATCCTTCCGGAAATTATGACCTCTCCTTGTATGGTGATGAGGATGGTAAGAAACTTTTGTTCTATGCTAAGATTCTGTGGTTTCTTTCGTTTTCAGCTCAATCTTGAGTAAAACAAATGAACAAGGTTTCATCTTTAGGATTAGGAATATAAAAGTAGACAAGGGTCTAGTTGTCCTTGACTAGAACTGGAAATTCATGCATCCGAAACTGTTTCTTAACAGATTCCACTCAAGTAGAGCCTCCAATGCCTCCAAGTGAAGGCCGAATTGAAGTAATTCTTGATAATGATGTTATAAGCCGGCTTGATTTGTCCCCATTTCAGAATGCTACCGGGATTACTTCACCTTTACATGGTATGTATCATAAAAAAGATACAATTTTTACTTATATTTCGACCAGTTTGTTAGTTTAATGAAAGATGCCACTCATGTTTCCAGCTGAACCAAAAGCGTATCTTGAAAAGACAATTGGATTTACAATTAATTACACAAGAGACGATCCACATGATCCACGAGAATTGTCTGAATTCCCTGATATAAGGCTATGGTTTGTAAGGCTGGATGCTGCCTATCCTTGGCTCCCCGTGTTGCTGGACTGGCGAGCTGGGGAATTAGCTCGTTATGCCGCCATGTTAGTCCCCCACCAGGTACCATATATGTAATGAAAATTTGAAAGATGAAAGTTTGTTTATTCATGGCGTAAGAATGTTGGTTTTTGTTGGCAGATGAGTATGAGAATGGGCGTTGTATTTAATCCAGAGGCCTTGGAATTGTTCATCATGGAAAAGGTTTTCATTGTATACTCATGGCTGAAACATCATGGCATTCCAAAACCCAGATTGAAAACGAGCGACATGGCTAGGATGCTTGGATTTGGGATTGGAGATGAACTTTTTGACTTGATTGATCAACACCCACTTGATTCTTCATAGACCTTGTATTATGTGTTTGTATAACAAGTTTTAAATCTACAAATGAGGAAACAAATCAGACGAGTATTTCATTATGATTCTTGTTTTTACTTGACTGTTGTGTTCTACTGTTCTTGATCTACTTCTTAGTTGACGATTGCCGGCAGTATGATTGTGTTGGTCTAATTATTTCAAGTAACTTTCTGTTTATATAAAAGCTTAATACAACTTTTTTCCCCTAAAGTATACCCGATTTTCTAATTTGCCCCTAAACTTTATTTTGCCCACTTTTTCTCCTTAAACAATTCGCCGTTATCCAATATACCCCCAAAAGCTGACGCCGTTTAAAAAAAATATAACAACCAATCAAAAGTCGCCACGTAACTTTTTTTTTCTTTCTTATTTCTTATTTTCTGAATATTAGATAAGAAATAAGGAAAATAATAAAATATTAATTTTATTTGGGCGGTAAAATTAATCAATCCCCAAAACTACCCAAATCTAAACTCCGGCCATTCTGACGAGAACTTCTTTACGGATATAGTCATCATCTTCATACTCACCGGCCGCGACACAACATCAGCGGCGTTGACGTGGTTTTTTGTTGGTTAATATACTCCGGCCGCGACACAACTTTCATGCTTCGCTTTGCGAGACCATGAGACTGTATCCTCTGGTCCCGACGGATACCAAACAGGCGGTGGAGGACGATGTTTTGCCAGACGGGACGATGGTGAAGAAAAGAACGATGGTGACGTATGCTCCTTACACGATGGGGAGGATGGCGAAGATATGAGGATCAGATTGGGTGAAGTTTGAGCCAGAGAGATGGTTGCAGAGAGATGAGGCGGGGAAGTGGAGCTTTGTCGGGAGAGATCTGTATACTTATTCGATGTTCCAGGCCGGACCCAGGATTTGTTTGGGTAAGGAGATGGCGTTCCCAAAGAGATGGTTGCAGAGAGATGAGGCGGGGAAGTGGAGCTTTGTCGGGAGAGACCTGTATACTTATCCGATGTTCCAGGCCGGACCCAGGATTTATTTGGGGAAGGAGATGACGTTCTTGCAGATGAAGAAGTTGGTGGCTGGTCTTTTAAGACGGTTCAAGGTTGTGCCAACGGCGGAGGAAGGGTTTCAGCCGGTTGAGAAAAGGGGAGAGCTCGATTAGGCAGCTTAGGGATGTTAAAGATTTATTTTAAGATATTTTATTATTATTATTATTATTATTATATTAATTTCTTTTTATTTTCCCTATTTTTTATTTAATATTCAGAAAATAAAAAATAAGAGGCTACGTGGTGACTTCTTATTGGTTGTTATGTTTTTTTTAAACGACGTCAGCTTTTGGGGGTATATTGGGTAACGGCGAATTGTTTAAGGGAAAAAAGTGGGCAAAATGAAGTTTAGGGGGCAAGTTGGAAAATCGGGTATACTTTAGGGGGAAAAAGTTGTATTAAGCCTTATATAAAACATCAAACTTTAACCAATGTAGTTTTTATATGGCCTAAAGTTTACCAATTTTTTCGTACCTAAAGTATATTTTGGTCAAAATAAATATCTAAAGTATACTTTTTGGTTAAACTATGTACTTAAAGTATACTTTTTGGTTAAAATAGGCACCTAAAGTATATTTTTTGGGTCAAAATAGGTATATATATATTTCATCTAGGTTCCTAAAAGTTGTCATGTGACATTGATTAAAAAATACATTAGGTACCTATTTTGACAAAAAATATACTTTAGGTACTTACTTTGACGAAAAAAATATATTTTAGGTACCTACTTTGACAAAAAAAAGTATACTTTAAGTTCTTAATTTAACCAAAAAGTATACTTTAAGTACTTATTTTGACCAAAAAATATTTTAGATGCCTAAACAAAAAAGTTGGTATATTTAAGTACTTATTTGTGATATAAGCCATTGATATATAAGTAGAGATCAAAAAATTAACTTTGTAGATTGCTTTATCGTAAAATTTATCGTGATGACCGCAACATAAATATCAGACTAACATAAAAATAAATAAAAATTATGATATAATCAGATAAAAATTGTATCAGAGAGTCGCAAGAACAAACATAGTAAGATACGTGAAAAGAAGGAAAAAAATCAAATACCGATGGTAAATAAATTCAGGTGTTATTAAATGAGACATCCGAGGATTTGATGCTTGGGCAATGGTACTAATGGGCTTGATTTGCAAGCCGCTCATCTAGCCTACTCGAATGTTATTGGATCAGGCCTGAATCACTGAACGGCAATGGCCTTTTAAAAAAAATACTTGAAGCGCGTGTTTTTTATACAAACAAATGGGTTCTGCCACCGACCACAATTTCTGATACCGCCCAAGGACATGAACCGTGCCAGGTGGAGGTATTCCTTCCCCACAATTTTATCAACACGATCCATCATGTTATTTATGGTACATTTAATATTATTTATGGTTTATTTAATAATATTTATCTATTTTAGTATAATTTTAAGTTATTATCCGCTCCTTAGTGACATGTAAGAAAGAAGTGAAAATTTACCTTAAAAAAATTACGAAAAAATATTATTAGATAAAACCATAGATTACGTGATGAATCATGCTCATCTAATAATTTTTCCTGTTGCACACAATACGATCATTGTTCGTAAAGAGACAAATATAAGTAGACGAACTTTATTGATATATCCATTCCATGATTAATATTGCTTATGAAAAAAAAGGCAATGGCTACCATTGTCCATTAGGGTTAATTATACTTTTTACAATATAAAATAAAATTAATTAGATTATACTTCGGTAAAAATCATTATTTATCCTATTAATGTGGAAAATCACCATATAACATAAAAAAACACACTGAAAAAAAAGCTCAATAATAATACCCCAGCAATTATCCCCTACATCATGCATCAACCAAGCAAACAGGCGGAGAACCAAACACAGAGGCTCAATCCATGCAAGCAAGAATGATATTAATAGACAAACAGATAGACAGATGATGATTTATCATGCATTGGATTTAGGGTATTTAAGATTCTAGATTATGAATAGTGAACTTGTACAAAAATTTAGACAACATCGATCCGAAGACAAAATTACTGTCGAAAATGGTCGGGGTGCTTTCAGCTTCTATCCTTTTCTTATGATATGACTGGAACTCACCCCTTTCACACGCCAAGTGTGAAAAGCTTGAACAGATCATCAACTCAATCAGAACCATGCACTGCAATTATCTTCTCCCAAGTTATATGAATCAACCATTTCAGCAATTTAACGTGCCATTGCGGCATTGCCAAACAATTAGGTTGAGCGGCGATACTTCATATATTATGAAAGTTCAATTCTCCTTACCAGTTATCAACCACGTTCGAGAACACGACCAAAAAGGGAGGTTTCAAAATTTGTGTTCCCAACAAGGGCCAAGTGGATGGTGAGAGTGGTCGGTGTATTCATAGGCAACCTTCCTCGGAGCGCTCAAGTGGATGGGCTCACATACAAGGGGTAGCTAGGCAGGGGCTCATGCCGCCCCATGTGAGGATTTATGTAGGACAAAACATGTGAGCTTGCATGGGGAAAGACTAGGCTTGGCATGGGAAGGCGTAGAAAGTAGCAGCAAACCTATCATATGAAGTATGTTTAACCCTAAATGATATATGATTGAACAAGAAAGCAAAAAAAAAAGTTTATGATCAAAAGAGGTAAAAATTCACTGTAACGTCGAAATTGTGCATCTGAAGACTTTGAGACAGATATGTTTAACCCTAAATTGTTTTTCATATTTACATATTAAGCAATTTGTTTATAAAGTATTCTTGTTTGACAAGAAATCCAATGAAATTAAGTTTTCAATTGTGGATTCCACATATCCCAACCTTGTAGTACTTTTATATTTTCAATAAATTGTGTCGGATCAAGACATAATTTAGGTATTAATTCTAATCATTTATGTAGTTCGAGGAATCTTATTTAGAGATAGATTCCCTTCCAAATAGTAATACAATTAATAATTTAAATTTAAACAACCTCTCGTACATTTAAAATGAATTGTCACACTCAATCAACCTTACTCAAGGTCAGTGGCGTAACACAATAAGGGCGGTTGGGGCCGCAGTCCCTCCTAAAATTTGTAAAACTATACTTTTGACTCTTACAATTTTTTTAAAAAATCATTTGGTCCCTACAAAATTTTTAGAAATTCAGATTAAGCTTCAAATTTTGTGATTTTTTTAATTAAACCCTTCCTATAATTCTTAAAAGTTCTCATTAAGCCTCTCAAATTTTCAAAAATTTTAGTTAAACCCCAAATTTTTTGAAAAAAATAATAAATTTTAGCCTTAATTTTTTTTAAATTATAATTAAACCTCTAAATTTATTAAAGTTTAAAGTTGACCTCTCTAAACTCTACCATCAAATTCCACCACGGCTAAGGTAATAAACTTATCGTAAACAAAGCTTTAACATAAAGATAATGGACCAGTTCAAGAAGCCAAGGATATTAACTAATTGATTGTTGGGTGGCAAACCAGACCATAGAATGTATTGTGAAGAAAATATTGGGAAGAACACGTTACACATGCACATTTGTACCATATGCGGTCCAATATCTTCCAACGAGACCCCGAAACATGTGATGTCGCTTTGTCTGCTGACTTATCTTGCTCTTTTGCTTTCGTTACATTCAAATTCATGTCTACTCTATGTATTGTTGAAGTGCAATGATTTCAATCAATTTGCTTATTTTTTTTACGTGTCAACTGATATCAGGAAATTTATTTAATTAGAGTAATGTCCGCATTTCACCTTAATTTAAATTATAAAATTTTTGTATTTTGAATTGGCCTAGTGGCCAATAATGCATATTTTGTACATGTTTGAATTTTAATACTTACTTTGAAAATTTAATATATTTATATTGGATAAAAAATTATAAAATTACTTAAGCAACCAATAGAATTGTTTTTTTATGAAATTAAGAATACAGATCGAAAAGTAAAGTTTCAAAAATACCCTAGGAAAAGTAAGGGCATGTTGCGTATCATTCGCATTATTATAATAACACAACAAGACAAACCGAAATTAACTCCATTTAATAAAAGGTAATTTACATTTAAAATAGTTTATAGTTATGACCAAATTCTTTTAAGATTAGATTTGAAGTGATAATTTAAAGATTCTTTTCTTTTACATAAACTAAAAGTAGGAAATCTACTTTAACTACAATTACTTTTTATACAAGTTTTCTTTGTAAGCAATTAACCAATCATTATAAATAGATATTAGAGATTAAGGTTTTAGAACCAACACACAACATATTACTAGTATAAGACAACTCATTATTCTTTTTTGTTTTAACTTTCGATTGGTTTGATGGCGAACGAGATAAGTCTTTCAGATCTTCCCAGTGATGCTTTATCAGAGATTTTGAAACATGTTGCGGAGAACTCCGTATACGATTTATTAGGACTCCGTCATACTTGCAAGAAAATCGACGAAGCTGCTATAGACGAGTATATTTTCGCGACTGCGTCCCTTCATAACTATGGTTGTATGCCCTGGAAGACCGAGATGAGAGAATTCTTAGAAAGGGCAGTTGTCGCACATAATCCTCAGGCTTTATATAGGGAGGGGATGGCTAAGTGCTTTTGTGCAGTTGGTTGTGACGTTGATTATGGCATAAAGCTCTTACGAGAAGCATCCGAAAGGGGAGTAATTGAAGCTACTTATGCTCTGGGTTTACAATTGATTTGCATGGAGTCTAAAGCATTAAAAGGTTACCAAACTTTACAAACACTTTATAACTTGTGCTTGGAAGAAGGCTTTGAGATTCTCGATCGTTGTCGGCGTGTGACTGAACGTATGATTGCTGATATGTGGGTGACATCGCGCCTTGAACCGCCGAAGAAATTTTATTGTCCATGCACCGATGATTCCGATCAGTGCTCGTATTGCCTCTGGAATTATGAGGCCGAATATTTGGCTAATTTACTTGAGTTGCGACATTGAGAATTAGGGTATAGGTTTATATTCTGCGCTAAATTTTTTAATGCCATATATAATGCATCTTAGTTTATTTTTTAAATAATGTACAAATTCCGACGTGTTTGAATGCTTCGGAAGAATAATAAGATTCAAGGAATTAGTTTAGACTATTTCGAAAACATACAATGGTTTTAGCTTAAATAGAATGACCCAAAGCACGAACCAACTTGTCTCAGTGATTAAAGGAACGGAATCAGTAGGGTGATTGAACATGCATTGTCAAATGGTTGAGAATATTTTCAGAACAGATACTACTTGTAATCACCTTAGCTCTTAAAAAAAATAGAAAGACCCAAAACAATCCAATATTATTATTTCTTTTTAGTCGGGACGAAAAGTGATATAATATATTTTTTGATCCACAAGCGGAGTAAAAAAAATTACACAACTCATTATATTTAAACTATAAAATTTAAAACCTATTTCTCTAATTCCTAACACCATAAAACTTAAACCTTAAATTTATACCCTACAACCTAAATTCATAAACTCTTAACCATATATATAAACCCTAAAATTGATAGGCTTTTGTTCCATAAATATATATATATATATTACGTGGACAATGAGAGATTGATGAGTTTAATTCAAACATGGAAGAAAGATTGCTTTCGTTGCAGTGCTTTTGAATGCTGAGACAAATGCCGTCAAATAGCTAATGCAATGCTTATACATCTGGTTCAAGGATTCCTTCAATTTTTATTGTTTTTTTTGGGGGGGACGAATAAGTTGACTTGCGACTGTTTTTGGTTGATGAGCTTGTTCGTTGGCCAAACCTAAATGATATATGATTGAACAAGAAAGTAAAACAAAAGTTTATGATCACAAGAGGTAAAAATTCAATGTAATATTTAAATTGTGCGTCTAAAGACTTTAAGACGATATATTTAACCTTAAATTGTCTTTCATATTTATATATTAAGCAATTTGTTTATAAAGTATTATTGTTTGACAAGAAATCTAATGAAATTAAGTTTTTAATTGTGGATTCCACATATCCCAATCTTGTAGTACTTTTCTATTTTCAATAAATTATGTCGGATCAAGACATATTTGAGGCAGTAACTCAAATAATTTACGTAGTTGAAGGAATTTTATTTAGAGATAAATTCTCTCTCAAATAGTAATATAATTAATGATTTAAATCTAAATAACCTTTCGTACATTTAAAATGAATTGTCACACTCAATCGACCTTATTCAAGGTCAGTGGCGTAATACAATAAGGGCGGGTGGGGCCATGGCCCCTCCTAAAATTTGTGAAATTATTCTTTTGACCCTTACAATTTAAAAAAAAATAATTTGGTCCCTATAAAATTTTTAAAAATTCAGATTAAGCTTCAAATTTTGTGATTTTTTTAATTAAACCCTTCCTATAATTCTTAAAAGTTCTCGTTAAACCTCTCAAATTTTCAAAAATTTTAATTAAACCCCAACTTTTTTGAAAAAAATAAATTTTAGCCTTAAAAGTTTTTAATTTTTTTAATTAAATCTCTAATATTTTTAAAGTTTAAAGTTAGCCCCCAAACTCTACCATCAAATTCCGCCACTACTCAAGGTAATAATCTTATCGTAAACAAAGCTTTAACATATAGATAATGGACCACTTCAAGAAACCAAGGATATTAACTAATTGATTGTTGGGTGGCAAACCAGACCGTATAATGTATTGTAAAAAAAAGTAGAAAACATTGGGAAGAACACGTTACACATGCACATTTGTACCATATGCGGTCCAATATCTTCCAACGAGACCCCGAAACATGTGATGTCGCTTTGTCTCCTGACTTATTTTGCTCTTTTGCTTTCGTTACATTCGAATTCATGTCTACACTATGTATTGTTGAAGTGCAATGATTTCAATCAATTTGCTCATTTTTTTAGGTGCCAACTGATATCAAGAAATTTGTTTAATTAGGGTAATGTCCATATTTCACCTTAATTTAAATTATAAAATCTTTGTATTTTGGATTGATCTAGTGGCCAATAATGTTTATTTTGTACATGCTTGAATTTTAATACTTACTTTGAAAATGTAATATATTTATATTTGATAAAAAAAATTATAAAATTACTTAAGCAACCAATAGAATTGTTTTTTTAATGAAATTAAGAATATAGATAGAAAAATAAAGTTTCAAAAATACCCTAGGAAAATTAAGGGCACGTTGCGTATCATCCGCGTTATTATAATAACACAACAAAACAAACCGAAATTAACTCCATTTAATAAAAGGTAATTTACATTTAAAATACTTTATAGTTAAAATTCTTTTAAGATTAGATTTGAAGTTAGAATTTAAAGATTCTTTTCTTTTACGTAAACTAAAAGTAGGAAATCTACTTTAACTACAATTACTTTTTATATAAGTTTTTTTGGTAAGCAATTAACCAATCATTATAAATAGATATTAGAAGTTAAGGTTTTAGAACCAACACATAATAAAATTCTTTATTTTTTTGTTTGTGTTTTCTCTTTATTTTGTCATTATCGTTCGTCTCTAATATATTACTTGGTTTGATGGCGAACGAGATAAGTCTTTCAGATCTTCCCAGTGATGCTTTATCACAGATTCTAAAACATGTTGCGGAGAACTCTGTATACGATTTATTAGGACTCCGTCATACTTGCAAGAAAATCGACGAAGCTGCTACAGACGAGTATATTTTCGCGACTGCGTCCCTTCATAACTATGGTTGTATACCCTGGAAGACTGAGATGAGGGAATTCTTAGAAAGGGCAGTTGTGGCACATAATCCTCAGGCTTTATATAGGGAGGGGATGGCTAAGTGCTTTTGTGCAGTTGGTTGTGACGTTGATTATGGCATAAAGCTCTTACGCGAAGCATCCGAAAGGGGAGTGATTGAAGCTACTTATGCTCTGGGTTTACAATTGATTTGTATGGAGTCTAAAGCATTAAAAGGTTACCAAACTTTACAAACACTTCATAACATGTGCTTGGAAGAAGGCTTTGAGATTCTCGATCGTTGTCGGCGTGTGACTGAACGTATGATTGCCGATATGTGGGTGACATCGCACCTTGAACCGCCGAAGAAATTTTATTGTCCATGCAGCGATGATTCCGATCAGTGCTCGTATTGCCTCTGGAATTATGAGGTCGTATATTTGGCTAATCTACTTGAGTTGCGACATTGAGAATTAGGGTTTAGGTTTATATTCTGCGCTAAATTTTTTAATGCCATATATAATGCATCTTAGTTTAGTTTTTTTAGATAATTTACAAATTCCGACGTGTTTGAATGGTTCGGAAGAATAATAAGATTCATGGAATTAGTTTAGACTATTTCGAAAACATACAACGCTTTTAGCTTAAATAGAAAGACCCAAAATAATCCAATATTATTGTTTCTTTTTAGTCGGGACGGCAAGTGATATAATATATATTTTGATTCACAACCGGAGTAAAATTTTTTACACAACTCATTATATTTAAACTATAAAATTTAAAACCTAAATCTCTAACCTCTAACACCATAAAACTTAAACCTTAAATTTATACCATACAACCTAAATCCATAAACTCGAAACCACACCATAAATATTTAAACCCTAAAATTGATAGGCTTTTCTTCCACATATATATATATATATATATATATATATATATATATATATAATTGATATGTTAACATTAAAAATTATATATCAATTTTGAATACACGATAATATATGAATTCTAATGTAAATGGGTTGTAATGGTGACAGGTATAGATAATTGATATGTGACATTACAAACTATATATCAATTTTTTATCAAGAAACTATATATCAATTTTGAATACACGATAATATATGAATGCAATCACACAAATTAGTTCGTTTTTAAAAATAATTTCTTAATTAATATTAAAAGATTTTATAATATATAGAATTAAAATGTTACATTTATTTTTATTGCTATATTATTTAAAAAACGTTTGTCGTTTTCATAATTAAAAGTATTATATTTATTTTTTTACTATGTTATATAAAGTGATATTTATGACGTGTTTCCCTTTAATCCTTCGATTTATATATATATATATATATATATATATATATATATATATATTTCAAGTTTTTTTAAAAAATATTACATTTATAATTTTAAGAAAAATCATACATTTAATATTTAATAGGAAATAATTGAAATTTCAAATATAAATATTAAAACTATTCAATATATATCTTATATATTTCAAACTAATATTTTCTCGAAAGTCGACCCACATGGCAACTCTTGGAGAGAATGGTCTCCAAGATGTTTTGCGGTTGGCGGAAGTGAGAACATGCAACGTGAAGTGGCTAAGCCCACATGGCCCAATCAACTGCCATGTAATCCTTTGTGGTCCCCTCATTGTAGAGTGGCCGCACCATTGGCCTGCTAAAGACAAAACTACGCTGTCAACATAAGGCTATTCGGTGACACAAGGCGTGACTTTAGACCTTCTCCGTCACCGTCACATTCAATACCCTTGTTTCCTGTGACACGTGGGACTTGGCCCACCTTGTCTCCCTCAAATGCTAACCATGCAACTATAGGGTTGGGTATTCATCTACGCGACTCAAAAAAAAATTTTAATTAACCGAATTGAAGAATTTTATTTTATAACTCAGATTTTATTTAAAATTTTCGTTAAATTTATAAAATTAAAATTTGAATCAAGTTAATAAAAAAATATTTTTTAATTGAATTAAGTTTTTTTATCCCTACTCGCAACATCTAATTAATTCCATTTACTATCTCATGTTTAAAATTGGTTTTTTATGTAAAATATATTAAAATATTACGATTATTTAGGATTAAATTTGAACCTGATATTATTTATTATTCCAAATATATATATTTTAAAAATTATATTTTAAATATAAATGATAATTTATTATTTATTAAATAATAATGTCGATGAGTTTTAAATTTAAAGTTGATAAGTACCAAAAAAATTACAGTTAGATTGTGAGGGTCATTCACGTAATAAAATATATTTAATAAAATTAATATATATTATAATTAATATATTTATAAAATAAATAAAATTAATTTCAAGTAAAGTATCTAAATAAAAGTTTTGTAAATATAATTATAAGTATTTGGTTATGTTTGATGACTAAGTATTACATCTCTCATACCCGACATTTAAGTTCAAATTCCTTTGAAAGTGTATTTATTTTTCTTAATTTTCCTCCGGTTGTAGATTAACTTTTTTTATATATAATTTTTTAAAGGAGAGGAAAAAGAGGACGCCAGAGAAGAAAATAAAATGTTCTTAGTAAGTATAAAACTCATGATTTAAAAGTATAAGAAAGAACAATAATAAATAGCTTAATTAACCAGCTAAATGCGTATAACTTAAGTGAATATTTTGTCAAGATCTTTACTTCCCATGTTTTTGGCTTAGTGACTAAGCATCACACCTCATATGATTGAAATTCGAGTTCAAATCTTTTCGGGTAGAAAAAAATTGTTCAATATTTTTAATTAGATAATAACATGTCAATTTATTACGTCATTCAATTTAGAATATTAAATAAAGTTAGAAATCAATAAACATTAGACGCTGCTTGACGTTGTTGGTTCTCTTAGAATTTATCGTCCTTCTTGGGTCTCATTTTGACACCGAAAAATACAAAATATGTCCCCCCAATAAAGGCCTACAATGGTCTGTGGTAGACCCACACGCAATCCATGATTGAAACTAGAATTGTAAACGAACCGAGTTGAGCTCGAGTAGTGTTGAGCTCGATTTGGCTCGTTAAGATTTCGAGTCGAGTTTGAATTCGAGTACTTTTTAATGAGCATGAGAAATATGAGCTTGACTCGGCTTGTTCAGAACTAGAGTCGAGTTCGAGCTTTATTCGAGACTAATCGAGTCAAGTTTTGATCGATCTTTGACCGTGTCGAATTCGAGTATCTCGCCATCTGTCACGTCTCATTTAAAGCCCTATCAAGAAAAAACTTTGATACACAAGTTGTATAAACTCAAGCTTGTTAATTTTAGGGTTTAGGGCATTAGTTTAGGGTTTAGACTGTTGGGTTTAGAATTTAGGATTTAAATTTTAGGGTTTAAGACTTATGTTTAGGGTTTATATTTTAGTGTTTTAAGTTTAAGAATTTATATTTAAAATTATAAAAAATAAGAAATTAGTATATTATATTTTCAAGTAGCTCATGGATATTATATTTATATACAATTCGAGGGAGTAGTGGTTAAAAGTTAAAACCTTGTAAGCATCTAAAAATTAGAATCCAAATCTTATTGATGTAATCCTAATTTGTGTATAAAAAATATATATTGTATATAAAATTAAAAATTACAAGTTAAAATATGGGAACTTGAAGCCGGTCCTTACAACGAAGTTGTAGTATATATAAAGGCAGGCAGTTCCAATGGTTATAGAAATTCATCAGGAGACTTGCATTCAAAGTTCCTTTCTTAATACAAAGAAGAAAAAGAGAAACTCAGATTCCTTTTACTGACCTTACAATTCCATCAGATTTTCTTAACAATTTCTCTGCACTTTTGTTTTTAATCCTGCAAATGAGGCCTTCCAGTTTAACAGTATCGTTTGTGGTGGTATTCATTTTCCTTTCCGGTGTTCAAGGTATTTCTCAGTACCACAACAAAGCATTCATTACATTTCATTAAATTCTGACATCTCATCTTCTTCTTCTTTTTTGCAGGGATTAGATTGGAGAAAAGCTTCAAAACATGGCATCCTAAATTGCATGTTAGTATCAAATTTCCTTCATTTTTTATGCATTCAATTCAATATAATTTGAAGCTTTCCCCATGTTACTTAAAGTGTAGACCTGTTGTTTTATGCAGGAAGAAGCTTTCATGAAAAACACTAATGGAGTTGTGGGAGATGTCATTTTCTGCAAAGAAGGGCACTGTACAGGTACCTAGTAACAGTTTTCTTCCCTGTTTTTAATTACCAGGCTAGATAGTATAATTATTCCTTAAAAAGTCTCATAAGAACCAGGTCTCAGAATATTCTGACAAAGCAGTTTTGTCCACAAAGAAGCTTCTCAAAACTATGATTAATATTAATTCCTCTTTGAGTTGGATCAATTATATGTTAGTTGAGCATTTTGTGAAAGAAATGTTCACCATGTCTCTTGCTCCAACTGACAACTTTTTTCACTTTAATTTTGCAGAAAACAGTAGGAAACTTCTTACTGCAACTCCTGCATATTCCACCAGTTCAAAGGTTGGTTAATAGTCACTGCTAGTAATTTATTTCTTGGGCCCGGTATTAGTTCAAATTCCAACATTTATAACTTTTTTTCTTCTTAATATAGGGTTTAGATATTGTCTTTGACATTATGTCCTCTCTATGTATCCAGAGCGAAGACAGTGGAGATAACAAAGCTAACACTACTTCAAAAGTCAAATTAGGAAGCCAAGAAAATGGTGGAAATCAAGAGAAAGTCCCTGTTGGTTCACCGACAACTTCCGAGGTCCATGACCAATATGCAGACATTATGGAGATAGCTGAAATGGACTATTCACCAGCCAAGAGAAAACCTCCTATACACAACTAAAAAGAAGTAGCAGCAGCAGCAAAAGTTTTCCAGATCATTAGAGGAATGAGAAATTTTACAGCTTTCCAGGATTGCTGCAGTTTTTTAGGGTTAGAGAATGAGTTTTTGTACATATAATATAGTTTTTTATTACCATCATACTTGTTTGAGAATGCTGCACCCTTTTTGGACTCTTTTTATGTTTTGTAACTTTACATTATCATAGAATCAAAAACTCACAAATAACATAAAAAAATAGAGATTTATTTAATAACATGCATTGGTTGGACAATGATCTCAGATATGAAAAATGGGATGTGGACAGAATTTAATAAAAGTGTACAAATAAGCATAAAGAAAAGTGCAGAAATGGGGGACCTGAGATTTTCAATGAAGATGAAGATGAAAAATAGGGCAGTCTTAAATGAAAGTAGGTATGGAGCCTTATCTGTAAATCGACCCTTGTGTGTTTTCTTTACTCATGGAGTGACCCACCCATGGATTTTGGGCTAGACCCACCATGTTTAACTTATTGATTTTGGTGTTCGAATGGTCAGTGGTCACTCTTACATGTGGGCTCATGTGTTGTGGCCTCAAGAGCCAAGGTTTGGGTGGACCATGCAGATGAGTAAATGCTTTCAACGTGGTTCGGGACAATGTTTTCGGTTCACTGATGCAACCACTGATGGCTGGACGTATCGAGCTGTTTCCAACATAAATGCAGACCAGCTTACAAAATGCTGTTAGTTGGCATTCTAATGGATGTAGAGTTCACCTATCTTAAATGTCCGAAGCAGTATCAGTAGGATAGCTCGTAGCTAAAATTAACAGAACTGTTTCTGTTTACAATCAACTGTGCACACTGCACAGATACACAAATCAATTCTGTTCCTCGAATTATCCTAGAGCTTCAGTACGAAGCGATAAGAATGGTCACAAAAAAGAATCTAAAATCTATCAAATTATGAACCATAGTTTCATATTTTGATTATTTAGAATCTCCTTGATGAATGTATATACACAGGAAGATCTTACCAGAATAGCTGAGCCAAGTACAATCGTTAACTAGTTTTCTCCTTTGTATACCGTGTATGGAGCGCGGTGAATAAACATTTATAGAACTTATCCTTCTAAGAGGCATTTGAGACTCTGAAGTCCTTCAGCAGAAATACTTCTCCTGAATCTTGGCCGTTGTATGATAGAGGGAAGAGGTGGTTCCAAGTGAAAACTCACTAAAACAGCTGTTAAATTGTCCGTTGCTCCTCTTTTTACTGCTTCTTCGACTATTTCTTTGCAGCACAACTTGACATCATTGTGCTGTTGGAGTCGCCTCCTTGTAAAATCTATGGCATTTTGGCTGGTAAAAACATCCCATATTCCATCACTACCAATGATCAAAAACTCATCTTCCTTGGTCAATGTTATCATTTTGAGTTCTGGTTCGGCAATTAAGGGGCCGATTCTCTCCCCCATTTCCTTCATGCCTTCAAGGTGCCAATCACCTAATGCCCGGGTGACACCTAGTAGACCGTTAAGATAACCATCATCGACGAATCCACCTAGAGACTCGATTCGTCTCCTCTCTTTCACGCAACAGGGCCTATGATCCTTTGACATCTCTATAGCTGTTCCAAGTCGTGATAGTACAGCCCTAGAATCCCCAGCATTTGCCACAAGTAAAGACCTGTCAAAGATAACATCATCCTTTCAGCCAAACCAAAAACCTAAAATGTTGATTCAAACATATTACAAAATGACTAGATTAAGAACACTAAAAGATAACTTGGATAAATCTTGAAAGAGGGCTTGGTTTGAAGAATTTTTTGACTTGGAACCAAGTTTGTCTGATTCATCTAATTAGAGCTATTCCGATCAAGCAAGAATCTCTCTGTGTTGCTTGGATTTATTCCTATGTTCTAAAGGATAAATCTTTTTACTGTTCTGTTGCAGGTTGTAATTTTGGTAGCAGTTTTTACTGCTCTGTTGGTTAAATAAATTCAAACATTTATCCAAAAAAATATAACTTGGATTGATTCGCTTCTCCATTGAATTGTGTAATCTAACCTTTCTCCATGTCTATTTTCGTTTGATCACTTTCCAACCAGCAGAAATGATAATGAAAAGCACAGTAAGGCCAACAAGAATAGCATCACAAATGCTTACCTCCCAAATATCATAGCAGTGAGAGCAGTAGTGCCAGAAGCCCGGGCAGACTCAATAGAGCAAGACTTTGCAAATGCAGCATCAGTCTCCGTGAATGACCTGGTGACCACTTTCTCTAGTTCTAAGGGAAAATCAGCATCCTCAATAATAACTCTAGGCAAATGATCACGGACGAATTGAGATGCGTCCTTTCCTCCGTGCCCATCAAAAACCTGTTCTTTTTTAAGTCATATTAATAACTCTGTATCAAATTCATTCCATATCATTTCCGTTTTGTCATCCTTGTCATGCAGTTTGCACACACCGTAGAGCTAAACTAAGAACATAAACAGAAAGAAGACAATACCGGTAGTGTCGGAAGGCTCCAAAGCTGAGAAGGTTAAACTAATTTATGACTAAGTTCATGTTAGGTTTATAAAACCATATGCTAAGAAAATTATAATGTTTGTGCTCAGCAAAGGCTGACGGGACAATATATACAGAAAAAAAAAAGGAATGTAACCAACTTACACCATAGAAGGAAACAGCTTCTTCACTCATTAAATTGCAACCAAAATTCTTAGCCAAGTCTGCAATGCATATATGTGTATCCTCCATATAAGGACGACCCCCGATGTGGGACCACTCTCCAGACCGAAGAGTGGGGATAAAACTTGACAAGAGGTCATGTTTTTTCTCTGTGGCAACTGCATCCTCGGATATACTTTCAAGCTGATGGAACACAGATGAGAACACGACTAAGAAGCCAGCGGAAGCATAGTCAATGTTAATAAATGATCTTAATTCCTACTGCTGCACTGCATAGGATACGAATTTACCAATGCAGGGATAAGCACAGTTGAGGTTAAGAAGAGACAAAGCCTTCAACAAAGAATAACGGTGTAATATCATGAATACCGGTTCCATCGATAGAAGACCACACTGTTTGAGCACCTAAGGTCGTTGTTCGTTCGACTAAAATCCATACAGAAAATAAAGCTAAATTCTGAACATACTTCAACTATACTCCTAGTTAGAGCCTATATTTCAAAGTGTATATTGTGTGATATTCAATATTTGAGCATTATAGGAAGAAAGGTATCATAAGCCGACATAACATTCGTGCAACTGAGATAATCCATTAAAAATGCAATTATGAGCAATGATCAAAGTGCCTACACAAAGAAGGTACCAAAATTGGCAATCTTTCATAAAGGTTAATGCTACCAATAACACATTTACTGAGACAAATTTCTCAGCTTGAAGCAAAAGGTTAACCAAAAAGATCAATACGGTCCCCGGACATAATTACAAGAAACAGTCTCATCAAAAGCACCTTTCTTGTCAGGAAAAAGAGTGTTGCAGGAAATGAAGTTTGAATACTAACTCTATTGCTTCCAGTGAGCAGGGGAGAGTCCTCATCAGCCCAATTCTTCTTCTGGGTACACAAGGAATCATCCCGAGAAAGCAAAGGCCTAGGCTTTTTGTTGGTGCTGTCATCAAGGTCCTCCATTTCTTGGCTGACCTGCTGCTCTGCATCATTAACACACATGGTAAAACTGATGATGATAATAAAGGAAAGGAAAAGGAAATGGTAGGCGTATCCAAAGTAACAGGAGCAAGAAAAGAAATAGAAAACAACAAAGCGAGTAAGAATCAAAAGGAAAGTTAGGGGGGGTAGGAGAGAAGATTCTTGAGAATATAATATATTGCTGTGTGCCTTTTTGTGAGACTAAAACGTCTCCCTTGTTATTATTATAATCATAATTATAAATTATCATGTGAATGAAATAAGATTTCCAGATTTTTCTTATGAAAGCGTGGCTGAAATGGGTTTTACTTAATCCTTTTGCTTTTCCTATAAACCCTTTTTTCAGACGTTGCCATCACCATCATGTCTTTTTTCTTCTTTTCTTCCACTTAAATATAATAGATTTTTTATTTATATATTCTGAATAGTTCATCTTGAACTATGATAGAGTATGTATGACTCTTCCCTTCTTCTTTTTAATGATATTTCTGCGTTTTTGCTACGGAGAATGAGACAGGTGGAAGAAAATTTCCCGGAAATAAATATTACCAGGGTCGAGCTCTTAAGAGATAAAGATAGAATTTTTATAAAATTATGTACTGTGGTTTTTTTTTTACATATTTAAAATCACATTTACTTAAATGATGACATATTATAAGAAAATCGCCATAAACATTAAACTTAACCAGATTATTCGGCGGGGCAACACCGATTAGAAGCCGTCATTGGAAACGGCATGAGTTTGCTTAGCCACGTTATTTTGGAATGAGTTTTGAAGAACAATGACGTAATAAATCATGGGAATTGTTTTATTTAGTGGTAGTAGTTGTGCCAAAAAAGTGTGAATAGATGGGGAATACAAAAATAAAATATAGAAAACGATTTGTTTGAAAAAAAGATAAAAATATCTTCTTGGAATATATTTTATGTTCAAAGATTCAATCTTTGGGTTGGAAATTGCACCAACCAAAAAGAAGGTTCTTTTCTTATCCCCAATTATAAAAAAAAGTAAAATAAAATATTGTTAGTTTTTTTTTTCAAATTAAGAAGATAGAAACTAAAAGAAATTACAAAGTGAACCGTAAATCATGGTCTAATAAAGGAAGCAAATGAGCAGGAGGGTCGTGGAAAGTAGACAGAGTGTAACTGGTAGGTGAAGCAAGCTTCGCGAGACAATTAACTGGTTTATTTTCATCCCGAGAAATTTATTGAGTTTCAGTTGTTCATCCGGAACATTTCATTCTATAAATTGTCTGAACAAAAACATTCAAGTTATTACAAACATTTGGATCATTCACAAGACTAATAGCTTCTTTACAATTTGATTGGATTAAGAGACAATTAAAATCATTCTCCCATCCACTCGTAAACCAAGTAAGATCGCCCATAGTTCCGCTAGCAAGGGTTGCACTACTCCCAGGCCGATATTGTTAGGTTTTAATATTAAAAAAAGGAAAAAGAATAAAAAACATTAATAATAAAAAAAGAGATTAAACGCCGTTTGAAAATGAATTAGTTAGATTCTTTGACCATAAATTCGGTATGGTTGAAAAATGAGAATGACAAGCAATCTGTTTTGTTGCTTTGGTACGCGACGCATGATGTTGTCCGTCCGGTATAGCATTTGTTGCGTGTTACGGTTGTATTATTGGGAATGAATTAATAGAACTTTATTTTATTGTATTATCAATTTATTATGTTACTCCTCCGAATCTATATGTTGATTGTGAATTTTATAGAATTATATGTTTTCGCACGACATTTAAAGAAAAAAAGTATTGCACTGTTTTATGAATTCCAAAATAGGTTTATTATTGTTTTGAGGGTTATGATATTTTAATAGACTAAAAATGATCTTAAGATAGTATTTATTGATAGATAATTTTAATTTTTTGACAATGCGCGTATATTATGTAGACAAAGCGATTTGAACTCGTGTCTCCTAAGATGAACGTCATATATTTTTTACTGGGACACTTGTTGACTTTTTTTAGGGTTATATTTTGATATACACGATAATTTTTTTACAAAACCCTTCATATTTAAGCTATAAAATCTAGAACTTAAATCCTTAACCCTAGCACTCTAAAACCTAGACCTTAAACCCTAAATCCAAAACTCTAAAATCTAAATTCTAACAGTAAACTTTAAATTCTACCACCCTACACCCTTTACATTAAACCTTAAAATTGAAAGACTCGTGTATCAACGTATTTTCCTATTTAGATTATTTATAATTTCATCAAATTCTTAAACTAAAAATAACTATGCTCACTCACCTAAAGACTAGACTGCTCGAATCCAGATCACCTAAAAGAAACAACACATCAATTTTAATATCATCCTCAACCCTTAAGTTCTAACAACTCTTCAATTTTAAACTACTAAACCTAAAACTCTAACCTCTAAAATTTAAAACTAAGATACTTGTATTTTTTTTACTTTTACCGCATGTGTACAAAATAATTAAAAAAATGTATTATAAATTGTTTTAGACCATAACTTCTTTTTGTTCCAAACATTTTAGACACGGATGCCCATTAGCACATTATGAGCAACTCAAGCCTTTATGCCAAGTTAACAGATAGGATGGGCCAATTATGACCAAGGCTGGCTAAGATTGGCTGTGGTGGGCTAAATCCCTGTGGCCTGGTCTCTGGCTGCGACCTGCCATTGCGAGCGGATAACGTTTCTTCTAACGCTTTTTCTGTTCGAGTTTAGAGTTGATCTTCTTGTCCAAACAACGAAAGAAAAAAAAAAAACATCTGTACCGGAGTAGAGCATTACACTGCCAATATTGTCTCCATGGTTCCATTTTGAACTCAAATACTCCCTGCAGGCTGCAATGGCGTCGTCATTTGTTCCTCTTCATCACATCAGTGGCTGCTTCACCTACCCTCGCCCGGAAACAAAATTCCATCTTTGCCATGGACAGGGCTTGTCACCAGCGCCAGGTCCCAAGTATCGTCTGAGACCCATTAATGCTTCAGTCGAAACTCCTCCTTTTCCACTCTTTCAACCTCCCCCACTCGAAGAATCTCCTTCTCAGGTATATATGCTCATGCCTTATCAGTTCAATCTTCCTATTGGTTTTTGCCGTTTGGGTTTCTAACATCTTCACTTCCCTTTTCTTTTTGAACTGTTTTCGTCATAGCTGGAGCCTGCCGACCCTGATTTTTACAGGATAGGTTATGTTCGAAGTATGAGAGCTTATGGAATTGAGTTCAAGGAAGGACCTGACGGCTTTGGGGTCTATGCCTCGAAAGATGTTGAACCTCTTCGCCGTGCCAGAGTCTGTTTCTGCCTTTTTTCTACTTAACTATCTGCCTCATTTATATGTGTTGGTAAATTTGCTTCTAACACTTTCTGAACAGGTTATTATGGAAATACCTTTGGAATTGATGTTGACAATAAGGCAGAAGCTGCCATGGATGTTCTTCCCGGATATAGTGCCTTTAGGTCACCCCATATTTGATATCATAAACTCAACCAATCCGGAGGTAATTGGAGTTTTCCTTTACATGAATGATGAATCATTACATTGTTTGTATCAGACAAGTATTTTGTATTTATTGTTCGATTCGGTGAGTGCACTTGGACATTACTTAATTACTGTAATTCATGTGTATTTTTCTCGGCAGACGGATTGGGATCTGCGATTGGCTTGCCTTCTCTTGTATGCATTTGATAGGGATGATAACTTTTGGCAACTATATGGAGACTTCTTACCTAGTGCAGATGAGTGTACCAGCTTGCTTCTTGCTACTGAGGTGTGTAAAACGGGAAGACATGTGGCAATCTAGCATTATCGTTTCGATGTTTATTTTCTTATTTTTACTTAATTTTTAGTTCCCTTCTATTTTTTTGTTGTTGCTAAATTTCATTTTTTCGTACTTGATGAATTGACGGTGGGGAGTGATATAATCTAATGATAATATTGAAGCATTGGGATTTGGTTGTTGGATTTCAAATACTCACACAGATTACATACTGTTGTGGTGCTATGGAGAACTGTATTTTTAGACAAAGTGTTTGTTGATCTTGCTTAACATGATTCTAAGAGTAGCTATATGCGAAGCAGTTTTCCGTGCTGAAAACTCAATCAATACTTGCAGGATGACCTCTCACAGCTGCAGGATCCTGACCTTGCTTCAACTATGAGAAATCAACAACAAAGAGCCTTAGAATTTTGGGAAAAGAACTGGGTATAAGCATCTTGTCATTATCACTCTAAAAGTTTTGCCTCTCACCATATTCTTGTTTGTTTCAAGAAGTTTTTGCACACTCTAACAAATAAATTGTTTCTGTGCTTAACCTCACTCAGCATTCCGGTGTTCCGCTGAAAATAAAGCGCCTTGCTCGTGATCCTGAGAGATTCATTTGGGCTGTTAGCATTGCACAGTCACGATGCATTAACATGCAAGTTAGGATCGGTGCACTTGTTCAAGATGCAAATATGCTGATTCCCTATGCTGGTATGGTGATCTTGCAGCACAAGGCTCCTCTATCTATGTTTTCTTATCTATGATGGTAGATCAGAAAGTTAAAGTTTTTCTTTGGCCTCTATTGGCACCACTCAATCCCTCCCTGCTTTATCTAGAAGTTCATAAGCCATCATATTTCCTTTAATAAGGTTTTGACATATTCATTTGCCGTTGCAGACATGCTAAATCATTCATTTAAGCCAAATTGTTTTCTTCACTGGCGTTTTAAGGATCGCATGGTTGAGGTGATGATAAATGCTGGACAGAGGGTTAAAAAAGGAGAGGAGGTACTGTTCTTCCATAATTCTCCTTTGAAATCTAATGTTGTTCAATCATTACAGTTAATGGTCTCGGTCTAAGCCATCAACCAAGTTAGATCCTAAATGCTTTTTATTTGCATTATGAGTTCATATCCAGAGTTTCATAATTTTTGACAGATGACCATCGATTATATGAGTGGACAGCAGAATCATATGCTCATGCAACGATACGGCTTCTCATCTTCTGTGGTAATTATCTTCAATTTTTAATCCTCAATCTACATATCTAAGTCTGTTATTTTCTTAAATCTTATTTATTGGAATCATGCCAGATGTCATTGCAAAAAAAATGTTTTCAAATAAACCAATGGTTGATGTCCTAATCATTTGTCCAAGTTATTTTTCCTTAAAATTAACTCATTAGGCTTGAATGTTGCAGAATCCTTGGGATGTAATACCATTCTCCGGCAATGCACATATTCACTTGGACTCTTTCTTGTCAGTCTTCAATATATCCGGTCTTCCTGGAGAGTATTATCATAACAGTACGAGCTGTTTTAACTTTTTAGAACCTTTCAAATGAGAATGGTAATTAATTTTTCTGCGTGATTTGAAACCTTAAGTTTACAAAACTTTCAGGCCAGTTAGCGGATAAAGGAGACAATTTTGTCGATGGGGCAGTCATAGCAGCTGCAAGAACATTGCCCACATGGTCTGATGGAGATGTTCCTCCGATCCCTAGCATGGAAAGGAAAGCTGCCAAGGAGTTACAAGAAGAATGTCAGCAGATACTTGCACAGTTTCCTACAACTTCTGCAGAAGACCAGAAATTACTAGGTGAAAAATCTCATCTTATTGGATCGATTAGATAACATACTTTCCTATTTGATCTATATAAGATTAGAATGCTCATAATCCTAAATGAGGGGTCTTCATTTATTGCTACAATTTTTATTTTATTTTTTTTCATTTTATGCCTGCAGATTCTATGCCGGAAGCAAGGAGGACGCTTGAAACAGCAATCAAGTATGCGATTTTGACAAGACATGCCTTACCTTTTTCTTCTCGTGTTTCTTAGTTACAGTCTGAGTTGAAGGTCTTCTTATGTTTAACATATGCAGGTACAGATTGCACCGGAAACTATTCATCGAGAAGGTTGTTGAGGCTTTGGACATCTATCAAGAGCGAATATTGTTTTAGATTAGTTTTTTACTTGATAGGACTGTAGACAGATTAGCATATGTCGGAAAGACAATAAGGATGCCTTCTTTTTTGGAAAAGAAAAATAGAGAGCTATGATCTGCATTTGGAACATTTTGTGAATGCTGAAAATATCACGGTCTCTATATTATTTGTTTGTTCGTGTTCATCATGTCTTTATGTCCTCTGCTTGTCCCTCTCGATTCATAATAGGAAATTGGATGAAGCTGTTGATGGAACCCTAACATGATTTTTAAGTTCCATCGTCTGATCTTTTCCCACCACCCGAACTGTTGTCGAAATGGTCGCGTTTCTTCTTTAGTTGGTATCTTCCCATGAGCTCCTTGGTGCAGCATCAAGTAGAGATGTAAATGAGAAATCTATTCTTTGAGTTTGGTTCCAAAAACAAAATCCATCTGATCATTTTTTGTCTATAAATATCTACAACATATATTTATTTTTATTTTTTTCAAATAGGAATGAGGCCGTAGCCAGTACATCAAGCATTCATATGGACGTATGGCGGTCCATGAACATATATTTATTTCTAATTAGTATTAAGAATTCAAATCAAAGTACGCTTGAACATTACGAGTTTGAAGTCAAAGTGGTAAAATCAAGATTTGATTGTAACGTAAATTTGTAGGAAAAGGGTGTGGGCCTGGCTTCTAATCCCATTCTGCTAAAATCCAAATCCACTTTGGAACTTTCCTTGTAAAGCAATGCATTTCATGTGCTTATACATTTATAGTGAGGATTCCGAATGGACAAGCGTTCTCTTCAAAGGACGAAAGAAAGAAGAAGTAAACAGAGTACTGAGTACCCATCTTTGCTTTGGAAACTGAAGGAAAAAGGTATGGAGAAGACTTCATCATCAACCGGAACTGCTGCTGCTGCTGCTGCTGATGCCAAGATATCATCAATCTTTATCTTTCCCATCAAGTCATGCCGTGGAATTTCTGTTCCTCAAGCACCCATCACTCCCACTGGTAATTTTTTTTTCAACTTCTTTGCATTCAAGAACTTTTTTCGTGTAAGCAAAACTCTTAAACATGTTTTAAGAAAGCCTGTAAGCATAGTTATCTTAATTTGGTCTGCTCAAACTTCAAAGGTGATTTCTTTTTTACATGCGTGTACAGGGTTCCGATGGGATCGGCAATGGCTCGTTGTGAATCATAAACGGAGGGCATATACTCAAAGGGTTGAACCAAAGCTTGCTCTGGTTGAGGTAAACCTGCCAGAGGAGGCCTTCTCAGAGTGTTGGGAACCTACCAAAAACTCCTATATGGGTAAGACCAACTCATTAATTCCTGACAGCTTAGTTTTTGCAGGTGTTGAATTGTATAATTCCCATTTGAAGCAGAATTGTGCTTTACATGGCAATATTTGTTGTCGTTTAATGTTTTAAAATCTGGCTTCTCCTGTATCTTTCCTGGCAAATCAACTTAATTCTCCAACTATTTCGAGTTTCTTGCACGTGCCTTTTCTATGGTGTTTCAGTCGATGAAAGGTTTAAGGATTCCGATAGCAAAATCTTTACCATTACCCGAGCTATATCATTGCCTATCTAAGTTGACCATATAAAAAATCATTGAAATGATTTTTTACCCTATGCTGGTTCCAGTTTGGTTCTATCTTGTAATGCCATGCCCCTTCTCCTTGGCAGTTTTATGTTATATCTTTACTTTACCATTGTCTAATGCTAGACAATCACAAATTCCTTTAGAATTCTCATGAGGCTTTCTGTCATGACGATTACTTACTTTCATTCGCAGAAATAAAAGCCCCCGGAATGGATTTACTCAAGATCTCACTTTGTAAACCACCAAAAGTGGCAGATGGTGTTTCAGTTTGGGAATGGTCTGGCTCTGCTTTGGATGAGGGTGATGAGGCTTCAAAATGGTTTACTGATTATCTTGGGAAACCCAGTAGACTGGTTCGTTTTAATGCAGGTTGGTCTGATTTCAATTAATAGGACATTAAGTGCATTCATTGGGGCTTACCAAGGGAAAGATAACGATATTCTTGCCTACAGGCATGTTGGCATAGTGTTGCGTATTTAGTATTAGTCTCGAATTTATATGGCCAACAATTTGGTTACAACATTACTTAATTAATGCAGCATCAGAAACTCGGCCTGTGGATCCTATGTACGCTAGAGGGCATTTCATAATGTTTTCTGACCAGTATCCATTCATGCTAATATCTCAGGTTGGTCAGCTTCGGAAACAAATGTTACTTTTATTCGAACAACGATGCTAATGATGATGATCATAATAGTTTAATAAAGCTCAAACCTGATGTTGTAAGTATAACTTTTTGCAGGAATCTTTGGATGCACTGAACAAGCTTCTTAAGGAACCTGTACCGATTAATCGTTTCAGACCCAAGTATTTGTTTTTTCCTTTTAGACTCATACCCTTGGTTTTTATTTAGCATGTGTTTTCATCTGTGTGCTGCTGCCCTGAACAACTCTTCCACAGGATCCGCTTAATCCTTCAAATTCAATATCTTAGTATATTTATCTCACGATATTTCCAACGGAAAACATGTGTTCGAGTTCGACTCTTAAGTTTGATTACCTCTCTTTTTCTGAATAATTTATGAATTGATTAATCACTTGCTTGTGTTAGCATCCTTGTTACCGGCTGTGAGCCGTTTTCTGAAGACCTGTGGACAGAGATTCAGATCAGTCAATTTTCATTTCAAGGTGTGAAACTATGCTCTCGGTGCAAGGTAAGAAGCTATCCTTTCTGCATTTCCAGCTGGTTTTATGAAAATTAAATTTTCTTTTAGAGTACAAGTTTGGTGATGACAACTTGTAAAGTGCAAGCTTACGACATGAACATCAAAGTGTTTCGTGATAAAATCGATTCTCTTTAGAGATACATATTGATTTGATTGAGAACCGAGTCGTATCAAACTATACATATAGAGTATCGTACAATACTAATAATTATATATGCTCAAGCACATTCTATCCTCAAATGGCTAAGAAGATGAGTTTGCATTTATCAGGTACCTACAATCAATCAACACACTGCGATTGCTGGCCCAGAACCGAATGAAACTCTTATGAAAGTCAGGTCGGATAGGGTTCTGCGACCGGACAAGAAACAGCAGGGGAAGGTAAGATGTAAATTAAAAAAAAAATCCGGTGCAATGGTTGTATTCTTCGAGTACTTTCCCGCATAAACAATCTGTATATAACTATTTGTCCAATGATATGGCAGATCTACTTCGGGCAGAACTTGGTTTGCAAGGAAAGTCTAACTGAAGGGAAGGCAAAGATGGTTAAAGTGGGAGATCCTATACATGTCATAAATAAAGTCTCCACTGCTGCTGAAGCTGCTGCTTGAATGCTGAGCATTATTCGAATAATAAGAGTCGTAGCTCTGTTGCGATCGCGTTATCTTGTAACTCAAGTAGGGTTATAAATAAACTGAGTTTGAACAAAATTGAGTTTCGAGTTTGGACCGATAAACTTTAAACCAAAAATAAGTTTTGCCTGTTTCCGGTATTGAATATAATATTTTTTTATGGATGTGTTAGATTCTATTCCAAAAAAAGTTATAATCAGAAGGACTAAGTTTATAATTAGTCCATCACAGAAACAGAAAAATCTTTGACCTCCACTAGATTTTCCCCCTAAAATAACGCAAAACATCCATTCCCGATTACTTGTTCCTTAATTTCCGTCGGATTCGTACAATTTTTGTAATTTCATCTCTACCCTCACCCTATATCAAATTTTTAATAAAAAATAACCATCCTAAAAAAATCGATTGAGAACAGAAAAAAAAAAAACAATGAACAACCAAAACGAACCATTTTCTCCAAAATCTCTAAAACAAAAGTTGAAAAATTCGTTTCGTCTCCGATGGCTACACCACCACCACCATGACCACAATCAACAAACATCGAGTTTGCCGACAACTCCTCATTCGACTCCTGTTTCAAGCCCTACAACAACTTCAAGTCCCAAAAAACTTCTGAGTCCCAAAGCGTTTAAACATAAGTGTCGTGATTTGATTAATCGTATTGGACATAGTAATTCTCATCATCGCCGTAGTCTCAGTCACAACCACAATCATAATCATGGTAAGAGTTATGAGATTAGTCATGGGAGATGACGTTCAATGGAATTCCGATATGATCCGTCGAATTACGCTTTGAATTTCGATAAAGGACAGGAAGATGGCGAAATGGATGAATTCCCAAATAGAACTTTCACATCTAGGTTACCACAAACTCCTTCATCTACGAGTTTGAGGGAAATTACGGCATTAAAATAATAACAATAACAGTTAAATTACAAATATTGTGGTCGGATATCGGTAGTTTCAATATTGTATTAAATAATATTATTTTTAAATTTATTTTCTTCTTTATATAAAGGAAAACTTTATTTCAGTTGAATTCATTGTAGCATTGTATGAGCTCAACTTTCCTCTATCTGTTTTTTTTTTTCTAGTTATTCTAATGTTTTATTTTTTAAGGCAAATAACTATATAACTATATAAGCATAACTTTTCAATATAACATTTTCCGCAACTATGCTCATATCAATGTTATGCAGAGGACTTGATTAAGAATCTAAAACAGCGTTGTTACACATATATCAGCAGATTACCATAGACCTAGAACTCACTTGCTGCTCACGTCAAGCAATTCAGCTTTACCGAGGAATGCAAGCCATTCCCATTGCAACAGGTTC
Source organism: Hibiscus tridactylites (assembly GCA_958450335.1). Lineage (NCBI taxonomy): Eukaryota > Viridiplantae > Streptophyta > Magnoliopsida > Malvales > Malvaceae > Hibiscus > Hibiscus tridactylites. The sequence continues at coordinate 89,318,417 of OY288282.1, forward strand.
AAGCTGAACTCCCACTACTATGGACAAATCGACAACAAAACATGGAGTTTACGATTAAGAGATTCTTTTTCTAATTTACACCAAGTGTTCATTACAGGTTCAACCTGTGTTACTTCTTTTCCAAGAAACATAAATCGGACAGAAGCAGCCTACCTCTTACGTTTGCTCTTCAGAGAGGAAGAGGGGTTACTATGCCAATTCCTTTTTCTCTGGTTTATGAACCAGTTGTTAATCTGCTTTAACTGCAAACCTGTTTCCTGCACTAATTTTGCTTTGTCTTCCTCCTGAAGCAACATTTAGAGGAAACACTTTTGTCATAAAACAGTTGAACACGACATACTTTGATGATCAGAACCAGCAGAGAAATATATCACACTCACAGTTGGGTAAGGCCACTTGGAATGTGACTGCCACCAAGCTTTTAAAAACGAGGTGGTGTCGCCTGGTAGCTTTCCGGCTCGTCTCTTACGCAGGATTTCCTCTCTAATGTCCACAATTTTCTCCTTGTAACCCTAAATGACCAGAGCATATTTAGCTGCAGTGTTACATGTCGAGTGATTTTACTTTCAAGTTCGTAAAGTCACACCTGTTTCAGCTCATGCTTCAGTTCTTGCCTAACACGCTCCATTAATGATCTCTCGGTCTCGGTCGGGACCAGGGGGCCGAACCCCATGCTGTCAATCCCATCGAAACTTCCATCAAACAAGCTGGTATCACTATCTACAACTTCATCTTCATCATCAGACATGGTTGCACCAGTGCCTTCACCTGGAGATGCACCTGTTCATGCTTTCTAGTTTAGCTCTAAGTTTGGCCACTTCAGTCGGCAGTTAATGCAGTCATTTTTCCAAATCAATCAAAATAAACAGGGAAGGATTAAGTTCATTAGTAAAAGAAAGGTGAAACAGGGAAGACCAAGTGAAATAAATGTGCCCCGGAGCCTGGAAAATTGATACTACAGTCAGGGCACAGCACTGGGGATTGAATGGTTGGAGCATCATTTACAAATCGGGAAGATGTTTACCGTAGGGAAAACGGTTTACCTGTTAAACTTTGAAGTGATTGCTCAAGATCCCAACAAGCCATAACTGCTTCCATTGCATGAACACGAACATGTTGTTGCAATTGGTCTTTGAAGAAGCCAAGCAATAGAGCATAATTTGCCTACACCAAATGTAAAAGAAAAAAGAGACCCATGATTGCATATAATATGATTATATCAGAAAGCTTCAGAAAATGCAAAAAAGGGGTCTCTTTTAGCTGACACATAAAATACTAATCCTGACATAAAACATCCTAATTCTCTCTCTCTCTCTCTCCCTACTTTTTTTTTTCTTTATTTCCCTAAATTACCTAGGAAACCAACCAACAAAAAAACAAAACGGTTAGATAACTTAGATTAAAAGTTTCAGCTGATTTTGAGAACTACCAGAAACATCTATCAGCTAAAAGAAATCGGCACAAAAAATCCAGTATAAACAATGGATTATACTAAACAAAGGGAAAAACCTAAAGCCAGTTGGTCAACGATGACCCAAACGAGAAAGATAATCAAGAACTCATAAAAAAACACAAAGGACCCAGATCAGGAAACGGGAAAAGGGTTACCATGAAGTGATCGAGTTCTTGCTCAGCAGCACCGGCGGCAGCAGCAGCAGCAGCCGAGGAGTACTTAGCCAATACTTCTTGAGACCTAGCCAACTGAGCGTCGATCTGAGCGAGCTGGTCAACAGGAGTGGCAACACGTAGGCAGGCGACGTGAGCTTCCAACAACTGGTCGTACATGGGGTGCCCCATTATCTCGGCCTTGCATTTGGCTCTTTCCCAGTGATCGAGGTCGGCAGCTGAGGGTTGGGGATCGTTTAGAGCAAGGGTTTGCATGTCCTTGGCGTGGTCGAAGACAAAACCATCGAAAGCCATGTTGTGTTGATCCGAGAACTTGAAAGATGGTTCAAGCGGGTTTGATGTCTAGTGAAGAAGATAAGGGGGAGAGAAATAGACAAAGTAAGGGTTTTGGAGAAGAAATGAAATAAAATAAGAAAAAAAGGGAAAGCGTGGTTGTTGGATAATTGTGTAATAAAAGACAAATGGAGGGGGATCCATGTTGCTGATGCAGCAGGAACAGGAACAGGAACAGGAACAAGAGGAGACAACCATTGACGTTTGAGTTAAATTTTTATAGTCTTTTGTTGGTTAATTTGGTTGCCTATTTTGTCTGCTCTGTTTTTATCATTTTTCACCTAATAATCTTTTTTACATACTTGCATATGTCTGACATAATCCGTGAAAAATTATGATGTAATAATAACTACACTAGTATATTAAAAATTAATTAAACATGAAAAAAATAGATATTGAAGTATAAAAGTGAGCACGTTACACATATTATCAGAAAAATATATATTTTGAGAAAATAAAAGTAATATCGTTGCAAGTGACATGTCTTGCATGTGATTTTTTAGATAAAATTAGCAAAATTTCATTATTTCTTTATTACTTTATTTTCTCTCGTTTTGGTCCTGAAAATAGGTCACTTTTGATAGATAATTAGAAAATGAAATCTTATTTTCGTAAAAAGGCTTAGAAATTGACGAGACAGTGGAAAGCAGGGAGGTCCCCACGCCTGAGGAGCACAGCAATAACGCAACAAAGTGTGCATGAATTATATGATGCCCCACCAATACCAATACCATAGCTACATTTAGCTTAGTATTCCCTTTTAAAATTTTATTTGAAAAAACACCTTTTTTAAAATAATATTTTAAAAAATATATTTTATAAACCATATACGGTGAACTCGAGTTTTGTAAAATGCAAGTTTAGAATTCTTCTTTTATAAAACGCGAGTTCCGTATTAAGTGGATAGATAATAAAAAAAGTTAATTTATCAAGTTTAAACTTTTGTTTTGCAAAACGCGAGTTTGAAGTTCTGTTATGCAAAACGAAAATTTACCCTACATAAACTGAATGAGAGTATTTTTACAAATATTATTTAAAAGAATATTTTTTTAATAAAATCTCAAAAAGAGAATATTCAACCAAATTACTCACCACCTTAGCTTCTATTATAGCTAATCAACTGCTGCTCTCTCCGTACTTTCAACACGTGTCGCCCTCAAACTTCATTGGACCACATCGGAAAACAGGCTGCTTCCGTACACCTGTAACCTTGCAGGGTAGCCAGGGACCACCACCACAAATCAAAAATCATTTTTTTTATATTCCCACTTATTCAATTGTACATTATTTATTTACTTTGATAAAAGCTGGATTGAAAACACTTGTCTGAATATAAAAAATTAAACGTCAATGAGATAAATTGCTCATAATTGAAAGAAAGCTCGAGAGTAAGAGATAATAACTAATGTAAAGAGATTAAATTCTTAACAATAATTTTGCACAGTTTTATTTAGTTCTTTATTAGTTATCCAATATCCATGGTGTATAATTTGATATGCAAAACAATATCATAACAAGAAATGGTGTATAATTTGTAACTTATTTTTTAATATTCTTTTAATTTATCAATTTAGTTGCATGTGATGTGATTATGATATTAAAAATTTCATGACATCATTATATCATAACAGCGTTACGTATGTCATTAACAAAATTAAAGGGGCACAAACTAACTTGTCTCAGTGGTTAAGGGAACAATTGTTGTTTCTAGAGCTCACGCGTTCGAGCACCAGCAGCTACAGCAGGGTAATTGAGCATGCATTGTCAAATGGTTGAGAGTATATTTAAGAATCGAAGTTTGGTGTTTCGTTTGCATTTTTTGTATTAATGACCAAAATGAAAATGCTTGGTAGTCTGGTGACTAACTGTATAGTTTACAAAAACCAAACAGCAATTGGACGGTTTAATTGCCGTTAGTTTTGTTATGTTCGTAGACTGAAGTCTTTCAACAAACACGTTGCAGGCACTTTTTCCCCGGAGATAATAAACAAATCTCTCAACCCCTTTTACATTCTTTCTCTTTTGATCTTTTCTTTTTCAATAACAGGAGGTTTTGATTGGGCAATGTTAATGTTGTCTGCAATCAAAATCTCCATTTCTCATGATCCAATGTTGAAACAGTTAAATTTATAGATCTTGTTTTGCAGATTTTCAGAGGGAGGGGAAAGTTGGTGTTTTTATGAATCTGGGTTCTTGTCAAATTGTTAAAAGAGTTCGATGATCTATAGGAATTGAATCGAATTGCAAAGGGGATAAAAGAACAATGGGGGTGGATTATTATAATATATTGAAGGTGGAGAAGAACGCAACAGATGATGATCTAAAAAAAGCATACAGGAAATTGGCTATGAAATGCCATCCCGACAAGAACCCTAACGATAAGAATGAAGCCGAAGCCAAATTCAAGCAGATCTCTGAAGCCTATGAGGCAAGTCTTTAATTGTTAGTTAATGGTAGGAAAAAAAATGTAATAGTGGAATGGAACTTATTTTATGTTATTTGACTATGGTTTTTGCCTTGAAGGAAATTAAATGAATGTTAATCGAGGAAGTTTTGAAGAACTTAAGGGTTTTTTTTTGTTTCTGGGAAAACTATAGCCAGCTTTAAAAGAGGAAATATGAGATGAAATTATTTGAATCTTCCTACATTTAATTTGCATCTTAACAGATTTAGACGAGTCTCGTTTGCTACTTTATGTTGCTCTAGTTACTTTTCATTATCATGTTGCCAGTTCTTTTGTATTGGGATTTGCTTTTGGATTGAAAATGAAGATGTTAATGGAGAATTAGATTGATTTTGTGATTCAGGTCTTGAGTGACCCTCAAAAGCGAGCAGTTTATGATCAGTACGGTGAAGAAGGGTTGAAAGAGATGCCGCCACCGGGGAGTGGTGGACCAACATTCGGAAAGGGAAGTGGTGGGCGAAATGGGTTTAATCCTAGGAATGCAGAGGACATCTTTGCAGAGTTCTTTGGAAGTAGTCCTTTCGGATTCGGGTCATCCGGACCTGATAGGTCCGGTAAGTTTAACTCTAATGGAGGGAAGTTTGGAGGATTTAGCTCGAATGACAACAGGAAACCTCCCCCAGTTGAGAGCAAACTGCCTTGCTGCCTCGAGGAGTTGTACACCGGATCAACAAGGAAGATGAAGATCTCGAGAATCGTTGTCAATGCTACAGGGTATGATTATGCATCTCCATAAACACCTACATTTTATAATCTTTTGCCACCATCAATGGTTCTTTAGTTTTGAGCAATCGTATATAGTTCCTTGACTGAATTTTTATTTCAATAAGCTTGTGTTCCTAGGATGGAACCGCTGCAATTCTTTCTACATATTTAGTTCCTGCTAGCTGACAGTCAAAATATGCACTTTCGTTGAACTTGAGATCATACAGGCGGCAAGTTCAGGAATCAGAAATACTAACCATTGATGTGAAGCCAGGGTGGAAGAAAGGAACGAAGATAACATTCCCGGATAAAGGAAACGAGCTGCCAAATCAGCTTCCGGCAGACCTTGTATTCGTAATCGATGAGAAGCCTCACAACTTTTACAAAAGAGATGGCAACGACCTCATTGTTAACCAAAGAGTATCACTAGAAGAGGCACTTGGAGGTACAACAATAAACCTGGTTACTCTTGATGGCCGTAACTTGTCATTGCCTGTAACTGATATTATCAGCCCGGGTTATGAGCTTGTCGTCGCTCGAGAAGGGATGCCAATCGCTAAGGAGCCCGGTAATTGGGGTGATCTTAAGATCAAATTTGAGGTGAAGTTTCCAACAAAGCTAACACCAGAGCAAAGAGAGGGACTGAAACGAGCTCTAGTCGGGGTGAAGTAGGGAATATCTCATATTGCACCACCCAACCCATTATTCAGCCTCAACTGAAACACCATAGCTGTATAATGTATACACAATGGTGTATAATGTATAATCGTGTGCGTATATTCGTAATTGTAAACTCTTAGAGGTGGTAATATATGAATTTATACATAGATCACTATCAAGTTTTTACATGCTTTAAATTCGCATGAACTAATATAGTCTATTTTATTGTCATTCTCATTTAAATAAAGAAGCTATGTAATGAAAAAGAAATTCATTAAAGGTTACAAAAGCTAGAGGACAACTAAATAAAACGGCTACATAAACGCTGGATTTACAAACAAAAAAAAAAGATGGAAACTAAAAGCCTCTGCTGTGGGGAGCATCTTTTCGCCAGGGTGGTTGCCCGGTTCCTACTGTTGTTCCGTAAATTTGAGGTCCATTAACAAACGGTTGGCCTGGGGAAGGTGAAGCAGGCGGAGGAACCCACCAACTCCCGTGTTGACCTTGAACGTGCATGGCTGGTAATGTCTGGTGGGGTAACTGATGAGGTGCATGCATCGCCTGTTGAAAGCTACGACCCTTGCTTTGTGGGGTCTGCAGGGATGTTTGGGGCTGCCATTCAGGTATATCATCGTCATCGTCGTCATTCCACCTTTGCATCGGAACTGCTACAGGCCCATTGTTACTATTTGGTTGCCCATACTTTTGTATCAACTCCCTCATTTGATCAACAGGACGAGACGATGTTTGACTACGTAAATGAGAAGAGGTCATCCCTACTCGGCGGGATTGGTAACCAGTGGGGTAACTAGGGCCTGATGGGTTTGAACCGCCAGAGAAATTAAACTCAGGTAGGTCATCTTCGACCCGGGATGCAGAAGGGCCGAATCCTGGGGGTACATCGTCGTCGTCGTCATCATCATCAGGAGGGGGTACGGAATGTAGAGGAGGTCCAACATGGGCAACACTAACAGAAGTAGGTTTTGAAGGGAAATTAGCAATCGTGTTAGTAATAGCATCATCCTTTTCATGAGGCCTCCAAGGAGTAGAAGTAGAAGAAGAAGTGAAGTGTTGCTTTTTGGAGGTGTATTTATGGTGTGAAGCTGAGTTGGGTGAAATTAATTGAGCTCTTCTCCATACAACAACACCAATTAGACCATTATCAATAGCATTAAGAGCCTGAAGTTGGTCCTTGGGGAGGATCTTGGTCAGCCTTTCAAGAGTTTTAGCGTATGGGGGACAAAAGTAAATTTCAACTCCAGAGCTTGCCTCGGCAAAACCCACTCTCCCGTCCAAAATATATGAATCAGCCGCCTGCACAAGGCCAGCATTCTAAGTTAGCCAATTAATTCACATGACAACCAGACCAGACAAATACTAAGATTAACCCACAAAATCTGCATTCCAACGTTTCTTATGTTCTTTACCTCAAGAAGGCTCCCACGGTCGCTCTCGGTTGATCCCTCCTTGCAAACAACATGAACCACCTGCAAAACATCAGAGAGTTGCATCAGTTTAACGAGTTAACTTACTAATTATAAAGATCAAAGCAAACTTAATTTCTCCCAACTAAATTGGGTTATTTAGTTGCTCAACTGATCTCAAATATTTAGGGACTATTATTATTTTTACGTTTCGAGTTTGATCTCTCTTGCCAATGGAGCTTACTTTGAACAAGCTTGGCGAGATCATTTATACTAGAGCGAGGTTTATTGTTTCCCAGGTATTCATCGTTCAACTAAGATAAGATTTGGTACGCAACGCCAAACAGATGAATCCCTTCCTTTCAGAGACGTGATCAATCTTTTTCACTAATATATCTTGTTCAAATCAAACAAGTAATATTGTTCAAGTTCCATCTCTTTCGTCCTTTCAATTTTTACCTCGAGACTTGATAAATTCCAAATGTCCCAAAACTTATCAATGTTCCAAAAATGAGATTTAAGACTATACTGAGCAAAAATAAAGAAATGGAAGACAAAAACTGGGACAAAAGAAGTTTTTGTTCCCCCAATTTTCTTTTGGGAAACAATATGGAAGTACAGGAATTTACTACAATTTAAATGAACTTTATATACCATAACAGCACGACTTCGGGACATAGGAAGCTCTTGGAGGAACTTCTCGAACGCGTCAAGTCTAACTCTGCCCTTAATATCAAGAAGGCCAGGCCAGTCCTTTGTAGTAGCTTTTTCACCACTGCACCATGAAAAACTAAATGACGTTAAAATCCAAGGACAATTACTCAGCAAGTCAAAAAAGAGACCATAGCAAAATAGATAATCACATAAACCAAAAAGATACCGGGAGTCTTCAAACAATTTATTTAAAATTTCAACCTAGAAGTGATCATGCCTCTTCACGCAACACGATATAATCTAATTTTATCTATATTCAATTGTGATATAGCTAAGATGGTTTTACATAAAAACTAGATTATAACTAAGCACATGCCTCTTCACATAAAAACAGGAATCATGTTATAACTAAACACTTGTCTGCACCCATACTACTATACAGATAATATGAAATGACCACCGTGATAACAGATACAGGAATGAAAGAACCAATAACAAATTATGATCAGAAAAGGGGGGGAAGCTACGAACGACCTAGCAGAGCCTTGAATAACATGCTGCTTGAACAACTTACCTCTTAAAAATACAAATGACAGAGGTCGAGGATGAGATATTCAGCTGGAGCATCCCCTCCCAGACACATTCACCCTTCAAAGGGGACACTGAAACCACAGATTCTTTTTTTGTAGGATTGTCATTCCGCTTAACATCTGAATCAGATTTCAGATTACTTGAATCAGTGTTGCCAGGTTTATTAGGCACTGTATCCGAAGGATCTTGTGAAGCTCGACCAGAAGACTTTGAGTCAGACACAGCTTCTGAGTCACCCTTATCAGAAGTGGATGTTGCTTTTCCAGCATCTCCAGGTAAGTTCTCAAATGGAGGCTCTGAATCAAGAGATTGCATGAACTCGTCAAGGGAAACAATTGGAGGAAGAAAATCTGCATCCTTCAATTCATCCTCTCCCATCAACCCTTGCATTGGATCAGGTCCCTCACTTGAAGGAATGGTAATGGTAAGATTTGGGCCTTCTGGATTATTCTTTTTACCTGCAGCATCTGAATCATCTTTTTTCCCAACAGTCTTATCTTTCTTAGAAGCTTGTTTTGCATCAGTTTTAGGTCGCTGAATGACTGAAGTTCCAGCAGAAACTTCCACTGCAGAACTGTCAGTTTGTTCAACCTCTACTTGAACTTCACCCTTGTGCGTTTTCCTCACCAGACGTCTAATATCAACTTGTACATCAGGCAAAACTACCATTTGAGCTAGCTCTTCAGCTTTGGCTTGTCGCCACTGAGAAAGCTCTTTAGAAGCCAGCTCCTCAGCACTCATAGAACATAATCGTTCTGGGGGAATTTCGCCAGACACAACTCTTTCTCTGAGTTCAGGGTTATTACGATCCTTTAAGTTAAACAACAGAGACCTGCCCTTCTCCTTATACTTTTTATTCACACCTCCAAATAATTTAAAGAGTTCTGCCTCAATTTGATATGCCAACTCTTGTGGAGACGGTAATGATTGCTCCAAATCATCCTTTCCCATTTTTTCATCATCTGGGATTTCTTTTCCATTAATTTCAAATTCCTTTTTCTTTTCCACATCTATTTCAGGTTCTAATACCCAAGAAAGGCCATTTCCCTGCAAAAGTTCATCTCTAGCAAAAATGTTGTCACTAAATGGAACAACCTCATCAAGTAACAGATTGCTTGATTGAAGTTGCTGCCCATCATATTGCAAAGTTTGTGTAGCATCATTATTATTTCCATCAGCAGAACAACCCCGATTGGGGAGCAATGTCCCCTGAAGTTCTGTGGGTATAGAGCAAACAACATCTGAATTACCAGAACTCGAATCAGCCGGGTGAGAACCCTCTTCTCTCTTCCCTGGGGAACCTGCGGCTTCACCATTTGATTTCTTCTCCACCGTTGCATTTTCACCTTGCTTCTGAGAAACCAGGGCTAGTGCACCAGCTAAATTCTCCCGCATCTTGGACCTCACAGATTCAAATGACTCTGTCTGTACCCTTGGTGACCGGCGCATTTGTGCAGGCTGATTCCTTGAAGCTGATGACCCAGATTTATTTGGAACTGCTTTCTTATTTGCTGCTGGGGAAGGCTGTGATCCTGGTGAATTGGAAACTGTCTGCATCTGAACAGATCTTTTACTAGGTGCAGGCATTGGTTGCAACCAAGGCCTGTGCTCCATTTGTGCCACTCGTTTGTTTGGAAAAGATAACTTTTGCGGAATAGAATTAGGAGAAATTGGTTCCATTGGTGCTTTGCGCTTGTTCAAAGTTGGTAACTGGTATTGTCTCGGGCTATCCAACATGACGGGAATTATTTCTCCTACTTGATTATTAGATATTAAGTGCTGTTGTGGTAGCTGGGTATAGGTTTGTGAACCGATATTTCCACCCTGCTGATGTTGTGGTAGCTGAGTCAATGTTTGGGATCCAATGTCTCCACCTTACTGCTGTAGTGGTAGTTGAGTATATGTCTGGGACTCTGTGTTTCCACCTTGATGAGTCGGCGCTGAGGCAAACTGTGACTCAAGAGCATTTGACACAGATCCCATCTGTCCAATAGGCATATTAGTAGGTATATGGTGCTGTAAAGATTCATTGGCACCAAATCCCATCAATCCCATGGACATCGGTGCATCAAATTTGCTGGAAATTGGTTCAAGCTGAGCCATTTGGCTACCAGACATTGACAACTGCTGAGACACCAGATCGTTGGACATGCTAGACCATCACCATAGAACACATATACAAATACAACTGCATGGTAAATTAGTAAAAACATCATCAATCCAGAATTATACTATTAAATCGTGTTCACAAGTTCAAATGTTCAATTCATCAATGAAACAAAAGAACAAACACGCAGATCAAGCTCCACAGCTAAGGAACATGTCAAACAGTGATTAAACTTTTCCACAATGCTAAAACCATTCAAATAAAAAAAATTCTTAAAAGAGAAAAAACGGCCGCATATACAAATAATTTTAAAAAGAAAACATGGCTGGATATGCATACAATTTTAACCAAGGAAAATACTCAGATCGATTATTATCCAAGTCCAAAAAATGAAAAAAAAAAAAGAGGGATAGACGAAACAGAAAGTTAATAGAATCAAAATCAAATTATTTTAAAGCATGAAATCGAACTAACCGATCAAACATTTGTTTCATATAAAAAGGAGATTCAACGAAATAATAATAATAATTCTAGTGATAACTAATAGATAGGGAAAATTCATGCAAAATCCAGAAACATTAAATAAATGAAATAAAAGAGTATAATCCCAAGAAGAGAAACGAATTCAAATAAAAAAACCTAAATCAAACAAGTAACTAAAAAATTTAGGGGGTAAAATTAAATTAATCAAAGAGAAGATCCAGAATTTTGAAGTTAGGAAGCTAACCTGAATCGAGAGAGCAGAGCTGAGATAAGACAGAGAGATAGAGAGAGCTAGAAAGAGGAAATGAGGGTAAAAGTTGGACGAAGGCTCGTTGGAGGCTTTTAAAAGTTTGTTTGTTTGGTTGCGAAGAAATCGTGAACCCTAAACAAAAAGATAAATAAAAATAAATCAATAATTAAAATAATAAAGTATATATATATATATATTGAATAATAAAGTATATCTAAAAATAGAGAAAGTAATACATATAATTTGTATACCGGGTAGAAGAATATTTTGTATGAGTTCGAATTTCGACATGAGAATATAATACTTTCTCTATTTAATCAAACATAAATTAGAGAAATATTGACATGAGGAAATTATTTACGGGTGTAGGTTGAGACTTATAGTAATTATTTTTTAATATATATTGACGTGAACGTACGTAGTATTTACTCGTATTTCTTTTGACAACATACATATATTTTAATCCGAGTCTCTTAAGATAAAGATATTATTTTTTATCAGAGTCGAAATTTATAGTAATTGTTTAAATAATTTTTATGTGATGACTATTTTAATAAAGTTATATTTTTATTTTTTATGTGTTTTGTGTTAATACGTGTATACGATACTTAACGTGTGTATCTTTTTAGATTTAATTTTTATAACGTAAAGTTGTCATTTAATTGAATTCAAATTAAAAAGGTTGACGATTAATGGTTATCTCGATTGGTATTATTAGCTTAAATTTGAGAAAATATAATTTTCTTTATCAAAATCGCTAATACCTAAAAATATTTTAAAAAAACAATACAATATCTATAATCTAAACCGGGTTATGTTTATCTTTATCCCTTTGGTTTTTATCTTTATTTCGTGTCACAAAGTCCCAAAAAAAGTCAAAAACTGAAGTGCTACTATTACATTCTAGAGACGGATTAATACTAATAGTTTGAGGCGTGTGCCGTTTGCTATCTTCTAAATTCGGGCCCACCTTTATTGGTTCTGTGTAAAGCGGGTCTTACCTAACATTGTCTTTGAGTCTTGACCCAGTTCTTGAATGGATCACATTTTCAAACCCAAATCCACCCTCAAATATTTGTAAAAACTTACATCTCAATACATCGGGTAATTTAATTATGGATTAATATCCTATACATTGACGGTGGAAATTGAAAGTTTCCACAATCGCCTTAGTTTTAGGGTATATGAAGTTAGTTTAGGGTATATGATTTAGGGGTAGAATTTAAGTTTAATTTTTAGGGTAATATGGTGAGGATTTAAGTTTTAACCTATAAAACTTAAATATGAAAATGTTAAGTAGAACTACCGTTACACAATGTGTTGCTCCAACAGGATTTAAAAGTATGGCTTAATTAATTAAATTTTTTTAGTTCAAAAGCTTAATTGATAAATTACTGGCTCGTTCAATAACCTAACTGGGGCAAACAAATTCAATGACATTTCACACCCTTAAGCCTTCTTTTAACTTATTTTATTTGGATTATTTACCTACTACGCTAATGCTAAAATAATTTATTACACTCACTTATTGAGATTTAAAATCAAATGATATTTTTTATTATATAAAAGGACTGCTTTTTTTATTAACCTTGCTAACAAAAGCCCTTATTTGAAATCAAACATACCAAGCACGGAAAGCTTGACTGCTTGAGGAAAAGTTCAAGACTTTCACACAATTTTCATTGCTTTCGGTAACCATAGCGCAAAATACAAATATTTTTGCATACAAAAACCTGAAAATTATGCAATATCTTATATATCTCTATTCTTTAAGCCACTAACCAAATTTCATTTCGATTCATGCAAATGCAATCACCCATAACAGATGACAGATATCTTGCACTTCCAAAGGATCAATATATTATACTACCCTATTTTTATTACACTATCATTATTATACTAAAACACGGAGTTGGTCGAACTGTTACCGGTCCTTCTCTCACCTTGTCGCTGGTTATCGTTTGCCCCGGAGAGTGAACTCAAGATGGTGGACCTTGTACCCGAGATTGTGCCCAGTAAGTTCTCACCAACCTCGCTCTTGCAAAGAGGGCAGGAAGCATTGATCTTAAGCCACTTGTCGACACATTCCTTGTGCATAAAATGAGAACACGGCAACTCCCTCAGCTCATCATTGTTTGCATATTTCGCCAAGCAAATGCAGCAGATCTACACATAATCTCAGCGGAGCCATTGTATCAGTATGAATCGGAAGACAAGAACACTCACAAAAAACAAACCAGCAGACTATAATGCTTTATGGATCATTCCTAAGTAAATTTACCAGTGCTGAATATTCAATACAACTTATGGTAATCACAGAAACAAACAGACTGCATAACCTTATCGGTCATCCAGGAGCTCATATAGTTGAGTAATAGCGGCGACTTACAAAGCTGAGCAGTTTCAAAACCCAAATAATATGATGGGCAGAAAATAATTGAATAACACAAGAAAACACGCTTGTTAAAACTTAATATGCTAAAATATCGTTTATGACACCTTCAATCTGAATTCCAACTGAAAAAATGCTAGAGAGAGATCTGTAAGACATGTAACTGAATTCTGTAAACAATTATCGAAAGAAAGACTCACTGCATCCTCTCCGGAGATGATGCGCTCCTTTTCAGTTCCAGCAGCCACAACTCCACCCTCACTGGTACCCGAGTTTATTTGCCTACCATCACCATTTCTACTTTTCTTCGCCTTGAACTTGTAAGTAGGTAAAGCATTTATGGATTCAGATGTGGCACCTCTGGTCTGCGATAGATCCTCTCTAAATCCAAGGACAGAGATTATACAAGGCAGGCAACAGCAGATCGTGGCACATATAATGAAGGGCATTGCGTATCCAATACAGCTAAATGTAAGAAAAACTATACATAACCTGCAAGGCAAAAAGATGAACTCTTAGAAAAGGTACAAATTAAAAGATAAATACTAAAAGTGCCACTAGGTCCACTACCTGTACATGTTAGGAGCCTCACTGGCGGATGAATGCCCACCAAAGATCCAGACATTGCCAACCACAAACCAAACAGCAAAGAAGCAATCTAAAGCCATCTTGAAGTATTCCACTAGCGCTTTAATTCTGCAGGATAAAAATCAGTTGATCGGCAACTAAATTGTACTTCGTATGTCTCATTTCAAATTAACAATAAGAGAAGTGTACCTTGCACCTGTTACTCCTGCATTTTGACCACCTCTAGGAGATGTAGTTGTGGTATGATGATCACCCCCATCAGAAGTCCTAGTAACCGAGAGAGAAAAGGGCCCGGCAGGGACATTAATGCGTGAAGTGTTGCGATGTTGAGCTGAGTCTTGCTCAGAAGCCTGGTTACGGTGCCAGTAACGCCAATAGAGAAGAGGGAGGGTTGCTACACATCCAGATGCATAACCCACAATCCACAAAAACAATGGTGCACGGGGACGCTCATTCCTTGACAAAGCCAGGACAATAATAGATGCTACAATTTGGCTCACTGTAAGAACTAGTTCAATAGAAATCCACAAACCAGAATTTAATGGACTCCGACGACGACGAGCATCCCCTCTCCTTACGGCAGATGAGGTTCTTGAGTTCATAACATTGGAAGAAGATGTTGGAGGTTGAGAAACTAGTGCTCTTGTACTACTAGACGGCCTGTCTTCACGCTGCAAGACACCCAATCCATTCGAAGTTGTTTCATGAGACAAGTTTGATGAGGAAGCATCACCACTCCTCGGTATGTCAATAACATGTTCACTTAAGTTGTCTGATCGCTCCATTAACAATGGACAGGTATCAGTTATATTTCGAGAATGCAGTTCCAAAGAGGAAACATCCATCTAAGTTCACCAACACAGCTGGAAATGATGTAAGCATGGAAACCTAAAACAAGGTTACCAGCTTTATGTACCACTTCTTAACTGCACTGAAACAATGGGCACTTTTGTGCCTTGTATTTGTCAAGTTCTGGCGATCAACTTAAATTATTTTCCACCATAAGATGCATAAATTGACAATTCCTGTTCCCTTGAGAATGAAAATGCAACTAAATCAGAAAATATATCAAGATCTCTTACCCCTTATGGACCTGAACATAAATGAAAGAAAGAAACGAAAATTATTTGCTAGTGCAAAAAATAACTGATATAATCAAGACTGTTTAGATGCATTATTTCCGATATCTGGAATCACTTGCACTCTCATATTAATATTATAACCCTCAAACTGCAAATCAGTGCAACAACGTTAAATGCGGATTTTTCCTAACTCAATGGATCTATTTTATTTCTGATTCATTAACGAATTGAACACTCAGGCCTCAACCAAGCAAAGGCCTTGAACACTTTCTAATGACAAGCAAGAAATTAAGTGCAGAATTCAGTTTAAGCAATATATAGTCATTGCTCATTTGAAATTTTAGCTCAGAAAAAGAGGAGATAGGGAAATCAAAATCAAAATTCCTCAATAATATTAACCTCAAACCCCCCACTCCGGCGGCACCCACCTGCCCCTATAAAAAAAGGAAGTTGACCATTACAGTGACAAATCCCCTATAAAATGAAAGAACGGAAACAAATCCAATGGTTACCATTACAGTTCCTTTAGCTGCACAAATTTTCTAAATCCTATAAGTTCTCTTTCTTGATTCATTCTTCAGTGAAATTCGAAGAGGAGGGAAACCCATTTGTAAAACAAGCTCAAATATAGATACTCTTTAAAAATCTATTAAAATTGCCGCAGTTGAGATCAAATCAGTACCCTGCCCGTTAGGCAAATACACTTTGTTCCTCGATCAACACAAAACTCTATATCACTGAGCCGCACAAAGTAGAAACGTTGACCGATATTCAAAATTCAATCTAAAATCAACAATTAGGCGAACAAATAAAAAACCCGAAACAACAATTGGGATATACACGAATGAACAAAAATACAAGAGGGAGAAAGGATCGTACCAGAAAAGGATTGAACCGGGGAGAACCGAATTGAGATTGTCAAAAGCTAAGGAGTGAAACGGAAGGGGCCGAAAGGGGTGTCGACGTTGAGTTATAGTGAGTGAACTCCCGCTGTTGCTGCTGCCTTTTTCAGCTTTGGAAAGAGTGTGTGAATGAAAGCGCGTGAGGGTTTCGTTTGTATTGCGAGAAGAAGAAGAAGATAGCAATAATAATAATAATAATAATAATAATAATAATAATAATAATAATAATAATAATAATAATAATAATAATAATAATAATATAATAATAATAATAATAATAATAATAATAATAATAAAATGGTGCAAGGATTGGACCTCCTTCGTTTGCTTGGATAGGTTTCTTAGGAATAATAATAGTAATATGCTCTTACTTTCTTATATATTTGTTTTTCTTCCTTTGAAATTCAAAGGTTGCATTCACCACCCTTATTGTTCATCTCTTTGGAATTTCAAACACTTCCATCTCGATTTTTCTACTAAATATAAATTTGATTAAAAATAAATTATCAAAATTCATAGTATAAATTTTTTAGTTGTGTTTTTTGTTTAATTTAGATATTCGTATTGACTAACTAATTTGAATAGAAATTTTGTTGGGTTTGTAGCACGCTCGAATCGATCACCGAAACCGTCAATGAGGGTTGTAAATGTTTGGTGGTTGAATTGGCTAAAATCGAAATAAAGGTAGACAAGTGACACAATGATTTTAGAGTGGTTCGGCCTTCTAACAAGCACCTACATCCACTACCTTAGCACACTACTAAGGATTTCCCAATTCACTCAACAATGAATTCGTCCCCTTTTCCCAGTTTAGGAGGAAACCGTTACAACCCTATCTTTTCAATGGCTAAGATAGAACCAACTCTAGTTTTTCTCTCAAGGCTAAACTAGAACCTCTCCTTTTACAAGGGATTTGTTTGGTAAACTAAATACCTCTCTAGGTGGGTGTTTACACAAATTTAAGCTCACAAGAGTGTACAAAGAATTTACAATAAAGCACTCTCTAAAGACTATGTACAAGAGAATAGTAAAATAAAGATTTACACTCTAATTCTCTTGACCATATTACTTGGATGTTGTCTCTAACCATCTTCAAGTGTCCCAAGGTTGCTTTTATAGTGTGGAATGATATTCTAGCCGTTTATGGCCGTTGGAGATGTTTGGGAGCCGTTGGAAGCCATTTAAGTTGAGCTTTAAATGCTCACCTGCACTATAGTTTCGAAACCTTTGAAGAGGTTTCGAAACCTTAAGAGGGGTTTAGAAAAACTAGCCGTTTTATAGCCGTTTGTAGCCGTTACAGGGCCAAAGTTTCGAAACCTTGTAAAGGTTTCGAAACCTTTGCTTAGGCTTCTAAAAAATCAGCTACTGCCCAGATAAGTTTCGATACCTTTGTTTGAGGTTTCGAAACTTTCATCTAAAAACATGTATTTCGGGCATTTTTCGATTTTTAAAAGTATAGTTCGATATAGCTATTAAGTCGAACTCTTTCAAAACATTTTGTCACGTTTTAAGGACTTTTGAATTATTTTTGAAGTCTTTAAACAAGTCCAAAAACATTTTTCACAATAATTGTTATATCAAAATATTTCTCAACAATCTCCCCCTTTTTGATATAACAAAACTTCTTTGAAATATTGTTTTTGACAAAATGCTCCCCCTTAATTTTTCACTTATTTCTCCCCCTTTTTGTTATATCAAAAATAATTCAAATGTTTATAGTACATAATAACAATGGAGAGTAAGTTAAAAAAAATTTAAGTACCAAAAAATTTTGAAAAATAAAACTCCCCCTTACTAAAGCATTCCATTAATTTTTTAGCACAAAACTTGACACTTAAGAGATTGAATTTCACCATTGAATCAAATCAATTTAAAACACATGAAACTCAATTTATCCAAGACTTTAAAACTTTATGCAAACATATGAATGAAACAATGTGATTCATATGCATAAAGAATCATAAAATGTCATGCACTTATAAATATAAATAAGCAGTGATGCATGAACATTTATCATCAAAGTAGGCAACCGAATGATTTAAAATCAAATGCATTAAGATTAGAGGTTACCCTTCTTCTTCACTTGTGTGACTAGAGCATTTGAGATTCTTGCTTTTCTTGCCTTTGCTCCAACACACCTACAAGAGACACTTACTTGGATTTTGGTATCCAAATTGCTTTGGATCCATTAAAGTTAATCTCAATGTCTCTAGTTCCCTTAGGAACCCATACTTGTCTAATCCTATAAGATTTTTTCTTCTTTATAGGACAAGTATGCAAGGAATGACCATGATAATGACAATGTGAGCATTTTGTCATTATGGGATGAGATGAATTATTAAAAATAATTTCTTTTTCTTTTGCTAAGCTTTCAAGCTTAACTTTTAAATCAAAATTTTCTTTTTCTAAAATTCCATTGCTTGTTTTTGAAAACTCTAAATCATTTTTCAAAATCTCATTTTCTTTTTCAAAATCCAATTTTGTTTTTAAAAGAAAATCATTTTCAAATTCAAGTTTAGAAATTATTTTCTTAAATTTGGAATTCATGGTCTCAAATTCCAAAAATAATTCATCAAATGCATCTTGTAACTCATCAAAAGAATATGAATTTAATTCATTTGAGTTTGAAGATACCTTAGGCTCCTCGAGAGCCAAAACACCATCCACCTTTGGATTTGAGAGAAGGTTTGCACATGATTGATCATCATCTTTCTTTTCTCCCTTCTTGTTGCCATAAAGCTTCTCAAGTTTCTCCCATAATTCTTTGGCACTTTTGCATGTGGAGATCTTCTTGGAAACTTCTTCGTTAAGGCCACAATAGAGAATGTGCATCGCCTTGGTGTTTAGCTTTGCCTTCGTGTCATTGGCACTCCTTTGCTTTTTCTTCTTCTTTGGAGCTTCCAAATACCCATCTTCAACGATGTCCCAAACCTCATAGTCTTGAGACTTGATGAAGAATTTCATGATATTTGCCCATTGGAAGTATGCTTCTCCTTCGAAGAGCGGAGGACACGAGATAGAGCGGCCTTCTTCAAATCTTACCATTTTCTTGAACGGTGGACTTCGAGAGTTGGATCTTTACTCCCGGATGTTAGTCCTTCGATGGAGACGAGGCTCTGATACCAATTGTTGGGTTTGTAGCACGCTCGAATCGATCACCGAAACCGTCAATGAGAGTTGTAAATGTTTGGTGGTTGAATTGGCTAAAATCGAAATAAAGGTAGACAAGTGACACAATGATTTTAGAGTGGTTCGGCCTTCTAACAAGCACCTACATCCACTACCTTAGCACACTACTAAGGATTTCCCAATTCACTCAACAATGAATTCGTCCCCTTTTCCCGGTTTAGGAGGAAACCGTTACAACCCTATCTTTTCAATGGCTAAGATAGAACCAACTCTAGTTTTTCTCTCAAGGCTAAACTAGAACCTCTCCTTTTACAAGGGATTTGTTTGGTAAACTAAATACCTCTCTAGGTGGGTGTTTACACAAATTTAAGCTCACAAGAGTGTACAAAGAATTTACAATAAAGCACTCTCTAAAGACTATGTACAAGAGAATAGTAAAATAAAGATTTACACTCTAATTCTCTTGACCATATTGCTTGGATGTTGTCTCTAACCATCTTCAAGTGTTCCAAGGTTGCTTTTATAGTGTGGAATGATATTCTAACCGTTTATGGCCGTTGGAGATGTTTGGGAGCCGTTGGAAGCCATTTAAGTTGAGCTTTAAATGCTCACATGCACTATAGTTTCGAAACCTTTGAAGAGGTTTCGAAACCTTAAGAGGGGTTTAGAAAAACTAGCCATTTTATAGCCGTTTGTAGCCGTTACAGGGCCAAAGTTTCGAAACCTTTACAAGGTTTCGAAACCTTTGAGCCAAAGTTTCGAAACCTTGTAAAGGTTTCGAAACCTTTGCTTAGGCTTCTAAAAAATCAGCTACTGCCCAGATAAGTTTCGATACCTTTGTTTGAGGTTTCGAAACTTTCATCTAAAAACATGTATTTCGGGCATTTTTCGATTTTTAAAAGTATAGTTCGATATAGGTATTAAGTCGAACTCTTTCAAAACATTTTGTCACGTTTTAAGGACTTTTGAATTATTTTTGAAGTCTTTAAACAAGTCCAAAAACATTTTTCACAATAATTGTTATATCAAAATATTTCTCAACAGATTTACTTAAGCTCAACGACCCTCCCAACATATTTTTTCTCATTCATAACGTCAAGATTAAAACTCTGATTTTACTTAAAAAACCTGGTACTCATAAATTATATTTTGATAACAAAGATGTATACAAATTTTTACACAACACTTATTGCTTAAACTATAAAATTTAAAAGCTAAATAACTCTAAAATTCAAACATTAAACTTTAAATAATAGAGTAAACTCATAAATCCTGAAATTACCGGACTTAATTTATATAACTAGTGTATTAAAACAATTTCTTAAATATATTGGCATGGTATTTATAATAATTTAAATGATACATATTTTTATGACCCAAACATATCAAATAATAAATATATGGATTAGAGGATAAACATAAGCCTGGACATGTTGGGGTAGGCCCTGATTTGATCGAGCCGCATGGACACTGTGAGGGGCAATTGCCCACCGCTTTAAATGATTCAATTATTTTTAGGGTAAAATACAAAAATCATGACTCAACTTTTGCCTCTCTTCTATTTTACTCACCCATCTTTAATTTGAGTCAATTTAATGACTCAACTTTTAACATTGGGTATCAATCATCACCCAGCCGTTATATTATGGATGCCGTTACTGATGTGGCATTTTTTGCTTATTTGGCCGCCACGTAAGCAAATGCACGTTTTAAAATACCAAACCAAAACGACATAATATTTGCTCGTTTAACCTAAACTCATTTTAATGTGTTTTCTTCTTCAGACAAATCATATTGTTTAGGTTTAAAAAATCAGAGAATTTGAAAAGTTTTCAGAGCGTAAACATGAAATCCTCTGAGTAAATCGTGTGGGTTAATCGTTTGGGGGAATTTTCGTTGGGTTTGAAAGGGTTTTCATCATCACAAAATAGTGTCTGGTGTTTTACTGTGCAACATTTACAAACGGCTACAAGAAGGTAAGTCTGAATTTACGAAATTATTTGGGTTAAGAAACATTGGATCAAAATTTCGGAAAGCATTTCGAAAATCATTTGGGTTAGAAAATTTAAAGGGTGAATGGCATAGTGAGAATTTTCGAAAAGCATTTCGGAAATTATTTAGGTTAAAAAATTGAAAGGGTGAATGGATTAAATTGTTGGAGTTTCAGTTTTGTTTTCTTTCAACTTAATTTTATAGGGTTTAGGAATTTTGAACCAATTCAGTTTTGTTTTATTTTACTTGTTGAAAGGGTATGACAAGAGTGTTGTTTTTAAATTGTTTCAGTTTCAGTTTACTTGGATTAAATTGATTCTAATATGATACTTTTTTAAACTCAGTTTAGTCGTGGAGAAACGTGTGTTGCGTTCGAAGGGGATGACAAGAGTGCCATATGGTAAGTTTTATTCACTTGTTTGAGTAGTTTAGGGATGCAACATTGGTGAATTCATTGATCGTTAAAGTGTATGTTTGATGGTTAAAGTGTATTTGAGTAGTTTATGGATGGAACTGGTTTGAGTCTTATATGCTAGTTTAGGGATGCAACTGATTTGAGTCTTATATGCTAGTTTAGGGACTCAACTGGTTTGAGTCTTATATGCTAGTTTAGGGATGCAACTGGTTGGAGTAGTTTAGGGATGCAACTGGTTTGAGTAGTTTAGGTATGACCTTATATGCTAGTTTAAAGTCTGAAAATGGATAAAATAAGTGACTGCCCTTATATGCTAGTTTAAAGTCTGAAAATGGATAAAATAAGTGATTGCCCTTATATGCTAGGTTAAAGTCTGAAAATGGATAAAATAAGTAGATGCCCTTATATGCTAGTTTAGGTATGGCCATTTAAGGTATGTTTGATGATTAAAGGTAAGGTTTGTCTACTTGTGTGCTGGAATTGATTTAAAAAAGAATTCTGTGATGGTGGGGACCATGGTATACTTGTCTGCTGGAATTGTTTTAAAAAGGTTTTTTAATCAATTTGTGTGCTGGTGGGGGACCATGGTGGATAAAAGAATGTATACTTGTGTACTAGTGGGGGACCATGGTTAATTAAAAAATGTCTACTTGTGTGCTTTGAATTAAAAAATGTCTACTTGTGTGCTAGTGGGGGACCATGGTGAATTGCTTATAGATGTTGATAATTGTTCTAGTTTGGGCTAGAATCTTGGTTAAGAAACATGAAGAAAAACATAAAGACTAGTAAATTTTGGTTTATCCTCTTTAAGCTTTAACACTAGTAGGAGTTGAATCAACCCTTGATTTTTTTACCTTTCATTTATTCTCTTTAAGCTTTTTATTTAAAAAATTCAGATGTTCAACTGTAGTTTTAAAAACATAAAGACTAGTAAATTTTGATTTATCCTCTGTGTTGTCCGTTTATGATTGCTTAAGAGATTATGTTTTATGGACATATACCATGTATCTTGTCATGAATTATAAGTTGTTGACTTGATGTTTTAATTTTTGAGTCTGCAGATTTGTTATTATTATTCTTTGACTAAGTGAAATTATTACAATATTTTACAGGAATTGATTCAGAGTATTGCACAATTGTTTTTCATCATGGTGGTTTTATTATAAACAATCAGAAAACTATGTATACTGGTAAAGAGATTAGTTTCTTTGATATGTGTCACATTGATAGTATGTCCATGCTAGAAATAGATGACATGATTAGGGAGTTAGGATATTCTACCCCACATGATGTTTATTGGCAAAAACCAGGGGGTGTCTTAAAAGTTAGTCCACTGAAAAATGACAGTGATGTGCTAAGTATGTTAGCTGCTTTACCTAGGCAGAAATATGTACATGTGTACCTAGAAGAAATAATGGAACCTCTTACTAATAGCAATGTTGGGACTAAAACTATTAGGACTGATGAGAATGCTACGAATGATGAAGTATGTGATCATGATTCTGCTGATAATAGGTCTAATGGGTCTACTGATAATAGCAGTAGTGAGGATGTTGATTATGTAGCTTGTAGTGATCATGATTCTGATAGTCCTTTAGAAGACAGTGAGAATAATTTGGCTGACAGTGGTGATGAAGTATGTGATGTGCATATGGGTGTTGGGAGGGATATACCAGGTTTTAGTGCAGCTGTAAGGGTTGAGAATGAAGATGTATGTAGTGAAACTGACAGTGAGGGTGCAGACTCATTGCACAGTGCAAGTGATAGTGAAACTGATGGTAAGGGAAGAAAATATCCTGAATTTAATAGTGAGACAGACTTGAAGAACCCCCAGTTTAAAAAAGGAATGATGCTCTCTCACCAGAGTGTGCTTAAAGCTGCTGTGAAGCAATATGCTGTAGTGAATAGATATAATGTGAGGCTAAAGACCAATGATTTCAGAAGACTTCAAGTTGTTTGCAAGGATGATTGCCCTTGGATGATCTGGGCATCAAGATTGAATCCAAAAATAGTGAAAGAAAGTAGTTGGCAAATTAAAACATACATAGGGCAGCATACTTGCATTAGGGATATTGTGAATGCAAATTGTACTTCTACATGGTTGGCAAAAACATACATGGAAAAATGGAGGGTTGATCCCACCTATTCTAGTGGCTCTCTTCAAAAGGATGTGGAAAATGATCACATTTTGCATGTGCCATTAACAAAATGCTGTAGAGCAAAGAAATTAGCTCTGAAAAAGCTTCATGGGGATGATGAAGAGCAATATACAAGGATATATGACTATCTTGGTGAGTTGAGAGGAACAAACCCTGGGACAACCACTATATGTCGTTTAGATAATAGAGTTTTTGAGAGAATGTACGTTTGTCTACAAGCTTGCAAAGATGACTTTAAGGCTGGATGTAGACCAATCATTTGTGTTGATGGGTGTTTTCTCAAAGGCCATTATCAAAGATATTTGTTGGCAGCAATTGGGATAGATGGAAATGATTGTATCTATCCCTTGGCATATGCTGTTGTTGAATCTGAAAATACATCATCTTGGTCTTGGTTTTTTCAAATTTTAGAAGAAGATTTGGAAATAAACAACTCCCATCACTATACCTTCATGTCTGACAAACAGAAGGTAATGAACAGATTTCTTTAATTGTTTACTTATAACTTTTACTATTAATTGTTTACTATTAATTATTTCTTTATTGTCTTGCAGGGTCTAATTCAATCCATTTCAGAATTGTTTCCGAATGCTGAGCGTAGAGGTTGTGTTAGACACTTGTATTCGAACTTCAAGAACAAAAAAAGCTTCACTGGCAAAGCATTAAAGGATGCCCTCTGGAAGGCTGCAAGGGCCACATACATGAAGGAATTCACTGATGTTATGCATGAAATGAAAGCAATTTCAGAAGATGCATTTGACTGGATGCAAGACAAAGATCCCAGGCTATGGTCCAAGTTACATTTTGAAACACATTCAAAATCTGACTTGCTCCTCAACAATTTGTGTGAAAGCTTTAACAAGGTAAACTTTAAAATCAGTTCTAAATTTATTATATCTAAACTATGTTGTCATTTGCTATTTATTGCTAATTTACTTATTTCTATTTTACTTTTGTAAAGATGATACTAGAGGCGAGGGATAAACTAATTTTGACATTAATGGAGATGGTCAGATGCATGATAATGAACAGATTTGCTAAAAAGGCTGAGGATGCTCAAAAGATTGTTGGGACTCTTTGTCCAAAGATTCAAAAGAAGGTTGACAAACTTATTGTGCAATCAGTAAGGTCAGTATTGAATTTGAACTATGCTATTGTTTTTCAATTTAATTTTCCACTTTACTACTGTCTTTCCAATGTATATGAATTTGAACTCATATGTGTATATTGCAGATGCTGGCCTAGTAATGCTGGGGGAAACAGATATGAGGTCCCTGCTGGACATGATGATCAACACATTGTAGACTTGGGAGCACATTCATGTAGCTGTAGAAAGTGGGATCTGACTGGTATCCCTTGTATACATGCCACAACAACTATTTTAATGAGAGGTGAAAGACCTGAAGCTTATGTCAACAACTGCTACAAGAAGGAAACTCAGCTTCAGATTTATTCTCACATGGTCAAACCATTAAGAGGACCAAAACAGTGGGCACACCATGTAACAAATGAGCCCATCTTGCCACCTATTATTCGAAGACCAGTTGGACGACCTCAAAGAAGTAGAAGAAAGGAGGCAGATGAAATTTTAACTTCTACTGAAAGAATTTCGAAGAAGGGACTTGTTCGAATGACTTGTTCAAAATGTGGCAATGCAGGACACAACAAAAGGTCTTGCAGGGGACAAGTTGGTGGCAACAACCCCTTGTCTTCTAATAACAATGTGAGAAAATCTAGAAGAAATGGTCCAAAGGCTTCAATTCCCAATGTCTCTCAGCAAACATCAAGTTCAAATGCAGCAGGTCCACCTATGAGTTCATCCACTGTCCAATTTATGAATTCATCCACTGCATATGTTCCACCAATACAGAGGCCTAAACTTGCTATAAGTTTAGACATATTTTAATTTGTTGTTCTTTACAATCTATATTTTATGACAATAAACTAACTGCACATATTTCATTTGTATTTATTTTAGGTTAAAAGAGCACCAATTTCAAATGCAACTGGTCTAAGCAGTCAAGGCTCAGTCACCACTGTCAGATGGATGCCTTCTCAAAGCACTCAAGGCTCAGTCCAGAATCAATCACAAGAAGACTCTGCTTCAAAAAGGCCTAGATGGAGATGAATTTCAGAATACAACTTCTTTTATTAATAGAGATGAATTTCATGATTTAATGTTGCTTTAGGTCACTAGTGAATGGCAACATTTTTTTGTGTAGGGTTTAGGGTGATATTTTATTACACAATTGTGATCACTAATGGTGATATTTTGTTCATGCTTCAAACACTGTTCTTGTGATCATCTTTGGGAGTTCTGATTAGCCATGCCTTAGTATATTTTGTTAATGCTTCAAACACTGTTGTTCTTTACAATCTATATTTAATGTTGCTTTTTTACTTCTATTTCAAATGTTGTTTGTGTATATGGAGTTCTGATTAGTCATGCCTTTGTATATTTTTAGTTCTTTGCAAGTGTTTGTCTATACTTGTACAACATAATTTGACATCAAGTAGCATGTTCATATTTTTAGTTCTTTGCAAATAAATTGTTTTGTTGGTATTAAGCCAACTCAAACTTAAACTCAGAATACCATAAACACCAATTCAAACTTAAACTCTCACCTCACAAATTCAAACTTAAACTCTCACCTCACACTAACAAATTATTAATTCATTAAGCACACAGAAAAAGCACTAGCAATCCAAACTTAAACTCTCACCTCACACTAACAAATGCAACTCTGCCCTAAAGCTACCAAAATATTTTCACATTCATAGCCATCAATTCATTCTTTTTAATCAACTCTGCCCTAAAGAAGAAGAAATTCATACTCAAAACATAAACACCAATTCTACATAAACTAGTTAATTCACAAGAATCAGGAGATAAGAAGAAATTTATCTAATTAAAGAACTGCCAATTCACCAATTTTACATATCACCAATTCACAAAATACACAAATTCATAATAGTTTCCCTAATCTTTCGAAATACCAATTCCATCAACAAAATACAAATTCTACATATCACCAATTCACCAATTCGCCAATTCCATCAACATATCACCAATCCTACATTCGAAATACCCATTCTTCCTAAGAAATACTTTCCCTAATCTTCCTTCATTTGATACCCATAAAAAACGCAGTCAAAACAATAGAACATATAACTGCACAAAACCAAACAAATCTTTCATTTCTTCTCTCCCTGTCCTTCGCTTTGATTTTGTTTAGCAGACCAACAAGAAGAACCTTTGCACGAGAATCCAATGGAGGATCATACCATTCAAAAAAATGACAAACCTTGTAAAATTGGTTACCGTAATTCGAACACCCATAAAATCGCCGACCTGGGTTGTTGTTAGTCCATGCAGTCTTCAATATTGCTTCCTTGCCACACCAGCAACAAATAGGGATGTCGTTCTCCCCATCCCATATAACCTCTCGTTTCAACCTTCTCATTCCTCTGTGATCTCAACCCAGCAAATACTACTCAAAAATTCAATTCAGAACGCAAGCAAAGAAATTAGGGATTCATTTGAGTAAAGGGGATTTTTTATAACGGTTATATTTTAGGTTAAACGAGCAAATATTATGTCGTTTTGGTTTGGTATTTTAAAACGTGCATTTGCTTACGTGGCGGCCAAATAAGCAAAAAATGCCACATCAGTAACGGCATCCATAATATAACGGCTGGGTGATGATTGATACCCAATGTTAAAAGTTGAGTCATTAAATTGACTCAAATTAAAGATGGGTGAGTAAAATAGGAGAGAGGCAAAAGTTGAGTCATGATTTTTGTATTTTACCCTTATTTTTAGGTCATTTGTAGTTTCAAAATTATTGTAATTAAATTTTTATTCTTCCTAATTTTTTATTATTTTAAAACCGTCTAAGTAAAATTTGCCTAAATTAAATCTTGATTTTTTTAACTATTTTTTAAGACTTTAATTTTAAAATTAATAAAAATAAACCTTAATTTTATAATTTAATTACGTTTTAAAATTATATTTATTTTAAAGTTAATCAATTTATCTCTTTTATAATCAAATTTTGGCTTAGTCTATGTGTAGGGGTGCTTAACGAGTTGAACAGCTCATGAGCTACTCGAACTCGATTCGGTCAAAACTCGGTAAACGCTCGATTCAGGTTGACTCGACTCGAACTCAAGTCAAGACCTTAATGAGTTGAGTCGAACAAAGTCTAACTTGACTCGATAAGTTTGCGAGCAGCTCGTTAATTTTTTAAAATATTTGTGGATTGTTATGTTAGTTTGATGAATTTACGGATTGTTACTTTAGTTTTAATATGTTAGTTTGGTGTATTTGTGGATTGTTAGTTTGGAATTTAGACTTTGAAGTGCTTCATACACTCTTTTGATATTTTTTGGTTAAATTTGTTAATTTATGTTAATATTAAGCCCCATATAGTATTGTTAAATTTTACTTTTAATTAAAAATAATGTAAATTTTGTAGTGACCTTAACGAGCAACGAGTCGAGCTTAACGAGCAGTGAGTTGAGTTGAGCAACAATTTTTTAACGAGCACGAGTCGAGCATAATTTTAACGAGCAACGAGTCGAGTCGAGCAACAAAATTTTTTAACGAGCACGAGTCAAGCACTGCCCAACTCACGATCGACTCGCTCGATAAACACCCCTATCTATGTGTCTAAGGTTCGATGGCTTTACGGTTAATCCCAACTAAAGTCAGAGGTTACAAAGATCCAACATGACGAGCTGGTAAACATTACGAGTTAACAGTCGGTTTCTTTTACGGTGATAGATTTTTTTTGACAAAACTTAATTTTAATCCTAATTATATCCAGAGGGGAGGGGAAGGGAAGACTGTAAGGGACGGAATGTGGGTGTTTCTAGTAGATCCAAAACTCATGATCTAAGAAAATATGAGAGAACAAAAATGAGCAGTTTGGCCAACCGGCCAAATATGCTTTGCTCAATCTAACTTTAAATCTTAAATTTTAAAAATTAAAATTTGTGTATCAAAATTTTTCCCGAATTCATAATACCTTATTTATTGTGCATGTGGCTGTGAACTTGGTGTAATACGTAAATTGAATTGATTTCTTTAAAATAATTCAATTTAAGAGAATATAAGAGAACAAAAATGAACAACTTAACTAACCGTTCAAATATGTTTGTTCAATCTAACTCTAAATCTTAAACTTTAAAAATTAAAATGTGTGTATTAATTTTTTTTCCAAATTTATAATAACTTATTTATTGTGCACGTGGATGTTAACTTGGTGTAATACGTAAATTGAATTGATTTCCTTAAAGTAACTCAATCATTAGTTTTTCATGCACAGGTGAATTATGGGGTTGTGAGAGGAATCCGATCCATTCGAACACTTTGGCAAAAGCAAATGGTCCACACAATAACTTTTTGTTTTTGAAAAAAATATATTGGTTTTTAAAACTTAAACTATAAATTATTATTTTATATAAACCATATACATGGTTTTTTTTAACAATAACATATGAATTTTAATAAACACCATAAAAATATTATAAATATAATGCATCAAAAAAGAGAAAAATAGAACTAGTCCACTAAAAATCGCATACAAATATGCAAAGAAAAACAAAGGCTTAAGATTAACATATCATCAAAACTCAGAAACCTTCATGAATCTCATTGTCTTTGGTCAAACGAGACACTTTACGGAATAAAAAAGAAGTGGTGAACGAATCAAACTACCAGACAGATTATTCCGCTACACAGTTCTAATTACATCGGCTAACAAACCATCAAATGAGTTAAAAATAATATTTTTTATAACTACCGATAGAATCAAATAAAAAAAACTAACACGATGAATAAAGTGACGAAGCTATTAGCTTAACTAGATTGTATAAGCTAGTAATAATTGAAAGATGCGAACAATTCCTTGACACTAGTGGTGAAATTTTTGTGTCGTCATTATCAAGTTCATTAATAATATAAATTTATATATAGTCGATATTTATTTATATCCAAATGAATTATTAGATTAAAAGCTCTATATTTATAAACTCAATCAATTTAATTCTAATTAAAAATAATAATAAATATAATCATTTTTTTCATTATCTTCGCCTTCTCAAAGTTCATAATTGTACATGCAAATAGTAAACTGTCAACTTCTTTAACCTGTCAAAGAAAAATATTTATGCATAAGTAGTAATCGAACCTCTGGTATAATTTGAGAAAACGAAGATGATGAAAGAAAAGGGTCAAATTTAATGTTTCTTTTTTAAATTAAGATTAAATTGATTAAATTTATAAATATAAAAGACTAAATGTATTATTATCAAAAAAATTATAATTACAACATTATCCTTTAACGGCCAAATTACTATCTTAATGCTATTTTATTACCATTTTGTTTATTTTTACAAAATTCAATAACTATTTTTTGGTCTAAAAAAGATCCCAATAAAAACTGAGGGCAAAAATACTTTTGCTTTTTAATGCTCCGTTTCTCTGTCTCCATTCCTCATAAAAGGACTTTGATTCTGAGTGTCGAACACACCCCTGTTTTATTTTCCCATTTATAAAAATCGAGCTATTTTTGACGAAAAACGAGAGAGAGAATCGAGAAGCTAGGCTATGGTGGAGCAGCAGCAACTGCAGATGAATGATGATGATTTGGAGTCTATATTGGTTATGATGATGAAATGGCCGTGCTGAAAATGGCACAACAAAGCAAAACTACCAGCACCAGCAATGCCAACACTAACAACACCCCAATTCATTTACACCACCCCCAACAAGTAAAGCCAACAATGTTTCATGACTTCCTGGGAACGAAAGCTGCAAATTCCTCTGTCGTTTTAGCACATAAAGCTAGTGATGCAAGGTTTCCAGATGCTTCCCCGTCCCCTTCAGCCTCCTTCGGTGCTTCTTCTGGTGGCGGTGTTGGTGCTGGCCGTGGACCCATCTCTTCCACCTCTGATCTGGGTTCTGGTTAGTTTCTCTATCTTTCCCTTAAAAGATTCTCTTTTTTTTTTGGCTAATGGGGTTGTTTTACTTTTAGCTTTGAGTAATCTTACTTGGGTTTTTAGTTTCACTTAATTCCTTTTTCCTGTTGTTTTAACGTGTGATTTTCATGTGAAAACTTAGACTATAGTAGCTCATTAGGGAATGGTGGAATGAGGAAAGTATGATTCTTGCCGTATAGTGTGATGGGTAGTTTTGATTTTGGGTTTCAGACTCTGCTGGAGGCTTGATGGATTAGTTTTGGTGAGCTCAGCAGC
Organism: Hibiscus tridactylites; assembly: GCA_958450335.1. Taxonomy (NCBI): domain Eukaryota; kingdom Viridiplantae; phylum Streptophyta; class Magnoliopsida; order Malvales; family Malvaceae; genus Hibiscus; species Hibiscus tridactylites. The sequence continues at coordinate 89,349,633 of OY288282.1, forward strand.
CAATGGGGTTGGCTGCTCCTCCCATAGTTAAAAATAAGGGGATATGGTTTCACTTTCAGTGGTGAGTTTGTAGTTCTCTGATTTGTCTACTTTTTGAAGGTAGGTTAAGACATTATGGTGTTTGATTTGGTACCTAAAGTTGTCATCTATTTTGAACAAAAAGTCTTTGATGCGTCTATGCTATGAATGTTTGTTTTGTCCTCAGAAACATCACATATTATCTCAGCTTGTTTTCATTCCTGATCTTCGAGCTTGTTACATTTGCTCATAATATTATGTAATCGTACTGCCGAGGTGGCTAGATATTTGGAAGTACCTATGTTTTCTGTGGGATTCAACCCATCACGATTAAAGTTTGATCCATTTTCTCATCAATTAATAGAAAGACAGGTTGGGAATCATCTCGAGGGGATTCCATACTACGGTCCAAGGAGTGAAATATCTGGGCTAGATATAAGCAACAGTTTGGCAGGAAGTAAGAGAAGCAACTCGGATTCAGCCTTTATGACTCATGAGTCTCTTGAGAGCTTGCATTTGATGAAGGTATTTGTTGGTATTGTATCCTATCATGTTTTACTTCTCTCTTCTCAAAGTGAAAGAGAAACAATCCGTCTTTTGTCGTTCATATGTACTAAATATTTTTCTTTGTGTTTGTGTTCAGATGCTCCGCAATGGGGCTGGAGGAGATCGACCTAGAAGGTCCAATGAGGACGATGTATTCCTTGCTATGAAGTCAATGAGGCATTCTTCTACGTCTCTTATATTACAGCCTCCCACTGGAAGCAGACTCGAAGATAATGTTACCAAATGGGAGCGACCTGTCCCCTCTGCAGTTCAGTATGCTTCGCGTGGTGGTCACTTAGCGCCTTTTGTGCACCAAGTATCTTCAAACAAGTTCAAGGATACAAATGTTGGTCCATCTGTTATCTCTCAAGCTGCTGCCGATGAAGGATCTAGAACAGGAATTAAAGGCCCCGGAATTTTCAGTTCTATTAATGCTAGCAGTATTCCCGCTGAAAAGGGTTCATCTGGGATAGTGCAAAGCGGAGAAAGGACCAAGTCTGGGGCTCATATTTCAGAAGCAGAGTCTTTAGTTCCTCCAAGGTGAATATAATATGGTTTTTGTTTCTTGTTTTTTTATTGTTGTGATCTGCAAAGAAAATAAGTTTAGAGATAATAAATGCAATGCTTTTGTTGTGCTACAGTCGACAGGGATTAACAACTTCCAGCCGACAAATGACTATATTTTATGCTGGTCAGGCTCATGTCTTTGATGACGTGCATCCAAACAAGGTCGGTTTGTTATTACCTGCTAATGGAACTCAAAGTTCTTTAATGTCAATTGTTTTCCGTTAGACTTGCTTATAAACTTATATACTATGATGTAAGTATTCCATATAATTGAACATTCAGGTGTGCATCAGCTAGGCTAAGTTGATATCATAGTTACGTATTATAATCCATGAATTGCCGATGCAACTAGGTTTCAAATTTCTTTGTTCCTGGTTGAATCAATGTCATGCACAAGAGGACAGTTGCATTAACACCATGTATAAATATAACCCGAGATTGGACCTACATCATTATCTGTGTATTGGAGTTGGAAGTTCTATAAAATTTGATGTCATCATATTTTCTGAAACATCAGATGAGATAGCTCTGTTGATTCTTCTGGTCTCCATGATGGCTTGGAGAATAGGAGGATTGAAGCTTTGATGTATTCCTTTCAATATGTTGTCGATTCATGCAGTTGGTTTAGGGGGACAGACATGTGGTCGACTTGTTCGAATAACAGAATGCTCTTTTTCACCAACATAGGAGGACAAACAGAACACAGATTCCAAATAAAGGTGCTTAATCGCACCATACCAGAGGTCCGTTGGCTTCCAAACGAAGCCTTTTGAAAGTAGGGATTTGTGATTTGGGTTCTATACATGCGAATTTAAAGTCGAACACAAGACTAATAGATTTGTTATAACTCGAAGAGGGTTGGTTTGCTGCTACACTTTTGCCAACTTCTACAAACATGATATTTAATGGCTGCATAATCTTAAAAAGATGTCATTCAAGGGTTTCTTTTTCATGTCAGGTATCTTGTTTCTTAATATACATTTCCGATAATAACCACTATATGATTCATGGTCATTTCAGGCAGATGTAATGATGGCATTGGCTGGATCGAACGGAGGATCTTGGTCAACAACTTACTCTCCTAAATCTGCTGTGAGGACAGTTGGTGAAAATTATGTACCCGATGGGGAACCTGAAGCAGTTGGTAACATCACATTCTCACGGGAACTTCGGGGAAAGACAGCCCTTGCCGGTGATGTGAGTCAAGCAACTGGTTCCAGCGATCGAATCCCAATACGAACAGGTGATCCTTCTAAATCAGCATCTATTTTTGTTGCCATAGTTACATGTTTTTGGATCAAGTTAGGATTGAAATATGAATTATACAATTAACAAGAATGGATCCAGTTTTTTTATGCTGATGGTGTTCATTACTGTATAAAATTGTAGGGGCTCCTCAAGGAACAGTTGTTATGGCGAGAGACGGAAAAAATCTGGTTCAAGCAGCAGAAGCTGGTACTGAAGACAAAAGAGAGGTATAAGGTTTAAGCTATGTTCAAATCCGGATATTACAGAAACTGCATACATCGACCTGTTGCGATGCTTAAAACTTTTCGAATTTGTAACTTAATTTCCTGAATTCTGGTAGAGCAGCATATAAGAACAGCTTCTTAACTGAGTCAACTAGCAATGAACCTCTGAATTTGTAACTTGAGGCCAGGGTGTTCCTCATTGCCTGGCCATCTCTTTTGCTGCTTCAATGACTACCCTCCACCGGAACCGCGGATGCTCCGATCTTTGTCTCCGCTCAACATCACCCTATGATTCACCACATGCATTCTTCCATTACTCCACGCCTGCAGTATTAGATATTCAATGTTCATTTAATTCAACATCGATCAGTCGCATAATTCAAATTATCATATTGAAGAAGGAAATGTTTGATTTAATTACCAGAAGAGGTGATGGCCATTTGGCGAAGCTTTTAACGGAGTTGCGATCGGAGGCATCTTCAAGTCCGAAGCTCTCGTAGAAAGGAACAAAGTCGACGCTTGGTTCGTAGTCACCGTGCAAAAGATTTGGGTTAACGTTTTTTCTTCTTCGTACCCAATGGTGGAGAACTTTTTAACAAAATTTTCATCTAAAGGAACACACAAAATCATGTTGGCCCAAACATTTAATTTCGAGTAATTTAACCCGCCCAAGCTGTTTCGGATTTTCTTCTACCTGCATTAAAAATAGTGCAAATCACGTTTACAGTTTTGGTAGTGGTCTAATTCGTTATTTGATTTTGACTTCAAGATTTAGTTCCATACCTAAATTTTTATTATTGTCCAATTACATTCATGATCTTGATTTATTGATTATAAATATAATTTTAATTCATGGACGAGACAACAAAGTAGACAATTTATAATTAACTGATAAAAATTTTAAATTTAATATATAAATTAAGTGTAAGAAAATTTAGGGTGAGAGGGGAGTAGCTATAACTTTGTCCTTTCATGAATTTATTTTTGTATTCAAAATAATACTTGCATCTTTTTAATCAGTTTGAATATATATATATATATATATATATATATATATATCCGATGAAATTTAATGTTAAAATATTAAAAAAATCTCTAATGTTTGATTGAATAGTCACTTTAACTCTATATTTTATTTTGAGTATTTTAACGCTCAACGTTACATTTTGGATTAAAATGAACCCTCATAGATGAAAATTGCTAATTAACAAAAGGTAAACACCTTAAAATTATATGACGGTCCTGCATTGAGTGATTAATGCCTGAGTTATCCTTAATAAATGATTGAATTTGTTCCTTTTCAATGTCAAATTGTAATATCTTTATAAATATGGTACTATTATGTTAGCGTATGATCTCATGTAGCATTGTCACGTCATGTAATGGTGTCCGTTAGTGAACTAACTTAATATTTAAATTAGAATTGATTTAAGTTGGACAATAGTATTATATTATTTCTAGTTCTTCTGTTTGTGTTAGGTGAAGTGGCATCGAAATGTCTCACTCTTGGTGTTGAGAGGCATTTGTTCTGTCATCTGGTGTCAGCTAAGGTAATGCCGAAGCAGCTGTTACAAGCAAGCAACATGGCACTGCCACTGAGACGAAGTGGGCCCAAAATCAAACGTTATCACCAAAAACAAAACCTTTCAGCACTGAGTGGAATATTATTTCATCATCATCTCATCAAGATCCAAAGAAAGATCATAAAACTGTTATATCCAGTAAATGAACATTGTGCTCTGCAACAACTGCACTCTGCACATATTTTCATTTCAAACAAAATAAGAATGCCAATTTGGCATGCATGCAACAACCATCAGTACATATGCATGCCATGTCATGCCAATCTATACGTCCATTGCTTAGATACGCCCCCCTGCCTCGATCCCCGTATCCTCACCATCCATCGGATTCGCGTTTAATTCACGCGCCACCCTCTGAAATCCGATGACCAATACCCGATGTTGGTGAAGTAGAAAGACGGTCATCGAGCAGGTGGGGTGCATGCAAAAAACGAATAAATCGAGAAACCTTGGTTTGTTTGATCGTTAAACAACGCAGTCTGGCTCTTCTGAGAGTGACGTGAGAGAGTGAATACCGTAACGCATGCATTTAGAAACCGTGTGATAGTGATATTAGAATTCAATGCTCGTCTTCCCAGAATCAGAATCCAAATGCCCACCTTCCATTTTAACTCACCCTTTGGAGCTTTTCCCATTTCCCCACCACTCACTGTAAAATGGGGTTGTGGCGGGCGGCAGAGAGAAAAAGGGGGTTTGTTTGCATCAGCAATCAGCAATCAGCAATGAGCGAAGAGAGTGTTACGTGGAGAGCAAAGAGAGGAAGGAGGCAGGGCTGTGAATCCGTTTTATGAAGAAGAGCAAAGTCGTACAAATACAATGGCGTCAGATCGGGCCATCATTGTCTCAATTATCAGCGTGAAGGAGAAAACAAAAGTTTAAATGCAGAAATCAGAAACGACAGATTTTAGATGCAGACGAAGTTGTGTGTTATGATACACTGCGTACTTAGCGTCGTGGCTACTCACTCACTGTCGCGCCTCAGGAATGCCACAGTAGTGAAGTGTTCAGTAACACCAATTGCCTTCCCTTTGCTGCCATCCCCTCATTTTGTCTATTTCCACCAAAAAAACCTCTATTGTTTTGTATATCTATTTCAATTTATACAATGTGTTACTTTATTTAGTCAAAAAAATACAATGTGTTAAATTAACACATAAATATATTAACAGTGTTTGGATTATATTGTGCAAATTAAACACCAAAATGTTATTTTCCAACCAAATTAACTGAATAGAGCATTATAAGTTATATTAGATCAAATATAGGTAGTTTGGATTTTATAAAAGGCAAAATGACAAAAGATGCCCCCAACGTTTGCTTGTTTTTGTCATTTAGTCTCATAATCTTTCTTTTGGTCCAAACATGCCCCAAAGTTTCATTCATAATCCAAATATTCTCCTGTTGGATGTAAACTGTCTATCAACTAACGGTCAACATCTTATAAAAAATTTTGACGTGGCATTAGTAAATCTTAATACGTGGCAAGTCCAGTCAGCATCAGCTGTTGAACGTCAGTTGACTGATAGTTTTCATATAACGGGGGTATATTTGGACCAAATTGAAACGTTGAGGGTATATTTGGACTACGAATGAAACATTGAGGGCATATTTGGACCAAAAGAAAAAATAAAGGGTCAAATGACAAAACAAGAAAACATTGGGGGGCATATTTAGACCAAAAAAATAGGAGGCCAAATGACAAAACATACAAACATTTGAGACATCTTTTGTCATTTTCCTTTATAAAATAAACAGTTACATATTTTGCTCATGTATTTTATGTGCGAAGAATACGTATGTAGTCGCATTTTATATTTTCTCTTTGTGAGTAGTATATACTACATATATTTATTATAAATTCTTCTTGTGAACTTTTTTTTTTTACTTTTTCTTTGGTGTAAATATATTATGGTTCAAATTCTTGGCCTTATTTAAAGATTTAGTGTTTCATCTCATTAGACCAACAGTTTATTGATTATATTTTTTCTTATTTAATAAAAGAAATAATTATTATTAATTATATATACTAGAGACGAATCTATGTATATCCTTCAGGGTTGTACCCCTTGTTTTTTTATTAAAAATATAATAGTTTTTTACCTATTTATATCTCCAATTTCTAATTTATTTAAATTTTGCTCCTTATTGAAGATCAATTATACCTTGCCCCTAATCTTATTTCATGTTTCTGTATTTGATATACACGTATTCAGCCAATTAATCTCAATAACTAATATACAATGCTAATAATGATGGACTAATCTGAGGACCTAATTAATGTGTGATAAAAACTAATTGCAAGGAAGTTAGGCTATCAATTTTAACTGGCAAATTCAGGTTCTATAATAAAAAAATATTATTAATAGCTTTAGAGATAGCTTTTCGTGCCTTTTACTTTCTTCGCATGCATATTTGAACTTTATTCTTATGTTTAAAACGTAAGTTTTTTTTTGACCGGTCAAATCTTTAATTTTAGTTCAATTTTTTTATCCAACAAAGTTATTATATAATTAAATAAAAATAATTGCTAATTACACGTATTGTGTATTAAAATAAAATAAAGTATTTTCAATGTACGTTTTTTAAACAATATCTTCTTTGTTCTTTGCAAATTAATTTTGCATTAAATTTTACAAAGGTTTCCTTTGACCATTGACATGGGCTTTCCCACAAAGGGCAGGATCATAACTATTTGTTAGAAGGGTAAGAGTTGTCAAATTTGAAAAGGATAGATTCAAGGAACTGTCAGTGCCGTGGTGTTCATCTTTTGATTAAAATAATTTAAAAATCATATTTTGATTTTTTAAAAATAATAATCTTATTTAAATTATATGAACTTAAATTTTCTAAAAATAGTAAAATTTTAAAACTTAAGATTTCGCCTTAACTTGTACACAAATTTAATATTTGTTTTAGTCTTTTATTTTTTACATGAATAAATGTTCAACAAATCTTAATATTTTGAACTCGCAACATAAGTTAAAGGATGGACGCCTTTTGCCAACAAACTAAACTCATACATCATGGATAGAGTTACGAATCAAGATTAAGGGATTAAAATCCGAATAACTTTAAAATTGATGAAAATTTTAATTGAATTAATAATTGGAGTCTAAATAACTAAAGTTCTTATTAGATTTTTCAAATTAAACAAAATTAGAGGGAGCACTGCCCCAAGTCTTGCTGTTGTTCCGTCTATGTCTTGTGGTGATATTATTGTATATTTAGGTTTTTATATAGTAAAAATTACTCCAAACCTTGTAACTTTATAAATCAATCTAACCCTCTCCAAAAAAAAAAATAGCTTGAAAAATTAAAAAAAAGTTAACAACAATATTATAATTTCAAACTTCCAATGTCCCAAATGAGATTAGTACATATTAACGATCACATATTTGATCAATATACACTTATTTATTATATGTTGATTTTACATGTTTTAGACTCTCAGTTTATATTTATATATGCGTTCAAAATCACCGTCGATTACTTGTGTTGTTAGTATCTATCTTTTGCTATAATTTTTGGATGAGTTTTTAATATTTTTATTGTATGGTCTTTGTGTGATCTCAAGTGATTAGATTCTTGTTTTAAAGGTTATAGGAAAATGTCCATATTATGTTTTTTAGTTTAGGTTTATGATTGTACACTCTAATTTTAATGTATTTATTTTAAATAAAATTGTCTAATTTTATCAAAAAAAAATTATTACTGATAAAAAATTATTTAAAAAAAAATCCAATTATATAATATTTAAGTATAAAATTTTCAATAACAAATTTCAAAATTGAACTTTAAAAAAAATACAACTTTCTAATAAAAGTTGGAAGTAAAGTACATCCTATTCTATTTAGAACTTATTCTTTACAAATTTGCATCACCATATTAACCTCCGAAGAGGTAAAGAGATGGATGCAAAACCTCCTCCCAACAAAATTGGTGCATTTACAATGTTCAACAAAAAGGGAAAAAGATCGAACAACAAAGAAATTAACCGTCGGTATTTTTACAATTTACTTTTATTGTTGTTTGTTACAGTCTTAGATTGTCCTCCATTGTTCACCAATGTCTGCAGCAATCTTAACGGCGTCAGAAGCCGTTCCTAGAAGCCCTCTTCCCGTAAATCCGACTGTGTACAATCCCCTCTCCGCTTTCCATCCGTTAGGAAACGGCGTTTTTGGCATGCCATCTTTGGTGAAAAAATCACATCCCTGTATTTCCAATAAAGGCAAAAAAAAGTTACTCATGTTTTGGATCGAAATAAATATATATTCATTTCGAACACATAAATTATTACAAATATTGTACCTTGAGCCAAGTAGGCACATTGCTTTTGTATCCAGTTGCCAATATTATCGAATCAACCTCTATTTCTTGCCCATCCATGAACTTAGCCCCATTTCTTGTTATCTCTTTCACACCTTCCATTACCATAATTTTACCGGATTTTATTTGTGCCAGTGCACCGACATCGAGCACCGGAGTCTTTCCGGTGACGTTCTTGAGTTCGATCGGACCCGATTTCGGCCGCCGAAGACCTATTCGGTCCGTGTTACCCAAGGTGAAGTTGGATACCAGCAAAAGCAGCTTATCTACTAGCTTTAAAGGGAACCATTTGAGAAGCGCCATTGCTATACCAAATGTTGAGAAACCTAACATTTCCCTCGGTAACACATGCACCTGTGCAAGAAAAAACAAACGGGTCATAACATGAACAACAATGAAAGCTTACATCAAATGTACTGATTAATATATGAAATAAACTTACTGTGTTTCTAACAACCATATGAGGAATTGCATTGTAACGGCAAAGGTCCAGGCAGACTTCCATGCCGGAGTTGCCACATCCAATAACCAAAACCCTTTGGTTTTTAAACTCGGAACCAGACTTGTACAAATTTGTATGAACGACCGGACCTTTAAAAGAATCAATCCCGGGAATGTCTGGTATTACAGGTTCCGCATTTTCACCGGTGGCAACAATGAGCCACCTTGAAATGTATTCAGAATCTTGAGTCTTAACCCTCCAAACCCCCAAAACCTGATCAAACTCGGCGGTCATCACCGCTTGGTTGAACCGAGGTTGGATTGAGAAATGTGAAGCGTAGGAGTCCATGTAAGAGATGAAGTGGTGTTTGGTCGGGTACTTTGGGAAATTCTGAGGGAACCCAAGGAGTGGGAGCTGGCAGAACTGTTTGGGAAGATGGAGTTTGAGACGATCATAGGTCCGATGTTGCCATAAAGAGGCAATGCAGACACTTCTCTCAAGGACAAGAGAAGGTACACCATGTTGTTTAAGGCAAGCCGAGGTTGCTAGACCAGAGGGACCTGCACCTACGATGATAGGCCCCTGAACCAAAACACAGTTAGCTTCGTTGTGACGATGTTGTTGTTGTTGTTGTTCTTGTTCCACGGCTTTACAAGAACCCATCCCAAGAAAAAGGAAGGATATTGGAAAAAAGAAGAAAGCGAAAGAAAGCTTAAAAGGAAACAGAGAAAGAAACCTCAGAAGTTATCTTCTTTTTCACTTCCCCTGTTCTTTTCACTCTGTAAAGCTCTGTTTTCTCAATTCATAAAAGTTCCATGTAGTCTGTAGATGAGGTGGGATTTAAAAAGGGACTGAGGAGAGAGAGAAGGCAAAGAGTCAATGGAGGGAGAGATATTAATGCAGGAAAAAACATAGAAAAGCAAACAAAACAGTGATAATATTAATAGGGTTATTTCTCTTTATGATTGTAAGTAGTAAATAGTAATTAATTTCAGCAGGGAGGGAAATAGGTATATTAATGGAGGCGTGAAGGTTAAGGAAAAGGATTTGTTCTGTTTCTCAACTCAAGGTTGTTTTCTTCTCCGCAGATTTTATTTTTCACTTCTTTTGTGGCAATTCAAAGTAAGGCAAACTGAGCAGTAATCCACTTGTTACATTGCTTCTTCATGTGAATCACAAATTTAATACTTCTCCGACTATACTTTCTTTTGTGTTTAAACAACTTTGTGATATTATAATTTAAGAAGCGGTTTACAGTGAATCAGAAAAAGAACTTTATATTTTTTACTCCTAAAAGTTAAATATAAACTTTATTTATATCAATATAAAAAGTTAAATTAATATCGTATTTAAAAATATAGTTACAAGTAAACTAAAATACTCCTACTTCATTGACAAGCTCTCAACTTCACTCGGTTCCCAAACATGCAACACCCCCCACAATTCAAAGAAAAATCCACGTGGCAGCATGCCTTTAAATTCATATCGCCAACAGCTATTCTGTACTTTGTTAGCTATTTTTAGGCCGACGCTTCAATGCGCGCGTGAAATACACTCTTGTTCGAGTATATAAACCTATTCATTATCCAGTGTTTTTACTGAATAAAATTTTATATATTGATATTTGAAGTATTTTTTTATAAGAGAAAAAATAGATAGAGTTGTTTAAAATTAAAATTAGTGTTGGCGCATGGAAATCTCTCCTTAATTAAAAAAAATAGTATTAGTATTAATCAAGACTTGCTCATGGTCATGGGTTTAGTTGACATAATACTAGAGTTTGAACGATAATAGGTAAGAAGGTCTAACCCTTTCAAAAATTTTAAAAATTAACTTTTTACTCTTTATTTTTTAAAAGATAAATTAAATTTGATTCATTCAGTATTTTAAAAATTCTTATTAAAGTTTAATTTCTTAAATTATATCATTTTAAATTTAAAAAAAATCTTTTTGTATCTCACTTTTAAAAAATACATAGATAAATGGTATATATTCTTAGCATGCTAAAAAAAATTAATCACTCATTTTTTATGTTACGTAAATGTTTGTGTTGTTTTTTAAATAATTTTTTATGCTAAATAGAGTGCTCCTAATGGCTATAGAACACATATCCTAAAGAAGACGAAGGAACAAAAATAATCATATAAACTAAATTTAATTATGTTTACTCTAAGATGAGAATGCTACATCGTTAATTAAGAAAATTAAGCTGAAAAGTACATCCATGATAATAATAAATCTTGTTTTTAATTTTTTTTATGTATGATCTTTATATGATCTAAAGTGACTAGTTTCTTGTCTCAATGTTATAGGAAAAGGTTCATGTTATATATTTAGTTTACGATGGTGGTTGCGAACCCCTTTTGTAATTTTAGATATTTTCACTTTTTAATAAAACTAGCGGATTTTATTAGAAAAACAGTGTCTTATTTACTGATATTTTGCTTTTTTTTCTTTATAAATACTAATTCCAACTCATAATTTACGTATTTCAAAAACATGTCTGATCTTTTCCTTTCTTCCCTTGTTCCTCTTTCGAGAAGTGTAATACATTTTTAGGTTATTTGGAGATAAGGAGATATATTTTCCATTAAATTAGTCACCGAAAAAAAAACTATTAAAATGAGTTGAGTTCCATGGAATTTCCCCCTATTATCAACTAAGTTGAAGAACATGCATAGTGGCTGGTGAGTGATGATGTGTGGCTACTTGCCTTTGCTTCTTTTTCATTTAAATATCGGAAACCCTTTTTTGGTGACTCAAATAAATATATGAATGAAATCATTGCATCTGATTTCTTCTTTCTTTTTTAGTGCGAATAATCTCGAGTTAGAGCTGATATCATTTCACTTTTGATCTTATCTTCACCATTACTATTAGACTCCTAAAATGAAGTTTTAAGGTTTGTTTAGGTCAATTTTTTAGTATTATTTTTTAAAAGCTAAGGTGATTACAAGTAGTATTTGTTCTGAATATAGTCTCAACTATTTGATAATGCATGCTCAATCACCCTATTACAGTTGTTGGTGCACGAACTTGTGACCTCTAAAAACAATATTTGTTCCCTTAACTATTAAGGCAAATTAATTCGTGCTTCAGTATTATATTTATATCAAGTAGTTATATATGAGCGATCTGGTGGGTGAAGAAATAAAGATGGAAGCAACATCAATGAATAATGTTTGGATATCAAGGGATCTAAAGGGCCTTGCTAAGATATTGACGTTGTATATGTATAGTTGGAACCCGCATTATTATTGTGTTATGGACGTGCAGAGACGTAGCCAGGATTTGAAGTTGGGGGTAAAACATAAATTTTGAAAGGTGAGAGGTAAATTCACAATTATCTCAATTTTCAGGAAAAATATAAGGAATCAAAGGATAAAAAAAATTCTCCCTCCCGGGGGACCACATCCCCTCTCATTGAAGCTGTAGCTTCATCCTTGTGATTGTGAACGTGTCTTATTATTTCACTCATTATCGTTAATAGATAAAATTGTATAAGTAATATATCGTTAATAGTGTCTGTAAAAATGGTAAAGTTAAAAATATTAAAGATTGTTAACGGTTGAATTCAATTTATATTTTATGTAAATGTTTTGATAATAAATATAACTTCAATAGGTCGGCTGGGTTGAATTTATATAGGTTTTAAGGTATCATCAAACCTTATCAACACCTTTAAATTATACACCATATATGTCGTATTTAATAATCGTTACTTTTTCCCTCGCCTCTTTTCATATAAATTGAGTCGTTCTGCTGCATGCTTAAAGTATCTAAAATCAAATATTGGACCGACCTAAACATAGCCCCATCCATTCAATTGCCCCCCTACTTTCCCCTTCTACAAGGATTATTTAACTTGAATTGTTTTTCAAGCATCGGCTCTTCAATCAAAGAAGCAAAAAATGTAATTATTCGAGCATTGATTCGATGGGTATATTATATTAAGAGAATGTGTACCAAGAATATTGGTAGTAAGTCGGGATTAATAAAGATTTAAGCATATGATTTCCTTTGTTGGACCCAATTAATCTATGAAAGTGATTTAGGTTCATGTGACAGTACTTGAAACACCGAAGTTTATTAATAATTTATGTTTGATCTAGGAGATTATGATATGGTAATAAAATCTTGCAAGACCTAAGAAAATGTTATTTTAACTAACACAAAGGGATTTACCGACAAAAAAATGATTGAAGGATTTACCGACCAACTATTTTTAAAAGTAATAAAATTAGGATAAATTTTTATACATTAGCGGTGAAAATTAAAAGTTTCTATAAGCGTCTTAGTTTTAGGGTATAAGGTTAGAATTCAGGGATAATTGTTTTAATTTAAAGTTTATAGTTATAATTTAGGGTTTATAGGTTAAAACATAAATCTTCACCACATTACCTTAAAAACTAAACCCTAACCTATAAACCATAAACCTTAAATTGAAACAACTATCTCTAAATTCTAAACCCCTAAACCATATACCCTAAACTAATTTACTATACCCTAAAACTAAGGCGCTTGTGTAAACTTTCAGTTTACACCGTCAATGTACAGAATATTAATCTATAAAATTAACTTAACATGTATGTTATTTGATGATTTTGGGTAAAATTATTATTTTTAACGTGTCATCATTGTTGTATACGTTTTTATGTTAGTGTTTATGTTGTTTATCCTGCACCCAGTGGCGGATGCAAGGCTTACCTTGGGTGGGCCCGTGCCCACCCTGAAATTTTTAAAGTTCACACATTTGTCTTTAATTTTTTAAAATTTTATGAATTAGTCCTTAATTTTTATGACTTGTGCCCACCCTGAAATTTTGAAACTTTTATTATTGTGTCCACCCTAAAAAAAAATTTAGTTTGTGCCCACTCTGAAAAATATTTCTGGATCCGCCACTGCCTGCACCTACAACAATGGTGCTTATTTGTCTATCATTGTTTTAAATTGTTTGATTAAGTTTTAACCTCTTATATGGTCATACTTTAATGGATGGTTTGTATATTTCAATAATTTTAATAGAAATCACGATTAATATGATTATTCTACTCTAATATTATACTCATATTATAACTTATTGTATATTTTTATTCAATAAAATTATCAATTATCATTTATAAAAATAATATATTATATTGTTATCCGTCGATAATATGAAGGGCAAGAAGAAATTATAAGTTAAAAATGACTTCCATTTCGAAAAGTTTGAATCGAAAATATTTTTTGACCTAATATTTATACCGCTAAAACTATGAAGTAAATAGGGAAAAGGCATGTACGGATACCTCATTGTGCATAAAACACAGAATGCGATTACGTCATGAGGCAGGTCCTTCCTTCCCCGGAGTCCGGACGTTGATAGTGATGTCATGTGACATAACTCCACGTCACTACTGCCAGTCACGTGGTAAAACAGACTTTGGGTTTCCATGCCCCTATGAGACATCGAGGTTTGCCGCACGCGCGTGAATTTAGTGAAATGACTGTATAACGTTAAGACGTTTCGACTGTGATTAGCATTGCCGTATTGTAAAACCTGGAAGCACGGTTAAACGCCGTTGAAATGACGGCCACGAGGATTAGTGCATTTTGATTTGACGGTGGAGAGGGTATTTTTCGTTTTTCAAAATCATATTACACGTGTCGACCTTATGATCGCCATTTCTTCGATTTCGAGTCATCAGACAGCTTTTCCCGTTAGGAAAAAAAACTGAGTTTTTAGCAGCATCGGACTTGGTGCTTTTGATTTAAATTGAAGAGAGTCGTTGGATTTAATCTTGGAGGCAGATCACACGGACAACGAAGTTAATCTAACGGCTGGGGATGGGCTACAGATGTTGGGTAGGCACAAATTTGGTTAAAGCAACAAAAGAACAAACAAATAAATAAAAGCTTCCCATTATTGAGCCCACGTAAATCTACATTATGGCCCATTTCAGATTGGTAATATTATGCCCACACAAGAAACCAATTACAAACTCTGTTTAGAACATTATTGCACAATTCTTACAGGCCGAATCAAACTCCAGTTCTTTGCCGAATAAACAAAGAATAATTGGATAATCAAATAAAGTTGTTAAATCGAATCTATTGACTTGGTAAAGAAGATAAGAACATACTCTGAAGATCTCCTATCGGTTGCTTTTAGTCCAAGAAAAATGAAGATTCTTATGAAATTTACCACCAAATCTAAATTGAATACCAAATTGTAATAATTAAAGCAACCGACGTAGGAGAAAAATTACAAACCAAAACCTAAAGATTTCGCGTGAAGCTCAAATCTTCAACCTGGAGGTAGCAAAATATATAACTTAATGCAAAACTTAATGCAAAAAGGGTGAAAGAGAAAATGGACGCCCACCGAGCATTTGCATTTGTGTAATCAGAAAGCGGCTATGTTGTTCAACCAACATTGCAAACACCATAGTGAAGTAACTGGTGATAAAATTCAATGTCTGTATTTGAACCATATTAAGCAAACAAGACAAGCACAATGGCAAACCACATCATCAAATTCATAAGGTTTTTTTCCTTTTTTTTCCAACTCAAATATCCTTGGCTTTTTGTAAAATACTCTATGTCTGCCGAGAGCAGCAGCTTGAGGAGAAAGGTTTCAGTATTGTCTCAAAAGCAAACACAGGAAACTTAGAGATAGTCTTTGCTGCTTTCCTAGATAGTGTTGTATTTCCCTACAAGCTAGCAATCAAGTGTTGCCAGTACTGGCTTTGGAGTTATCAGGAGTATACTTCTCCATGAGGCGGCTCAGTTCTGTATCAAACTCCTTTTCTAGCTCAACTTCTTCCTCCCTATGCCTTCGTCTCATATCAACCATCTTCTTTTCATGAACACTTATCAGCCGTTCCCTCTCAGCAGCAAAAGCTTCCATCTCTTCCTCCTGGAACTTTATGAATTTTGCAATTTCATCCGCCCTACATATGAAGAGAAAAGGAAATATAAATATCTCACGAGTGACATACATAAGGAGATCTAGCAGTGTTTTAGTCCTTTTTTATCCAATTACACCTAGAAATTCACAATAATATCAAAATTATGTACCTGCGCCTGTACTCCTCTGTATTTGAAGGATTAGGGGCAGATTGCTTGACGAACTTCTCACGCTCTTGCTGCTGCAGCTTCTCAAAATTCTCTTCCTTCTCATCCCTTGCTTCATGGATAAAATTGATTTGGTCCTTGAAGAATTGTTCTTGGTAATCCATCTGGAAGAGCAATACACAAAAATAAGTTGAAATTGGAACAGAAAATAAAAGTTCCGGGGACATTCTAAATTGCAACCCTAACAAATAGCATGATAAAGCATAATAAATATGGACAAATAACAAACCCTCATCATAAGATGTCACAAACTAGTAGCTTACTAATAACATTACTAACTAATAGTCATCGACCAAATGTATGTAAGGAATGCCACAGACAAGCATTAAACCAAGATGTAAATTACAAACCCTCATCATAATATGAACATAAACGATTACCTCTTCCTTGTTCTGCTCGTGCTGCATTTTGGTTCTTTGTCTTACAATCCTGTTCTCCTCCATTGTCTTACGGAGTTTATCACTCACGATACCCAAAGACTCTTCAAGAGCATTTTTGAGCCTTTGCTCTTTAGCAACCTTGTTCTTGTAAAAAATAAGCTGCTGGTTGTCCTCACTCATTTGTCTGATTTGCTTAACAACCATCTCTTGATAGGATCTCATCTCAAATTTGAGCTTAGATTTGCCTGATCAACAAAACATTTATGCAAAAGTGAAAGCATTAGTATCTGCAGAAGTGCATATTTGTGAAGAAAATGATAAAGAGAAAACCTTGAGAATGCTGGTTGAAGCTGTCCAGGTCTTCTTTAGAAGCCATGTAACCATAAAGTTGGCGCTTCCCGCCAGGATAAAACAAGACCCGACGACGTTCCCAGGCCTCTCTATCAGTTCCTTGGTCAGCAAAATGCTTATGCAGACGCTCGGCTTCTAAATAACCTCTAGCCGTGCTCTCGAAAATCAAAAGACTCATCCCGCGATGTCCCTGTGGACCATATGAATGGCGAGCCTTGGCAGCAGCATAGGAACTGAAATAGTCGAGTAGCTCTTGGTTTCCCATGCCAATCCACTGAAACAGACAGTGCAATACAATATATCAAAACAGAGTATTCCCTTTGTAACTATAAACAATGAGCTATATGAATTATAGTATGCATGAAAACAAAATTGCAAAAGTTATAGCAGTACCTTTTCATTATCATCTTGATCAAGCCTGGTGTTCATTATTATCACCATAGGAGGCCAGACTATTTCATGATCCTTTTCATCATCTTTCAAACCCCTCCATTTCCCATAAGCTTCACCTGCAGGAACAACTGAAGTTCCCCTTCTCCGCAATTCTTCATCTAATAGCTCAGCAAGTTCTCGATGGAGTTTGACCCTTTTTGCTCCTTTCGTTTTAGCATGTGTAACTAGAGGCTGAAGGCCACGATACCAGTCAATGGCACCAGGACCGCCTTGACAAGCTGGACAATGCCACTGCCTTTCTGGGTCATTGATTTCCTCGATGCTCAGCCTATCTAAAGTCTCGAAAAGCTTCTTAAACCATCTATTCTTTTTTCTTGTCTCATGGCTCTTTTGACTCGAATCCGAATCGAACTCGTCAGTGAGAAGCTCATCATCGGAATCATCAAAAGCATCATCATCAACTGAATCATCATCGATATCATCACCATCGTTGTCCTCTTCATTGTCTTTCCCGTTGCTAACTTGTGAACCTTTGGATATATTGGAACCAGGTCTTGATTGCCAATTCCATCCATGCTCAAGAGGCGGACGAATGGCGGGATTATGAGGCATTGGGTTGTTGTCCAAGCTCTTCTTGACCATTTGGGGCCTTGGGTTCCCTCGGCCAGTCGCCATCCTATAATCATTACTTTGATTAGCCCAGGCATTGCCGGTTCCTCTTCCTGATCCTGCATTTCCTCGCATGCCTCCACCCCATGGCTTAGGATTGGAATTTTGAGAACCCCAGGGTCTTGCACCACTGCTTCCAGCTTTGTTCTTGGGTTTCTTTTGAAAAACTTCCCACTCGCCATCATCTTGTGCGGAATCCAGGTTCATTTGCGCTACACCATGGCTGAGATGGTCAAGATTGGGACTAGAGACTCCAGATACCTCTTTCCCCTTTGATGATGGGTTGTTGTTGATACCACCTCCTCTTCTTGAACTCATCTTCCAGTCTTGAAAGCACTGACGGTGTAAACCGCCTCGTACCGGTGTCTGAAACGGCGGAATACGTACGGAGACGCCGGGAACGGAACAAGAGAAACCAAATACTAATCAGACACGTCACTGGCACAGTCAAAACATGCGTGACTCGGAAAAGATGCGATTCGACAAGGGAAACAAGAAATGAAGTTTCTTTTTGGTTAATTGCGGCGAAGAAGAAGGAAATGATGACTGTACTACCCGAAGCAGACGAAGAGTGAAGAAATTAGGGTTTGCTTGCAACTATGATTTGGGTCGGTCAACCTTCATTCCAATTAGACTTATAATCTTGGCCCGATAATAAAAGGCTTTGATTTCATTATCATTTCATTTTTTTATTTATGTGCATTGTTTTACATGTTTACTATTTAATAATTAAGATGTATTTTTTTTGTCTTAAAATTATAAATTTTGAATCTTACAAATTAAATTCATAAATTTCATGCACTAAATTAAGTCTTTAATCTTTTTTAAATAGTCACTTAAATTTCATTAAACCATAAAAAATTCAATTACAACGCAATTAAAAAAAGAAAATTTAGGTTAAAATAACTAAAAAAAATTACAACTCAAAAACAATGAAAACGAAAATTTCTATGGAAATACGCATACCAACGAAAATTCAAAAGCTTCATGAATTTTATTGTCTCTGTCCAAACGAGACGCTTAAAGAAGAAAGGAGTGGTGCGCGATCCATTCTGTCAAGCAAAAGGTACCGCTAGCTAGGACTGATTTTATCGACAAACAACCATCAGCGAGTGAGGATAAAACATTCCAAGTGACCACCGACAACATCATGAATCAAAAACTAGCGTCGAGTGAATCTCTGTGCGAACAACACTCGAATGCTAGGGTATGCTGAAACTTGCCACGAAGACAGATGAACCAAACCAAAGAAATAAAAAAAAAACATATCACTAGGACAGAAGAAGAAGCATGTCAATAAGACAGAGAAAGAACGTGCTACAGAAACAAAGATTCTTATTGAAATAAAAATAAAAAAATGATAAAATCGGTGGTCGACCACTAATACGAAGATTGATTGCCGATCACAGATCAAAGGGATTGAATAAAAGGAAAAGCAGGTAGAATTGAAACAATTTTGAGAGAGGAACGTCTAGGGTTTTTTTTTGAACAAAATTGTGTACTTTTTACACTACATAACATATTTATTGAATATTTTTCTTTCACAAATCTTAAATCTAATTTTAATTCTAATCCTATTTAAAGAGAAGAAAAACTTTAAAAGAAAAAAATATGTGTGCTCTTAGTTGTAATATGAGGAAACAAAAATAAGCAACTTGATTAACCAATCAAATGTACTTGTTTGTGTATTACATAATAGTTTTTAGTATTAAATTAACATAAAAATAGTGGAAGACATGGTGATACAAGTTAAAAATATACATATTTTAAACCCAATAAGTTATTCTAGTGATAAAAGTTGTGTGTTCCGTAAAATGAGTATGTCACGCTCGACGAGCACCAATGAGTACCGTTAACGACAAGCACCGATGAGTAGGGGTGGGAATTGTCGGGTACCCGGGATTCGGGTACCCGGTTCGTCCGGGTACCTCTTTAAACGGCCCGTGTCCCGGCCCATTAAATCTGGGTACCCCGGATTCAGGTACCCGTAAAATTCGGGTACCCGGTTCATATATTTTTTTTATTTTTTTATTATTTTAAAATTAAAAAAATCATATGTTAAACACAAAAAAATTTAAAAAAAATTAAACTTAAAACTTAAAAGAATATAATACAAACATAGAAAAAATATAGGGATTTAAACTTAATTTTAGAGTGAAAATATTAAGAAACATAAAATAAAAATATAATTTTAAATATAAAAAATATATATTAAATTTTATCGGGTCGGTTCGGGTACCCGGTAAGGGAAAACTCTCGGCCCGTGTCCCGGGAAATTTGTCGGGTCGGGTACCCGGCCCGGTCGGGTAATTTTTTTCGAGAATTATCCGGTATTTTTGTTTCGGGTAGTCGAGTTTTCGGGTCGGGTATTTTCTCCCACCCTACCGATGAGCACTATTAATTTGAATAAAAATTTAAAATTTAAAGCATTCGATGTATAGTTATAAGTTATTTAAAAATTAAAAAATTAATTAATTAAAATACATTTTAAATTTCTTTTAAACATAATTAGATCAAATATTTACTTTAAAACACAAAATCTTATTTTTTTTTTTTAAAAAATCAATTTGCCTTAGTCACCGCTACCGATCACATCCACAATTGCCCCGCCGCCGCACCTCCATGGCCGCCAACTCCACTAAGTTCTTAGATTAGAAATACCAGCAAGAATAATGCGTTGCAGTTTGAGTTCCATTCTTGGTCGCATCACCGGCAGTCAACCCATCTTCATTATTATTCTTGCTCTCCATGGAAATTAAAGCAGACCAGGAAATTAAGCCAAGAATTAGATGGTGGCCGGCCACAAATTGAATTTCAAAGAAAAAATTAAGGTTTTGTGATTTAGGAATAGGTATTTTGATATAAATATTTCGTTTTAATTTTGAATCTGGAATCTCCTTTGCTTGAATAAGTGGAAATAGAATAAAGAAAGTGTTTCGCTTTCCAAAGCATATTATATAATTGGCATGTGGTAACACATGCAAAGCAAGCTGGAACTTTTAGATTTATCATTTACAAGTCAAGAGTCTCAATCTCCTAGAAAATAGATTATATTAATTAAACAAATTGTATGATGAAAATTTAGTAGACGTAAATTACTATAAATTTCCTCGCTTAACATTGTAAAAAAATATTTTGAAAATTTCCTCGCATTATTTAATAATTATCTTAAAAACGGGCTTTTCAAATTCATTGCAATAGTATAATTATTTATTGTTACAAAATAATAATTAAATAGTTAGTTAATTATATAACTAATATAATGGAAATATACTTCTAGTGGCTGCTATTAATGGGGGAAAATTATAAAATTTCCGGTCATGTAAAAAGGAAAAATTTCTAAAAATTGATATTTGCGAACCCGAATAACAAAAATCGCTAGACCGACATCGTTTAGGAGGTCCCACCGATTGGCTTTAAAAGTCGACCATATAGCTTTTCCAGCTGAAAAAGAATCGTATATTTTATTGATTCGCCCAAAGTTTCTCTCTTTTCTTCTCTGGGAATAGGGGGAAAAGAATCGTATAATTTTATTTTCCTCCCTTTTCTAAACCCTAATTTGCTTTTAGTCCCTTAAAACATACAATTGACAACCATACATCTCGAGAAAATCGGTTGTTCTTTAATATGTTGTTTTTTTTCCTAATGGGGATCTGGGGGCGAATTGGGGACTCATTGACGGGATTCACCTATTGTTGTTAATGCATTTGCCTGGTTGTTTTATGAATTTTGAGCAGACTTGACTACCGAGTTTACTCGATATTGCTGCAAGGTAAAAAGAATTTCTTTGAAGGTATTCTAGGTTGAATTCGGAGAATGTGATGATGGAGGGAAACAACGGATTTGGTCGTCTTGATAATGCGAGCACGAGCGAGGGTAAGCCACCGCATCCCCGTTCGCCGTCGTATGCGCTGCAGTCTCCTAACGGTGATGGCGTTTTGAAGCCTTGTAAGAAGTCCCTCGTTCGACACCCATCTCTTGTAAGTTCCCTTTCCTTTCATTTATTGATTTATTTGTTTTTATGTTAGTCGGCGGCATTTTAATTGTCGGTGAGACTTCATTGGAAGCAAAAATTTTAGATGTCCCTCTGTTCTTAAAAAAATTGAGATTCCTGTGTTTTGCCATGCTTAGCAATTTGTTTTGAGAATTCTAGATGATTGTTTCCGTCGGATAAAATGTATGCACCTGTTGTCTTTCATGTAGATCACATTTTTTTATTCTAATTTTAGCAGGTGAAATCAAAGCCATTGGATATTGCTGTCGGAAATGGACACGGGGCGGAAAACCTTGGTGCTGAGTTCATCCCTATTGTCCGTTCTGGAGCATGGGCTGACATAGGGATCAGAACAAGCATGGAAGATGTATATCTGTGTGTTGATGATTACGGTGTTAAGAATTTTTCTGACGGGCCCAATGCCTTTTATGGGGTATGTACCTTCTCTAATTATTTTAGTCCTCTAGTATCATGGTAAAGTATGTTTTAGATCTCACATTTCTATTAGTTTTATAGAAGTTTTGGTGCTTCCTTACATGGGAGATGACCTTGGATTGTATAAAGTTTTATAAACCATAGGGACATGATCAATTTGGATTGGTATGGTTGATAGATTAGTTTGCATCTGTTTATGCTTATTTAGCAGTTTGGCGTTCCGATTTTCGACTTTTTTTTGGTGGTCAGGTGTTTGATGGACATGGTGGGAAGCATGCGGCTGACTTTGCTTGCAATCATTTGCCAAGGTTCATTTTGGAGGATGAAGACTTTCCTGGAGAGATTGAGAGGGTTGTTTCTTCAGCATTCCTTCAAACCGACACTGCTTTTGCAGAAGCTTGTTCATTGGATTCAGCCCTTGCTTCTGGTGCCACTGCTTTGGTAGCTCTTGTTCTTGGGAGGTTAGAATTGTCTGCTAACGAAAAGTATTTTGTTTGAAACATTCTTTTATTTTGCTTAACATGTAATGCAATATAGCATTGCTACATGCCTTTAGTCTGGATGGCTGTCCAATTTCACTCTTCCTTTTTCCAGCGATAAAAATGATGTCTTTTATAGTAATTTTAAGATGCCTACGAGCTTAGAGGAGTAATAACACCAGTGCATTGTTTCTGTGATGATAGGTGGTGATTAGTGGGCATTAAAACTTGTTAGCAAAGATTATTTGGTGTGTATATATCTGTTTAAACGATATGAAAAAGAGTGGTTTAAATTCTTTAGCAAGGCATTGCTTATAAATCTAAGAGATGGATATGATTTGAGTATATTTGCTAATTGTTTTTTGTTTGATCACCTTGACCTCTCCCTTATAAGTAAGTCTTCTGTCAGGCTTTAATTTTACTATCCAGGTTAACTAAGGATGACGTGATCTCAACACTTATTTGTACTTATTTGTTGACTTACTTTCTGATTACAGAATGTTGGTTGTGGCAAATGCTGGAGATTGTCGAGCAGTTCTATGTCGTCGCGGCAAAGCAATTGAAATGTCAAGAGATCACAAACCCATGTGCAATAGAGAGAGAAGGCGCATTGAGGCATCTGGAGGTTCTGTTTATGATGGTTACCTTAACGGGCAACTTAATGTGGCTCGTGCATTAGGGGATTGGCACATGGAAGGAATGAAAGGTGCAGATGGTGGACCGCTAAGTGCAGAGCCCGAGCTTATGACTGCAGATCTAACTGAGGAGGATGAGTTTCTTATCATAGGATGTGATGGGCTTTGGGATGTTTTTCGAAGCCAAAATGCAGTTGATTTTGCTAGGCGGAGGCTTCAGGAGCATAATGATCCTGCCCTGTGCAGTAAGGACCTGGTTGATGAAGCTTTGAAGAGGAAAAGCGGGGATAACTTGACCGTCATCGTGGTAAGCTTTCAATCCAATCCACCCCCAAACTTGATCATCCCTCGTGCGAGAGTGCGGAGGAGCTTTTCTGCCGAGGGTTTAAGGGAGTTGCAAAGCTTCTTGGATAGTTTGGGAAACTAAGATGGTGATGACAAATGCTTGCTCTATATTTGTTCTTTAGGTTCGGTCGTAGTTTTAGGTACGGAGAGAAGTGAGTTTCAATTCAACTGTAACATACGCGGCGGCAGGTCGGATCGGTCCATTTAATCTATTGTTTCCAAAGTAGGAGCTTAAATTAATTCACCTTCCTTTTGGCCATTTGTTAAGGCACTTACTGGAACGGGCGTTATTTTATTATAAAAATGCAGGTCTTTAGGTGGAAATGTATGTTTCATTGCTTCATTGGTTATTTGTACTCTTGTTTGATTAGAAAAGCAAAAACATTGTTATATATGCTTTTGCGTGACGGATTAGACCAGCTTTTGTTCATTTATTGTAATGCTTTTAAATTCAAATCCGTGTTTCTTATTTATGTTTTTAGGTTTAAATTGTACCAAAAATTTAATTATGGATGGATTGGATCTTAATTCGAATTTAACAGTGATACAATTAGACATGTTTAACTGATCACGGTTTTTTCAATTAAAAATGAGAATCTGTTTAATTATTAGATGTAATTAAAGGGTCTGATATATATTTAAATTGTTTTTGTTCTTCTCTTTTAACACCTTGTTTGCTATTTTTTATCATTAATTTTTTGGAAAAAAATATAATAGAATGAGTTTGGAATTAGCCATATGAACGTCACATAAGAATATCCATTATAATAAATATAAATGTATTAAAACATAAACTTGATAATTGTATCACAAATACATGTTTTTTTTTCAAACTGAAAATATATGGGCTATTACTTGTTATGATAGGCGGTGGAGAAGAACAAATGAGTGGAAGTTGTTCAGTTCACCGCCCTCCGCACAATACGGATAATATTAATGACACTGCTTTTTAAAATTGTATTCCAACGTGAATGAGAAGTGATACAGTTGAGCCACCGTTAAAGTAGTAAAAAGTTTAACCAAGTTGTATCCAATTTTGTTTTTAAAATTTGTTTTATATAAATTTATATTTAAATAATTTAATTACTCCATATTTTGCTAAATTTCTCTAAAACTTCACATCTGAACATCGAAGTTTAGAATACGAATAAATTAAAACAAAATTAATTGTTTAAATTAAAATAAACTACTAAAAAACTATATAATTTAGGATGGTGTGCAAGAATCCAATTTATGGAAGAGATAGTAGACACTAGTAGCATCAAGCATGTGCGAATGTCCGTTAAAACCTTAGTTTATTTATTTATTAATTATTATTTAGTCGTGTTCAATCTCGTAACGTAAACACCTGACACAATGACACGTGTAATCGTAATGTTGAAAGTCGAACAGAACAGAATAGATACGAAGATAGACCACTTTGTCTCTCTCTCCCCCACTTCCACCATACCTTTACCTTTCCTTATTCTTCATCCAGATCAAATCATCTCCTTTCACTTTCCTTCCCCATTTCAAACTTGGTTTTTGCCATTTTCTGCAACACTGGTTCATATCAGCTCAACATCTGCTTCCTGTAAGAATACTCACTCACTGATTCCTTACATTTAAAAAACATAATTATTTCTCGTTAGTTTTAGTTGAGTTGATTTAGTTGCTTGTAAGATTGATTATGCTACTTACCAATTGTAGTTGAAACTTGTAGCTTAAAAGTAAGGACTTCGTTCCAGTCTGGTACTAATCTTCATATGTTTTTAACACATTCGGACATAGATTATATGGATTTCATGTTCCAGTCTGCTACTTGTGCATGCTATTCAAATCTGATTGTTTTAAAAGCGTTTTCAATATGTTAGTGTTTGTTAATTTCATCTGCTGGCTTAATTTCATGTCTACCTTCATTGGAACATTAAGCTCTAAGATAAAACAGGTGAATATCATATCCGTGCCACCGCATACTCGCTTTCCCGTTCGAATACGAATGATTACTATGTTTTATCGTGTTAAATTATGATAAAGTGTTCTTAAACTATACCGCAATTTGTTTCTCATATGGGGGTGACAAGTTCAGGGTCTTTTCTCAACAGGTTGGAAGTGGGGGATTGAAGTTTCTGAGTTCCATACTCGGGACGGATCAAATTCAGGTCGAGCATAAAAATACCGTGCTATTTAAGTTCATTATCAATATTATCTAATCGCGATTCTTGCTTTGTGCTGCAAGTGGTTTACTTGAAACATCTTAAGAATCTTGCTTTTCTTACCAACAGGTCTTCCTGTATGTAAATTTATGTCCCAAGAATCTAGCTTTTCTTATTAATTGGTCGATCCTTAGCGGTATATTTGTTGAACGTTAACCGATTTCCAATCCATTCTAGGCTATATAAACTACCTACAAGCCATCTCATTTACAACCATCTTTCGTTTCGATACCTTTCATAACCATGACTGCCGTGTTTCTCCTCGTTGGCATACTTCTGCAACTCTTCACGGCCATCACCGGCCTTGGAGTGAACTATGGCATGACTGCAGACAACCTTCCTCCCCCCTCTGTGGTTGCCAACTTCCTTAAAACCCAAACTATTTTCGACAACGTTAAACTGTTTGATGCCAATCCCGATGTCCTTCGAGCTTTTGCGAACACGGGAATGTCTGTTTCTGTCACGATTGGCAATGGGGATATCCCTGGTCTTACCAACACCGTCATGGCACGAAGATGGGTTGAGCAACACATAAGCCCTTTTCATCCTCAGACAAAGATCAAATATGTATGTGTTGGTACCGAGGTCTTGTTCTCGAAAAATGATGAATGGATTAATAACCTTGTGCCGGCAATGAGGAGTCTTCATTATGCCTTGGTTAAAGCCGGACTTCAAGATATCAAGGTTAGATGAATGCTTCATTTTTATTTTGAAATAGCTGGTATCTTTTATATATGTTGTTTTCGTTCTTATTGTTGTTGACTATCCTCTGCTCTAACTATGAGAACTAGATTAAAGTCATTAAAATTGGATGGTCAATTATTCCATAAGCTTAATCCATCTTCGGTTGCACCTTTAATCTACACTGGGTTCGTGTGCTCATTCGTCCCGTTTGTATGT
The DNA here is from genome assembly GCA_958450335.1 of Hibiscus tridactylites. Taxonomy (NCBI): domain Eukaryota; kingdom Viridiplantae; phylum Streptophyta; class Magnoliopsida; order Malvales; family Malvaceae; genus Hibiscus; species Hibiscus tridactylites. The sequence goes on from OY288282.1 coordinate 89,376,479, forward strand.
TAGAGGGCACGCTAGAACTAAAGCATAATACATGGTTGGTCATTTCCTGATCGCTTAAGTTCCCGGGATCATGGACGACCAATTTGATTGTTGTAATGAGAAAAAAAAATGACCCATGTTGTGTTTCTTGTAATATTTTAACATTGCATAGAAAATATACTGTGGTTTATGCATCATGCTATAAAATCATCATTCCTTTTTAAATTAGTTCGAAAAAGATTAACTTAAGATGAAAACAACAAATATTCTTTACTTTTATTCTTTATGTTCTTTGTTTATAAGTTAGAGCAATGAAAATCCCTTACTTGCCTTGACCCAATTTGTTGTTTTTGAGTAGGTCACAAGCGCCCATGCACTTAACATATTCCGAAGGGAAACAATACCAAGTTTGATGCGTTTCATGGTCGGATATGACCAAAGCTTCTTTGCTCCCATACTCCAATTCCATCAACGAACCAAATCACCTTTCATGGTCAACCCATATCCCTACTTTAGCCCTGAATTGCCAAAAAAATTGAATTACGCACTTTTCAAGCCGAACCGTGGAGTCTATGACAAATATACCCGAAAAACGTACACCAATATGTTTGATGAGATCCTGGACTCAACTTATTCAGCTATGAAAGCCCTTGGCTATGGAAATGTGGAGATTGCCATCGGTGAAACGGGTTGGCCAACACAAGGTGATGCCAGCACCCCATTTGCTACCTTGGAAAATGCAATTTCTTACAATGGGCATGTTGTTAAGGAAATTGTTTCGGGCAAAGGGACACCTTTGATGCCAAACCGCACGTTCGAGACATATATGTTTGCGTTGTTTAACGAGAATCAAAAACCGGGTCCTCTTGTTGAGAAGTACTGGGGAATGATTAATCCCGACTTGACCCCTATTTATGATGTTGGGGTTCTACGCAACGGACAGGTAAGCATATTTTCAACTTGTCTTTTTTTGAGCTTGATTGCTTCTAATAAAGCTTGTGGAATATGTTTAAAGTTTAATTGCTGTGTTTGTTTTTGTATGTTTGATATATAAGTCGACGCCAACACCGACAACTCCAGCACCATCAGGCAAGAAGTTCTGTGTTCCGAAAGTTGATGTCAGCAATGCTCAGCTGCAATCGAACCTGGATTACGCATGTGGTCAGGGAGGCATCGATTGCACACCGATTCAGCCCGGCGGAGCATGCTATGAACCCAACACTTTCCGGTCTCATGCTGCATTCGCAATGAATTCTTACTATCGAACTAAAGGTCAGAGCATTTTAAGCTGCGATTTTGCAGGCACCGGTCAGATCACCACTCACGAACCAAGTAAGTTGAATACAATCATTGAATACGTGAAACCGTATATGAGTACTGAAAATATATGTAGTCTTAATATTCTTGATTGTATGTATTATGTGTAGGTTATGGCAACTGCCGTTACCTCTGAAAATTTGGAAGCGAAGAATGAGGTTGCAGAAGATGGAGTATTTATCAGCAGAGAATGTTTCGAATTTTCATTTGATGTGAATTATATATATTCTAATAACATTTGTCACCATGTTAAAAACGAATAAAAATACTCAATCTCTTTTCGGTGTTTCTTTCTATGCCCAATACTAAAAAATATTAAACAATTAAATTCAGCCCAAAAAAGAGCCAAAAATTTCTATCCGTTAAAAACGATAATATAATTATTTTAAACTACATGTGAGACATTGTTTGGAGTTTAATTAAATTAGAGGTAATTTCATTAAGCAGAGAGGGAAACATGACAAAATAGCCTAAATAGGTGTGCGAAAAAGGTGGTGTGGTTCATGTGACTGCGGGTAGATTTTCAGCTGCTTTTTGGAAGCTTCGAAGAGGTCAAATGGGAAAGAAGCTCCGTTTTGGTAGGATTAGCAAACCTAAACGGAGCAAAGCCCACGCCGTATATCTCCTTTGATGGCCCAAAGGTTTTGGTCAAAATAATAAAATTGGCTGTTATATCTTACCGTAGGAGAAACGACAGATATATATTCCGCACTTCGTGATAAAAGACCATTCCGGCTAACCACTACATTACATCTTTTAATTGGACCGAAATGCATAGATTCTAGAAAAAGAAAGAAAAGTTGCATATCTTGGGATTAAATAAAGTGCGATAGTAAAATATTTGCATGGCGTATCGATGATGATAAGATATATTGTATTTTGTTGAAAAGAAAATAAATTTAAATGTTAAAAATAATATTGTTCGGAAGGATAAGTTACAATCTTCTTTAGATTTATGCCAAAAATCCTATTTTCTTTCTATCCCAAGTGTAGAGCGCAGCTACTTTTTTTTACTTTTGTTCTCTTAACCAGTAGCCGACTATTAATATGGTATTAGTTGTCGATTTGTTTTTATCTTAACTTTTAATGATTTTTTTTGGTTTGATTCACATATTTACGTATGTTCGTCTGTCTTTGTACGTCTCATTTGCATTATGGCTTATTTTTCGCCTACTTCTACAATAGATTTGCGATCGTGTAGAAATTCTCACATCGCTCATATCTGATTTACGATTATCGGTGTTCTTTTAAAGGTTAGATCCCTTATCTGTAGCTGTTTGTCGATGTATTCAGATCTGTTTTTACGAAGCAGCATGTAAGTTTGCTTTGGTTCGCTCGCCAGTCCTTCATTATCTCGAAAGCGTCTAGATGGATAGAGATAAAAGAGTATTATTGGCGGTTACTGGATTACTATGAAATATGAATGATGAGCTTAAATTTAAAAGAAGGTTTGACTATCATTAGGTTTTCTTTGTTATTGTATTTTTTGTTTAAGCTTTTGGTGGACATAATCCTTAATTTTTTTTATTGTATTTTTACAGTTGTACCTACAATTCAATGTCATTTCAAGATAAAAAAATAACATGAAAATAGGTGCCTTTGCCTCAATTTGATTTAGTGGAGTAATTGCGTCTTTAGTCCCTATTGATTATCAATTATTATATTCAAGCCCTTTTGAAGTAACTTTCTTTTTACTTTGATCCATACAACTTTATAATTTTATCTTGACCTCCCCAATAACACGAACTCCCTGGCTTCACCTTGCTTACATATTTTGACTTTTAATAACCGTAACTGTATAATCACAAATTATGACTTCAATCCTCGTAAAGAAAATCAACATCATTTTCGTTTTAATTTTGTAAAATGTTAATTTTGATTCCAGAGAATGAAATTCAAAGTGGTATTTTCTCCTTATATCATCACACTCTTATTCAGCGTAAAATGCCAAATTCATTTTTACATTAGAAATAAGTACCATTTATTCAAGTATATATAATTCATGTTGAAAAATACAAATGCTAGGAGATCCATTAAACAAGTCCTGGGGAGTACCGAACGGCAATCTTCAAAACTTCAGACCCTGCCACAGAAAAGTATAACAGTACATGAGTTTAGTTTTATCAAGGATAACTTAATACAGGGTCGTGTAATCATAGTATTAAATTGCGGTCGTAACGCGACGTAACCGTCGCATCGTAACGATTTTTTCAAGGATAACTTAATACAGGGTCGTGTAATAGTGTTCATACTGTTGGAATTCGATGTTAAGGGATGGGGCGGAGGGGTTTGCAATGGCGCCGAAGGCAGTGGTGGAAAGAACAATTGTAGCACCATTAGCAGAAGGCCTAGACACCGATGTCTCCGCTCGATCCACTATCTTAATTTGTATAGTTTCACTCGGATTGCAAGTTCCAGGGATTGCCGCACTGATGCACCTAACCAAGTATTTCCGTCCACACGAAGCACCGTTGTCCCATATTCCATCACCGGCTGCCGCAAACAAGTTGTTGGTCGGGAACTGGGAGGCATCATCCCCGAAGCAGGCGGAGGCTGCACCTCAGAAACACTTCATTATACGATTTATATACATTAAACCGTAAATCCTAAACTCTAACATATGTCATGATCACTTACGAAGATATGGGGGGCTGTAATGCGCTGCCGTGCCAATATCGGCGAAAGACGGATGGAAGAATGTTGTTACAAAGAGGAAGATGGTGAAGAGCCATAGGCGCCATGGATGCTGCTGCTGCTTCGACATTTCTCCTGTAAATTTCAATGAAACTGCCGTGGATTTTTTAAGAAGCTGAAGTTGTAGGCGTAGAGAGTTCATATAAATAAGCATGGTGATGTGATTTCTTTTCTGCATTTGTTACCGAAGATTTTTGTTCTTTTCCTGCAACTGTTATCTATCACAAAAAGTAATTAAGTTGTTGCTGTATACGTTTGAACATATGGAAAGTGGGTGTAAATATATAACGTTCAATAATAAATATAGTACTAATTGAATGCAATTAATTTTTGCAATAATAAAGAAATTTATATTTTTATACTTTATTTGTATATAAAAAAGATGAAAATTTTCTGTCTTTTTCTGTGCATGTACTTATGCCCCACTCTTAAAATTAAGTTTAGGGTTCTAGGTTAGGATTTAGGAAATTTAGTGTAAGGTGTATTTTTTAGGGTATAGAGTGTAGTGTTTAGAATTTAGAATTTAAAGTTAGAGCTTGTAATTTAATTTTATAGTGTTTTTTAGTGTTGAAGCATAAGTCGAGACACCGAAAAGGGGCAAAAGATTTTTATCTATATAAGGGATGTGTCGAATTAAGTAAGGAGAATCATATGAAGATTTCACATTTAATAACAATTTTAGTTAAGGCTGGAAATCGTCTACCCTTAATTATGTCCCTATTGGTGCCTCCACTTAAAAATAGCGGGTTTAGGATTTAGGGTTGGAGCTTAGGGTTAAGATGTAGAAAATTAGGGATATGTGTATTTTTTAGGGTATAGGGTTTTCAGATATAAAAATTAGGGTTAAGACTTATAATTTAATTGTTGAAGTAACCCACACAGATAGCACCAGGTCAGCAAAAGCACCAATGTTTAAGGGCCCGCAACACTTGTCCATTGTTTTAACCTTCTGCAGAAATTTGCTCTCTCCCTCTATCTTTTCTGCGCAAGACTTGGAAAGAAAAGAAACTGAGAAATTAATATTCATTCAATGAAACATTTACAAAGTTGAATTTTCATTTCAGTTTTTGTTTTCTTCTTTTAGAGGGAGCCTAGCACAGAAAAGGAGAATTTTCAACTTATCACCTGCCGCCCAAATTCATCTGAAACCTATTTTCACCATTAATTTGGTTTGTATGCTTAATGTTCATGATAATGTGAGTAAAAACATTATGCTTCGCCTGATTCAGAGATTTCCAGCAACATTTTGTGTTCTTCCAAAATCGAAATCTCACTCTTTATTCGCTTCTTTTGGGTGCTGGTTTTTGTATTGTATTCTGTTATTGCTTGTAAATTACCAATTAGAATTTAGATGCATCTCGTTCATTATGGTAATTCATAATTGAATCTCTCGTTTATCATGCAGTTGAACTTGAATCATACAAATCTCCCTGTTCTTACATTTCTATTGGTGTTCATAAAAGCCACATCCATGCATGCATGCATGATGTTCTCCGTAAATACTATAACGTGATTAAGAGGGTATTCGGATACAGGTGACCAGACCAGGTGCTGCTAACATTAATAGAATGCTGTTTAATTATATGATTAACGAGTTTTTGTTTCCCCTTCTATTGAATCAGTTATGGAAAACATAAGAAGTCCATTCAAGGGGATAATTGGAGACATCGAGGGAAGAAGTGCTTGCTACAAGCAAGATTGGGTCAGTGGATTTCGATCCGGATATCGGTATGCTATTGTTTTGAAAACTTTTGGTGCTACTTTATGTTCCTATATGATGAACATTTATTCCATTTTGATTTATATCTCGATCAGGATATTAGCTCCAACTACATACATCTTCTTTGCTTCCGCTCTTCCTGTTATCGCCTTCGGGGAGCAACTGAGTCGAGATACAGGTAATCCAATCAGAATGTTAAATAGTCATCAGCTCATCATGATCTAAGAAGAAGTTATTGCAATGAGCCAATGATAGCCATTTTTTCTCATGAATAAGCATGAAGAGTTATGACTATGTGTTTCTTGTTTAATTAGATGGCTCCCTTAGCCCAGTGGAAACATTGGCTTCTACAGCTATTTGTGGAATCATTCACTCCATTCTAGGTGGGCAGCCTCTGTTGATATTAGGTGTTGCAGAGCCAACAATTATAATGTACACTTACTTGTACAATTTCTGCAAAGAACGGCCAGAGTTAGGCAAGAAACTCTATTTGGCTTGGGCAGCATGGTAATGGATGTAAATGTTTTTCAAACTTTTTACTGCATCGGAAATGTTATTGATTGTTTTATTTATTTTGTTTCCTAGGGTCTGTCTGTGGACAGCTTTGATGCTCATTCTTCTCGCTATATTCAATGCATGCACCATAATCACTAAATTTACAAGAATTGCCGGGGAGCTTTTTGGCATGTTGATAACTGTTCTTTTCATTCAAGAGGCTATTAAGGTATTGTATGACTTAGGCACCAAATAAAGCGAGGTTTATGATTGGTTTGACCCTTGTATATAATGACAATTGTTTGGATCATAGGGAGTGGTCAGTGAGTTCAATGTTCCCAAAGGTGAAAATCCTAATCTGGAGAAATATCAGTTCCACTGGTTATATACAAATGGCTTGTTGGCAGTCATTTTCTCATTTGGGATTTTATTGACTGCTCTAAAGACAAGGAAGGCAAGGTCATGGTGTTATGGAACAGGTATATCAACTCGCTAACTTGGATTGACCGATTAATTTGATAGTTTCTCTAAAAAAAACCTCTGTTTTCAGGTTGGTTTCGAGGTTTTATTGCAGAATATGGAGTTCCCTTAATGGTCCTGTGTTGGACAGCTTTGTCTTACATGGTACCAAGCAAAGTTAATTCTGGAATTCCCAGGAGGCTTTTCTGTCCACTTCTTTGGGAACCTGAATCATTACCCCATTGGACAGTGGTAAAGGTAAGTTATGAATCCTTTTCACATGTGATTGAATTGTCTTTAAAATCCATAACCTTAAAGTTTATCAATTATTTTATTTAGGATATGGGAAATGTTCCAGTAGTGTACATCTTTGCTGCCATTATACCAGCATTGATGATAGCAGGTCTATACTTCTTTGATCATAGCGTTGCTTCACAGTTGGCGCAACAGAAGGAGTTTAACCTTAAAAATCCCTCTGCTTACCATTATGATGTCTTGTTGCTAGGAGTTATGGTACTTCAATCGACTCTTCTAAGCTCTAACCTATACTCTCTCTCTTTATCCTCTCCCCCCTTCTCTTTTCATTAGTTATATTTTCAAAAGTATATTTCCAACTAATTTCAGGCTTAAATGCTTCCTTTCAATCATGGTTTCAGACTTTGATTTGTGGGTTGTTGGGACTCCCTCCTTCGAATGGGGTCCTTCCACAATCTCCTATGCACACTAAGAGCCTTTCAGTCCTCAAGAAGCAGGTGGGGTGTACTATGCAGTGATTTTAGAAACTATTCCCTAAATTTTTATATGATTTTCATCACCATGGATTCATAGATTATATAATCCACAATCTATTGCAGTTGATTCGGAAAAAAATGGTAAAATGTGCCAAGGAGGGAATGTTGCAACATGCAAGCAACTCAGAGATCTATGGAAGGATGCAAGCCGTATTCGTAGAAATGGACCAATCTTCTCCTGTAAGCACTATCTGTTGTTGTACTGGTTATAACATTCCGTATGTGTGCATCATGCAGGCATATTTGATTTAGTGCAACATCATAATATCATAATATGAATACTATTGCAGCCTGCGGTTGCTAATGAGTTGAGGAACTTGAAAGAGGCTGTAATGAAAGGTGATGGTGCAGACGATGCAAAAGAAACTTTTGATCCCGAGAAAGACATTGATCCTTATTTGCCAGTTAGAGTTAATGAGCAAAGAGTAAGCAACCTGTTGCAGTCACTCCTCGTTGGACTTTCGATGTGTGCTCTGCCGGTAATAAAAATGATACCTACCTCAGTATTATGGGGATACTTTGCCTACATGGCCATTGACAGCCTCCCAGGGAATCAGTTCTGGGAAAGGTTGTTACTACTTTTTGTCACCCCTAGCAGGCGCTACAAGTAAGTCAAATGCAGCCTAGAAATATCATAACTTTGTTTATAAGGTGATAGACCATATATATGTATATAAATTGAATGTCAAGGTTGGTTTTGTTTATGGTTTATTATATGTTGGAACAGAGTTCTTGAAGGTGATCACGCATCATTTGTGGAGTCTGTGCCTTTCAAACCCATTTTGATGTTTACGTTGTTCCAATTCGTGTATCTTCTGATATGTTTTGGGGTAACATGGATACCCATAGCTGGGATATTATTTCCGCTGCCATTCTTCCTTCTCATCACCATCAGAGAGCACATCCTTCCAAAGCTTTTCCATCAAGAACATCTTCGGGAACTCGACGCAGCCGAGTATGAAGAGATCTCTGGTACACCACGAAGAAACTTCGATTTAATCAAGGTACATTTTTGTTTTTGCTTATTGGCTCTTTCTAATTAAGGATAGGATCCTTCAAATATACCAAATATATGTGTTGTTGGAAACATACTGATATCCGGCAATCGCTGTCGCGAACAGGAAAAAGAATCATGTGACTCTCGCCTTGAAGGATCTGAAGATGACTTTTATGATGCTGAGATATTAGATGAGATAACAACCAACAGAGGAGAGTTGAAACATAGAAGTAAAAGCCCCTAGGAAGAAAGGTTATATCAGGTATATATATATAAATACATATCTCTGTGATGTAGTATTGTGTTGATTCGTCCTTGTGGTTGAACATGGCCAATGGCCACGGTTTTCAGGTATATCCAGACGAACATGCAGAACTCAACAAAAGCAGCAGTACTTTGTAGTGTAAGCTGAGCCTGAGCCTGAGCCTGAGCCTGAGCCTGCCTGCCATGAGGAAGGTTGCTAATTTGTTGCCTTTGGACCTGGTATAGCTAGTCAAGGTCAATGCATTGCAGTGACAATGAAAGTAGAAATATTGGCTAATGTGAACATGATATTTAGTATCTTGATATGTAAACCATTCGCCAACCAAACCAAAAAGACACGACAAAAAGGAACGCCACAAACACTCTCGCCGAGTTCGTAAAAGTCGAGCTCTAGAATTCTTGAATACTTGGGTTCAAATTTTTGGGAGGAAGTGATTTCAATAAATAATAAATATAAAAGGTATACGGAAAAATTTGTCTTTAATGACTGAAACATCTTCTCTAAAAATTATATGGTAAGATATTCTATTTCAGATTTGCAGTACAAAAATACTTATTATATAACGCTCACTGGACGCGATTTCTATGTATATTTAATTTTATATAACAAAAACATAATGTTGATGGAAGTTGTGTTCAGTCAGCAGTGCTTTTTAAAAGTGTATCAGACGTAAAGCAAATTTTTTTTATTAAAAAAGGAAAATACAACCGAATGTCTCATTAAAAATTTCCTTAAATTTAAATAGAGGAAAAAAATACACTTGATAACATTATGAAACAACAAAAATCATAAGGGAATTGCATCCAAACCATAGCAAATAAGCCAACAAAGCACCAAACAAAAGCTACCAAAACAACTACACAAGCATATCCGCTTGCAAAATAGCAACAACCTCACCAAGAGGAACCAAAAACCGACAGGAAAGCTCTCTCGGTTTACTAGCCTCGCCAAATAATCTGTGCTGCCTGATTTCCCTCACGCCTAACATGGCCAAACTTTAACTCTCATGAGTACTTACACCATTCTGCGATATGAATAAAAATCAATAAAAATATTCTATTGTCTTGGTAAATTTAACGAATCACATTTAAATTATCGGTCTCAACTATAACCTTGCGAAAGCCACCCTCCCAAACACATTGTAAACCAAGCAATATACCCTAAAGTGATTTTATTCTATATGTATGAAATCAGTCATTTCACTAAATTTTTTTTGGAGGAATTTATTTCAATAAATAATTAATATAAAAGATATATTGGGATGAATTTGCCTATATTAGTTCAAATTTAAATATATTTTAGTTATCAATAGATGCATCGATTGTAATATTATTTGTGTATTGTGTTTACAAATTCTGATTGTAGTCATATACATGTGTATAATTTTTGTTTGTATTTATATTTATAACTTTGAAAGTGTATATAATAAACTCTTACTGCTTTATTTGATCATGGTATTATATATAAAACACAATTGTTTAGATTTTGTTATTCATTATTTCTTAAAATATACGTTCATAAGAAAATTCTTTTAAGGGCTAATTTGACAATATTTCTTTTAAATGCCTTAAAAATATTTTGAGAAGATCAATTTGTTTGATCTAAGATATGAGTATTTAGATTATTGCTAAATATAAAAGAAGAAAAATACTTTGATATATATATATATATATATATATATATATATATTTGTGTAAATTTTAGTTTATAGAAGCCTTTTAATTTTAGGGTTTAGGATTTAGGTTGGTATTTAAAATTTAAAGGTTTAAGCTGTAAGGTGTAAAATTTAGAGTTTATGATTAAAATTTAGAGTTTAGGGTTTAGTTTTTAGGGTGTTAATATTATGAATTTAAGTTTTAGATTTTATAGTTTAAACATGAAAAATTGTGTAATTTTGTTTTTATACAACTTGTATATCAAAATATAACTTATAAAAGAATTGATGATATAAATAAAAACAAATGAGTAATTCTATTTATGAATAATCAAAAAAATTAAAAACTAAAAATTTAATTCATAATTTGATTTAATATATGAGATGATAATAAAATTTTGTAATGTTCACAAATTACTTTTGAAATAAAAAAATAGAAGAAAAAAAACTCACTATAGCAATAATTACAGTTTGTTGGGTAATATAAAACAAGCCCGAAAGGATGAGCCATGAGCCGATTAGGTCTCGGCACAAAGTCAGAACTCAGAACAGCCCAGTATAAGAGCCTAGTCTTCGTTACCCTTTTTTAGAACCCTAAAAGCCCAATAGGCTTTGCATTTCCTCTTCGATCTCAAACCACACCGCTCTTTCTTTCTATCTTTCTCTGTTCTGAACTTCTGATCCTCACTCTAATTATTTTTCCGGCGGCCCTGCTTGATTTCTCAGGTAAACTTTCTAGGTTTTCTGCCCTCCCATTTACCTAAAATGCCTCTTCAATTTGCTACTTTATTCCTTCAGATTTTATCGGTTTATGCATATTTAGTTTTCATATGGTTTCCCAGTTTTCGAGTTCAAGGTTAAGTTAGAGTTTAATTTAAGCTTGTAGTTAAGTGTTTTTGGTAATTCAGCTAGTATTCATGTTTTATGCTTGATACTAATATGATATTATGCTTCCAACTCTCCTCAATTGTGTGTGTTCTTCTTCTTTTTGCTCAAAAGGGTGTTGATCCGGGATTCTGATATTAATTTTGTATTTGCTCTAGGGTTTAAGTTCAGTTGTTTAGGTTTGTCAACTTGATTTTCTTCATTCTTTTCTTGCTTTCTGCGATCATTATGTTTGGAAATGCTTGGATGTTTTGGACAAATCTGATATGGTAAAAATGGAATATTGAACAGGTATCCTTGGTATCTGCATTCCCATGCATTTGCACTTTCACAGTCTCGCTAATCCATGTGACTAATGTTTTAAACGGTATGATGAAATGGTTTAGTGGATATTGGACTGTTTGGGAATGCTTCATTGATTACTGACACGCCTCTTAAGCATGACCGCATCAGCTGAAATCCAATTTTGATTTGCTGATTCTAACTACTCATTGTTTGATCAGGTTGTAGGTTATAGTGTCAGTTGTGATTCTATTGAACAAGGATGGCAAAGAAGAAGAATCCTTTAGTTTTTATGGATGTGTCAATAGATGGTGATCCTTTTGAAAGGATGACTTTTGAGGTATTGTAAAGCAACATATGCAAGCTGACAAGAGTTCACATGTTTTTTTTTTTAAAATATATTTTGTCGTTCACCACTGTGTTTTTATCTTGAATAACAATACATTTTGTTTTGTTTTCCTTTGAAATTATAATTTTCATGTATTAATCAGTTTTCTTGGATTTTCAGCTCTTTCCTGATATTGCTCCCAAGACTGCAGAAAATTTCCGTGCCCTCTGTACAGGTGATTAAATAAAAGCTTTTCGAAACCCTTCCACAATGACATTCCATTATGACACTTCATGTGTAGCTTTTCAATCTGGAAATTTTATCAAGAATAATTCATCATTGTAAGCTTTTTTATTTTCCTGATTTATCATCTCCCTCCTCCTCAAGAAGCATTTGATGTTTAGGGGATAGGGAGTTTTCGGTTTTAATTGTTTACTACATATTTGCACACATTTATTCATATGTTTATTTTTCTCTTATTTCATTGGTTTGTCTTGACTTACAGGAGAAAAGGGCATTGGACCCAAAACTGGAAAAGCGTTGCACTACAAGGGTTCCTTTTTCCATCGCGTCATTAAAGGTTCCATGGCTCAGGTTTGTTGTCTTGTCTTACAATAAATCAGGATTTTCTCTAGTTTTTTCTTGTTGAATGTGGCTTAGATGTGGTATGTCTTTTTGTCAGTTACTATTGTTTATGCTGTAGGAAACAGGGATGATGGTCACGACTGCTTTTCTTGTGATGTAGTTTTAAGGTTGTACTTATCAAGTTGTCGATCGTCAAAACTTTACTAAAATTTGTTGTGTCGAACCCAAATTTTTGCACATTAATATCTTTTCTTGTAATTGTTGACTGATATTTAATGCCTTGTGCAGGGTGGTGATTTCGTTACAAGAGATGGTATGTCTTCCTTGTAGACCCAATTTTGACTTTTGTTTAGAGATGTAATTGACTTTACACAAGATTAGAGGGTTGCCCTCTACATGACTGCTGGTTGAAGTTGCTCTTGAAATTCTAATCCGAGTTGTTAAATATACATTTTTCAGGAACTAGTGGGGAAAGCATATATGATGGGAAATTTCCAGGTGAGTGGTCTTGTACCTTATTTGTGTTATGCACAAACTATTGTTGTTCATAATTTCTTTGTGATCATATAAATTAATTTATATTCTTATTTGAGGACACTATGAAACTGCTTAGACATGCTAAGGCATGTAGTCTTGTACTCTAAAGTAGTGGAAAAAATAATTCATTTAGAATTTGGCTGAAGGTTTCTATTTTGTAACTAATATTTGATTGGTGACAATGGGTAATTTGAACACTTGTTCAGATGAACCACCCAGGCTAAAGCATGATGCTCCTGGTCTTCTATCTATGACAACTGCTGATCGTGACACTGTTGGTTCACAATTCATTATTACCTTCAAGGCTAATCAGAATCTTGACAGGTAATTTTGTGTATTTGTATATTTATTCAGTCCACCCTGCCAAATATGTGCTTTGTTCAGTCTATATTTGATTCAGTTTTGGGTCCTGAGTTTGTCTGCTTGTTGTATGTGACAGAAAGTATGTAGTTTTCGGAAAGCTTGTGCAAGGAAATGAAGTGCTGAAGAAAATTGAAAATGTTGGTGATGAGGAAGGAATACCAACAGTAACTGTGAAAATAGTTAATTGTGGTGAAGTCAGTGAAGGTAATGGTTGTTTTGCCCTCATTGGGGGTTGCCTTTCTTAAGATGGGATATCGTGATTAAATTTAGGCTACGCTTACCAATTTTGCACATATAGGATGCTGCATGAGGCTTGACCTGTGTCATTTGCTAATTTTGCCTTCCCATCTTTTATCTTATCTGCAGGGAAAAGGAAAAATAAGTTGAAAAAGGGAAATGATGCTTCTGATGCTATCAGTTATGAAGCGAGAAGGAAAGGGAAGCATAAGAAATCTTCAGGAGACAGAAGAAAGAGGAGAAGAAGATATTATTCATCTGATTCAGAGAGTTCCTCAGATTCTGAGACAGAATCATCGGAATCTGATAGTGATTCTGATTCATATCTGTCATCATCCTCTGAGTCTGACATTAGTTCCTCAAGTGATGACAGACGCAAAAGGAGGAAGAGATCTTATAAACGAGAAAAATATAAGCATGGAAAAAGAGGAGATAGACGACGCGACAAAAAGAGAAAAAGGCATGATAAGAGATCAAAACGCAAATCAAAAAGGTTTTATGCTTATTATCCATTTATCCTTATAAGTTTCTTGTCATCTGGCAAATCACCTGTTAATAAACTCGATTCATGTGCATGCTTAGCTGAGCTTTTTGCTAATTCAGCTGTCTAAAGGACTCAAATCATTTGGAGATGTAATTGGAACTTTTTCACCCCCGAGTCCTGAATCCTGATACAATTTATGTTTCCTCCTATTCATTACCTATGGATTTTTTAATTCTTTTTTTTATTTGGATATGGCTGAATCAACACTGCATCTTGGTGAATTACTAAGTGCTGGGATTGGTATTTTCTTTGCTAATTGTATTAGTTGCATAAGGAGTCAATGATATACAAGCATATTAATGATAAGTATGATGCACGAGTTATTTGACACATGCATATTTTTCCATTCTGAGTTCGGTTGGTCACGTCATGTGTCCTCATTTAAGTGGCTCCATATGTTTTTGTCTCGCATATTTGGTGAAGTTTTATGGACGGTATCATTTCCCCCCTTGTAATAGTTGACAAGTGTTTTTTTATCTATCTTGTGTGAATCTCTTAGAATCTTCTTCAATCTGAGAAAAAACTAGGAGATAGTGCTTAAAAGTCATGGAAGACTTAACTTTGTTAAAAATCTTATGTAACTTGAATTATTTTATCCTCTCTGGTATAGGGCTACGGATAGCCTTACTGATAATGACAGTGAGAGTAAAACCGAAAGTAGCACTGATAACGACGGTGATATGCAAGGAAAAGTTCAGAAGGGTAAAGACCTTTCTAAGAAAAGTGGTAAGGGTTGGAGTTATTTCATCTTTCTCCTAGTAATATTCTGTTTTTCTGCTTATCCTGTGTATCTCAGTATCTGATCGGGCCGATTAGGAATGTTGTCACCCAGTTTTCTGGTTTTTATTGCTAAAGCTTTCAGATTTTCATAATCTGTTTGTGATATTTAAGGTTTTTCATTTGTCACCACACTATTAATGGGGTTATGAGATTATCTACATGGTGCAGTTCGGAGTCAATCCCCCTCAGTTGCAGAGAAAGAAATTTGTCACAGAAAAAGTGAAGAGGCTGATTTGCGTGTGAAGGAGCATGAAGGTCCCAAGGAAAATGGAAAGCAACAGAGCAATGGCATTGAAAAAGATGCTAAATCTGACAGAAGTGCAGAGAGACCACCTGATGTGGTAGATGATCACCCGAACAAATCTAGGTCTACTTTCCTTTTTCAGTTATTCTTTATAGTTAGCAGATCTTCCCAATCTGGTATTTTATTAAAAGTTGATGAGCAGGAGCCGAAATATTAGTCCAAAGAGCCCAAGGCGAAGTGTTAGCGGGAGTCCCCCACATTTTCCAGAGAGAAATGTAAGCAGGAGTCCTATTAGAAGTAGGAGCATGAACCCTGCGAGAAGCCTCAGCAAAAGCCCTTTGAGAGGTAGAAAGAGTAAAAGCATCAGTAGGAGTCCAGTGAGAGCAAGTTCTCGAAGAAGCATTAGCAGGAGCCCTGTAAGGTCCAGGTCCCGAAGAAGCCCAAGTAGGAGTCCACCCAGATCATCAGCAGGAGCACATTCTCGGAGAAGCATCAGCAGAAGTCCTGTGAGATCTTCTAGGCATAGCATCAGCCGAAGTTCTCAAAGATCTTCTCATAGAAGCAAAAGTAGGAGCTCAGGCAGGGCTCCTCCTAGGAGAAGCCCAAGCAGAAGTCCATTGAGGGAAACAAGTAGGAAGTATCGTCGTAGTTATTCAAGGAGCCCCACCCCGGTACGAAGGGTAAGGTCCCCTTCTGCTGATCGAGGTCGAGGTTTATCGAGAAGTGTTTCCCCTGATGCATCACCTAAGCGCATCAGAAGGGGTCGGGGTTTCAGTGAGCGATATTCCTATGCACGGAGATACAGAACCCCCTCTCCAGATCGTTCCCCTGTTAGGTCCTATCGTTACAGTGGTAGAATTGATAATGAGAGGTACACGTGCCATCATTTCTTTTACGTTGTCTTACCCTTGGGTTTTGTTTTTACCTACAACTATATTGTATATTAAAAATGGGGTTTTGCTCTTAATTGCCAATTCTAGGTACTCAAGATACAGGAGGTATTCACCTAGGCGTTATAGAAGCCCTCCTAGAGGAAGAACTCCTCCAAGGTCTAATATGCCATATACCATATGTTTTTTAAAGTCATCAATGGCTTGCTTATAGCTGGCATCTTTTTAAAACTATGCTATGCAGGTTCAGAGGCAGAAGAAGCCGGACACGAAGTCCATCTGTATCACCTAGCCCTCAGTATCGTAATCGTCGATATAGCCGTAGCCCTATTCGCAGTCGCTCTCCGGTTGATGCGAGCAGATCTCGTGCCTCTCCAAGGGCTGGGAGGCGAAGGTCCCCTTCTCAGAGCAGGAGCCGATCTGAATCAAGGTCCTCGTTGGACTCTCAGTCTCCAAAGCAGGCAAGCAAAGCAAGGTCAAGGTCAAGGTCATCTTCTGGAACACTAGATGGGAAAAAGGGCCTGGTCTCTTATGATGACGGCTCACCCGACTTGGGAAGGTGAGATAGGTTTTTGCTTTTAGTCTCTGATGACCCGCTCTTCTCTAACTGCACAGCACTGCACACTGTAGTTTTACCAAATTGTTGTTTCTAGTTTGTTGTCTTGTTTTGCCAGAGGTTGCGATTCGTAACTAAATATCCAATTTACCTTTTCCATTCACTTGGCTTGCTTTTAGGATATTTTGTAATTGCTTGGGGGTTGGATTCTTGTTAGTGCAGTATCCTTGATAGATGTGTTTGATGCATCAAAATAGGACTTATCCTAAAAAACTGGGAAATGAAACTTTGGTAATTCGCCGGGAATTAGTGGTGCTTTTATTAATTTACTTTTGGTATCATCACACTTCTTTCATTTACTTTTTATTAATTTAACAGTTAAAAGTGCTTAGGTAATGTAGTTTTTTATACTTATTGAATATGTTTGACATTTGATGCAATACTAATTAAAAATATATATGAAGTTTGAAATTATCGGAACAATGCTTAAAAATTTCAAGACCAAAGGTTTTCACACTTCTCTTCAACCTCTCCTTAAACCCAAATATTAAGCAATCTCTTGCAGACGTTGAAACCATAAATCACCTCAACTCCATAATCCTCTTCTCAATCTCCCCACCCGAGTCCACCAAGTTGCCTCTGCAGCCTTGCCATGCTCGACAAGTTCGGGGTCGCCGGAACAAGCTGTTTGGGTCAGGGCAGTCCAGGTGTTGATCCAAATGGTGAAAATCACTGACAGCAAATACCTTTCAGGGAATTCCCCGACCTTTTCTGGAACTTCCTTCAAGGTTGGATGAAGGGTTGAACACTTTGAAAAAGATGGAGCAGGTTGTTAGCTCCGAGCATAATGAGCAAGGAAGGCGCGGCTTAAATCCTTGTTCGACTGTAGTCTGTTGGAGGTAAGCGAGGGCTGCCTCGCCGATGCTTTGAATCTCCAGTGTTCGTAACTGTATTAGCTGATATCTTGGTTAAAGGATCCGCAAGAGCTCGATAGAAGGCTGGTATTTTGCTGAAGACGACGACGGAAGCTATTTTTGATTCCTACACTACTGACGGAAGTCGCATGTAATTCTAATGGACGTAATAACGATAGTAACACTACTTGCATATTTGATATAGTAATCTTAAAATTATAGCAAGTGTCTTATTTATTCTTTTTTATATAAATTTAAACGACACTTAATATCATTTCAACCGTGTATAGTTTTTTTTTCACTAACAGTAACAGTATGTTAAATAATAATCACTTCATTAGTTATTGTGAAAACAATTTTATTGTTTTGCTTTAAGCAGTAAATGAGTAAAGTGAAGTGAAGAAAGCCATTTGGGAAATTTCAACTTTGAACGTTGGAGGGCTAAAAAGTAAATAAAAGAGAAAATAAAGCTAACTTTTATCATTATAATTCCACGTCACTCACCCCATCTATCTATAAAACTGCTCACGTGCATGCAGCCCAAATTCCCACATTTCCTAAATCTTTCCCAATTTCATAGCATTACACCTTTTCCTTAATTTCTCATTCATAATCATTATTATATTAACTTCATGAGTTGAAAATTATTACGTATGTTATTTATTTATTTTAATACTAATTTAAAAAATATATTTTTTCATCAACTAAAGATGTAAGTATTAATTTTTTAAAATTATAACACCACATTAAAAAAACAATTCGTTTCATGAGAGTAATTGAGCAAGCACTATTTCTAAAAAAGTAATTGGTCGAGTATATTTAGTCGGTTGGTTAATAGGGACGTAGCTACTAAGGGGTCCACCTTGCAAAAAAAATATTTTTTTACTTTTGTCCTCTTATTTAAATTATTTTAAAAATTAATTTATTTCTGAATTTACCCCCACTTTCAAACATTTATGTTTTGCCCCCTAATTTCAAATCATGGCTCCGTCTCTGTTAGTCAAATTATTCATCTTTATACCCTTATATTCTCTTAAGTCATGGGTTTTAAACCCGCTAGGATCACTCTTCTTTTTCCCTCTAGAATCTCCCCTTTTCCTTCTCCTCTAGGTAAGATTAGGATTAGATTTAAAATTTGTAAAAAAAAAGTTTGAAGAAATAATGAGAAGCATTTGATAACTATATGCAAATTTTTTTAAAAATGATAATTGTGTTAATATAAATAATATTTAAGTATGTGATTTTATATATAATTATTATTTTCATATATTAAAGTAAAAAAAAGAATTTTAGTTATACAATTAGACAAATATTCAATTATTTTTCTTTTAATTTTATATGGTTTGGTTTGGAGCATTGGTCGTTCATGCATGGAAGCATTTCCCAAAGCAATTCTTTATGCTTTTTACAGCTTTTCTTTACTCATTCCCCAATAAAATTGTGGGAACTATAATTTCATTTTCATTTTTAGTTTTGGGAGTTAATTTGTGTTTGGATGATGAGATCAAGATTCAAGAGGGGAAAAGGAAATAAAAGTGAAAAAAGCCATTTACAGTGAAGAGAAAAGATGGTCAAAAATTTTGAACCTCGAAGACTTGTCTTCCCATCATTCAGCTTCCAACTATCTTTATCCAAACCCTACCATTTTCTCCCCCTCTTTATTTTTGTACCTATTTATTCTCCTTCATCTTCTTTCCATCAAAATATACTTTCAGATGTTAAATTCAAAACTTAAATCAATTACTTCATGAACACAAAGTTGAAGGACGAAAAAATTGCTATTTAATATTCGAGTTCCATCGTTTATAAATTCTATCCAGATTTATTAATTTGATTATACATTATAATGATAAGTCATGTATAATGTTGTTGTTAAGATGTTAAATTACGGTTAGATTTGTAATTATAGTTGTAAATCAATTTATAAAATTGTTTTTATAAGATATAAACAATTCAACAAATATGCAAACTCTTTTCCTTTTCCCGAAACTTAAAAAAAAATCTGGCGAAGTACTTAAACAATAAATTAATGGAAGTTAGCAGGGCGGTTCAAAGATTTTGGGGTCATGTGCAGTATATTAAAATGGGACACTTAATTTATAATCAATAAGAGATATAAGTTATTTTTTTCAACAAAAAATTAATTTATATACACACATAATTATATATACAAATCTATAATTTTTTTTTTACAAATAATTAATTTAATTTAAATTTTTTTATTTTGGGCCCTGTCTATTGAGGGCCCTGTGCAGTCGCTCCTATCGCGCCTGTCCAGAATCCCACCGAAAGTTAGCTTATGAGAGGTACCTAGTTGTGGCCATGCAATAACTTTTGCTTTAACCTCGACTACATCTCCATGGGAACGATCAAAACCTGACAAACACGAGTGAAGCCAACATATAATATACAATCTCTATGCTTCTTCAATTCTATGATGAAAACTGAGATTTGTTGGTTTTCGAAATCTTTGCGTTTGCTCAAAGAAAATCCATTGATTTATCGAAAACAATAATAATATTTGTGGAACCAAATATTTCAGTACATGGTTTCTGTCGAAAATAACAGTTTAGTCCCTAGTATTGGTTTCCAATATCTTTATTAAAAAAAGATAATTCGCAAAAACCCTTTTGACTTGCTTGAAATAAAAAAACAAAAAATGAAATTCCAAGTACATCAACAAAGGAATATTCATAAAAAATGGGAAAAGCAACCCTATTTTTTTCGTATATATAGTGAGCGTTAAGGGATGGGTATGTATGCTTCAATTATTATAATTAAAGGGAGACAGGAACCCCTACTTGGGTCATTCTAAGATAAGAATAAGTCGGCTTGGGGTCCCTTTGTTTTCTCTCTAAGGTTCTTTTGGAGAATTGTGGGATATTCATGTTGTCTGGTTAGAAATACTGACTTTGTTCCTCCTTATCCAATCCTCTTATTACTCAAAACAAAATTTTGATTAAATGCCTTTTAAAATTATTAAAAAATTAGTTAGACCCTAAATTATTGAAAGATATAAATTAAACCCTTTATTTTTTTTTTTGAAAATTTAGGTTAAGCTTTTATTTTTATGAAATAACTAAGTTGTCCCTCAAACTTTTTCACCAAGTTCTGCTACCGAAGGTAAGAACAAAAACCTTATGCCCTCTAAGTATGACCCTTTCTATGTCTCACACTAAAATACAATAAAAATTAAATTCTAAACTTTAACCTTAAATTTTACATCCTAAACCCCACACCCTAAAAAATACATCATGCTCCTAATTCCCTAAACCCTAAACTTAATTTTTTAAAGTAAGAGCATCAAAAGGGACAAAATTAAGGGGCAAACGATTTCCAACCCAGAAGCAATACCTCACTTGTTATTGTGAGATCAAACTAAACTTGACATTTTCTTTACCTTTTATTTATATAGATTTTTTATAAAAAGGATTAATTGTAAATTTTTCTATTTTCGAACATTTATGTTTTGTCCCTAATTTTTATTTCGGGTCTTTTTCTTGATTATGTGGTTGAATTTAATATATATTTTTGATATGTTTTGTGTTTTAATGTGATTTATTCATGTTATGAGAATGGGATTTGATAGTCAAGTACAGAATTGAAATTAAAATTAATGGAGAAATTCAATATTAATTTATGAGGAACATATATATAAAACTATAAAAGGGAGTTGGAGTATAAAGGGGAAAACATGCAGAAAGAAGGGCAAATAAGGAAGTAAATAAAATGATGGAATTATTAATTTGCATGTGCTCATGCACTTGCCACTCATTTACATGCAACTGGAAGCCCTAAAAAGGAGTTGAATTGGAGCTTTTTCTTCCCCTTTGGAACCTGATTTCAAATTTCCTTTATATCTTTTTCCAATTTTAGTTTATTGTGATTCCATTGTTCAAGGAAATTAAAGTGGCACGAGGAATATGAAAAAGAAAAGCCTAAGCCCCTCCACTGCCCAACCTACTTCTCAAGGTCTAATCCGCTATATAAATACCCAAACCCCCCCTTATTAAATTAAACCCACAACATCCTTTCTTCTCCACTCTCGTCTGCTTTCTCAAGGTCTGCACTTTTAGGTTTCATTATGAAGTTGTTGCATTGCATGGCTGATTATGTTTTGTTTAACTGTGTTGTAGAGGAGGAAATATGAACAGGCCAGGGGACTGGAATTGCAGGTCGTGCCAGCACCTCAACTTCCAGAGGAGGGACTCATGCCAGCGCTGTGGAGAACCCAGACCCGGTGGCGACTATGGAAGCTTTGGTGGTAGAGGTGGCTCGTCGTTCGGGTTCAGTACTGGACCCGATGTTAGGCCCGGTGACTGGTACTGCACCATGGGCAACTGCGGGGCTCACAACTTCGCCAGCAGATCAAGCTGCTTCAAATGTGGTGCAGCCAAAGATGAATCCTCTGGAGGATTTGAAAGTGACATCCCACGTATGAGGGGCTACAGCTTTGGAAGTGCCAGCTCCAGTCGCTCTAACTGGAAATCTGGAGACTGGATTTGCGCCAGGTTCATTTCATTGATTCACTGACTCACACAATAGACTATAGTAATATACATATATATATATATATGCAAAATGCATGATTGAACATAAAGTTGGACGTTAGAATTGATGAACAGTTGTTGATATGCATGAACATAAGGTCGGGTTGCAATGAACACAACTTTGCCAGCAGGATGGAATGTTTCAGATGCAATGCACCAAGGGACTCCGCCCACAAATCTTCATACTGAGATTAATAAAATGAAATTTCCATTTTTGGGTATATTCTTCTTCTTCTTCTTTTGAAATGTAAAGTAATTTCCTCACAAATTAAGACTTTGTGTATATATGACTTTGGTTTCAGGAACTGCTGCAGTCCCAGGAGAGAGATCGATGAGACATGGCAATCCCCGATGTTGCTTTCTTTCTGTCTGTCTTTCTTCGTTTTGTTTGTTTGTGTATGTTAGAGATGTTTAGATGAATCATGTTTGAAGGACATCATGCGGTAATATCAAAGTATATAGGGCATGCATGCATGTAATTGATGTTATGGTATCATCATCATCATCATCAGCGATGTTATATGATTTCAGTGTCTTTCTTTTTCTTCCTCTTTGATAAGACTGCTTTTTTGGGTTTGAAAATGGTCCAAGGAATATTTGATTATTGTGACTTGAAAAACCAGCAAATTGCTCACTTCTGCAAAGGCAAAGCAAAGTTAAAGAGGCTTATTCTTGGACCACAACAGGGATCTTTTGTTTAAACCAATGCAAGTATACCACAAAAATAATACTAGCATTTTATGAGCTAACATACGTTACAAAATCGACCGAATCTTAGTTTATTTGATATCATTATTGTCGCAACAAAAAATATTGTGAATTAGAGCACACTTAACATCAATGTGATGTATTGATTAAAATATAAAGATTTTTAGATTATTTTTTCTCAGAAAAATAATGAAACTCTCGGATCCAGCAGAAATGCACGCCCTAGTCCTACCAATGAGTTTCATAATTAATTATTCTTTCTATAATACATAGTATATAGTTTTGAGAGGTTAAACTTATTAATCAGCTGCTAATAATTATTATTATCATACATTGAGTAGTAAGAGGAAGAGATAATTATCTTCTATATATGTTGTACTTTGCAACGTTCAATGTACTAATGATAAGGCACAACGAAAAAGTTCGAGTCAACTAATTTTCAACCAAATTATTTATCCTTTTATGATTATTGGATGGGGTTAACTTTGAGTGATTTCTTTAATCAATAATTCACATAGGATTCCAAAGGTAGACTTCCATGGTTCCCTCTTTAGATTTTTGGTTCATTTTGAGTTTCGGGTATTAAACTACTAATATATAAAGGGAAGTGTTCTTTTTTAATGCCAAAGTGTTCATTGTAGTCTAGGGATGAAAAAGTTGGTGTAGTTAATAAAGACAAGATAAAGATTTGAGGGGTCATATGTATTTTATTTTAAAGAAATATTTGT
Source organism: Hibiscus tridactylites (assembly GCA_958450335.1). Taxonomy (NCBI): domain Eukaryota; kingdom Viridiplantae; phylum Streptophyta; class Magnoliopsida; order Malvales; family Malvaceae; genus Hibiscus; species Hibiscus tridactylites. The sequence continues at coordinate 89,399,981 of OY288282.1, forward strand.
TGATTTATTGTGTACGGGAAAAATTGACTCTGAAAATATTTTCGACCATTTGACAATGCATGCTCATTCACCCTGCTGCAGCTGCTGGTGTTCAAACCCGTAATCTTTAGGAACAATAATCGTTCTCTTAACCACTGAAGCAAGTTGATTCGTGCCAATATAAATTATTTTTAGTTGATATTTATAACCAAATATTAAATAAATTTAGAAAATAGAATGGTCAAAAAGTGAGCATGCAATATAAATCATTAGTGTGTGTCTGCTACTACAATCCATGATTTAGCTTTTAGTAAGATTCTTTGTTTCACTTTAAGCCTGGCTTTACGTTACTTCACTCCTCAATCCTCATTTGCGTTTGTTGATGTTTGTGAAGTGAATGTACTTACCATCCCATTGCACAATCTTGTCATAATTTCTTTATTGGCGTTTAATCATTAATATTGAAAGCCATTTTTTATTATTTTAAAATCTCTTCTCTTATAAATATCACCTTAACCAAAATTAGTATTTTTTTATTTTTTTAATCTTATAATACAAAATAATCTCTGAATTTAATAAATTTCATCAAATTAGTTCCTGATTTTATTTATCAAATTGTTTTGTGTATTAATAAATTTAGTCAAATTAACTCTTATTTTTTGGGGACAAGTTAGCTCCTAAAATTGATAAATTTGTTCGAATTGACCCTTAAATTCGGGGGGGGGGGGGACAAATTCACCATGAACTTATGAGTTGTTATAAAAAAATTCACGGGTCAAATTGACAATTCTAGTTCATGGGTTAATTTGGCCAAATCTGTAAAACTCATAGATCAATTTGATCTAAAAAAATTCAAGGGTCAATTTAATTAAATTTATCAACTTTATGGATCATCTTGGGTTTAAAATCTTTTTATTAGTTGTTAGTTTTCAACGATGAACATCCAAATATTGAAATTAGGGAAGTTCTAGGGTGAAACCTGTTAAAATGAGACTAAAATGAGGCGTGTACTTAAATTCTTACAAAAAAAAACCGTAAAAATTTATGTACATGTACCGAAATTGTTACAAAAGTAGTAAGAATTTATGTATATACATAAATGCTTATTACTTTTAAGTACATACCGAAATTCTTACAAAAATTATAAGAATTTATGTACATGTACCGAAATTATTACAAATTTTACCATTTTTGTAATGATTTATGTACATGTACCGAAATAATTACAAAAGTTGTAATAATTTATGTATATACCAAATTTTTTATTATTTTTTGTAAGAATTTCAGTATATATACATAAATCCTTACGATTTTTGTAAATATTTAAGTACACGCCTCATTTTAGTTTATTTTAACGGTTTTCTTTTAAACAAACCCATTAATATTATCTTTTCGTTTAAAGATTTAAAATTTATTATAATTTATATCTGAAGATCAATCAAATCGGAATCCAGCCAAATTTTACAATTCAAATCATTTTTTATTTTTCCGGAGCTATGGTATCGATGTTTATGCCCCCATTTTCAGTGCACTTGGTGCAATCATTGTTCAACATGATGGGAATATGATGTTTGTTTGGCTCTATTCGGTGGTGGAAGCATCCATGATTGGTGTACCAACCATCGCCAAAATTAAATCTACACCTTGTTTAAGATATTTAACATTTATAAATCCACAAAATTATTAGCAAGATGAAACAAGATAAAAAAAATTTGCCCCTTTTCGGTACCTTTATTTATACCTAATACTAAAAAATATTACAAAATTAAATTCCAAGCCCTAACCTTAAATTCTAAATTCTAAAATATACCCTCTATACCTTAAAAATACACCCTACCCTAAATTTCATAAGCCCTAACCATAAATCTTAACATAAAACACTAAATCCTAAACTCTAAACCTAATTTTAAGCTTGGGTATAAATAGGGACACCGACAAGAGACAGAAAATTTCCATCCGATGAAACAACAATCTATACAAAAAGTTATTTAATGCAAAGTCAATGTAAACTTTAATAAATGCAAGCTTATTTATTTCATGTGTTAAAGATTTAAATTCAATATTTAAGGGTAGAGTTTATAGTTTAGAACACGATAATTCAGAGTTAATAATTTGAATTTTAAATATACATGATATATGTTGAAAAATAATTAGTGATGATGTATCAAACTCCGACTAGTGTTAAACCTAATAAGATATGGAATAGGCAAAAAGCAACAAGGAAAAGAAAAAGACGAGTGATGGGGTAAATTGGTAGACGAAAGAAGAGCATAATCATGAGTTTAAAACATCCTTTAGGGCCCCTCTAAAGCCCTTGAAAACTGAATAAACTTGGTTTACTTTGAGTTGATAAATGGTTTGGAAAAGAAAACAACTGTGGTGGTCAATATTGAAAGCAAAGACAAAAAATCAAAGCCCTTTTTTTTCTTCTTAAAATAAAATAAATCCAAATTCAAAGCATGGAAATATAGAAAACTTTTATTTCTTTAAAGTAATGACTTTTGAAAACCAAGCATGTTGAAACTGGTTAAAGTTTGTGGCTTTTAAAAAAACCATTTTTACAGTTGGCAACTGCACTGTTTTTCAAAAGCTTAATGAGGGAGGAGAGGTGCGTTCTTCTTATGCAGTTTTTCACAGTGGAATTGCTTTAATTGCTGCCTCGGAATCTTTCTTCTTTTTATTTTTTGATATATATATATATATAAGATTAGTATTTTTTATGTATATATATAAGATTAGTATTTTTTTAAAAGAAGAAAGGTGGTTATCCAAGTGCCTCGTTAAAAAATATTCCTAACCTATGGTGGAGGAAAAAGAGTGCATTTGATAACCTACATGAAACAATCACACATCGGAACCATCCCTAACATCCTTAAGTAAAATATTCAAAACAAAATTCGGAGGTGGACTAAACACGACACCACCATTCACCATACTTAAACCATGTTTCACTAAAGCATCGCCTATTTTATTAACCTTGCGCGAAACTAAACGAATATTTACCTCCCAATCTTGCCGTAGTAACATCTTAATATGATAAATCAAAGGGTAATTCGCACCACCCATTGCCGGCAAATTAAGATGACAGACAACTTTCTTGTTATCTAATTCTACAAGAACACGACGAAAACTCAGCTCTCATGCATGTTTAAGGCTTTCCAACACACCCTAAAACTCCGAGTCTAACACTGAACAAATAGCAATCGACTTAGAATAACTCAAAATTCAGTCACCCATCGCATTCCAAATTACACCCCCACACGCCGTACGACCATCACCCTGAAATCGTACGGTAAATTAAGATTAGTATTTGATACACTGTTAGTATAAAAAAAGTTTGTACAAGCATGCCTATTTTCAAGCCTAAATTTAAAATCTAAATTTTTAACTTTAATACTTTAAAAATCTAACCACAAACTTTAACCCCAAAACCTTAAATTCTAAACCCTATAGTCTAAATTTAAAATTTATATGTATATTTCTCCATATTTTCTTTGTATCGTGTTAATAAGTTTAAAATTTGAGCCTTAATATTTGTGGTTATTTTGTTTACATATAATTTAATATAATATCTATATCAAGTTAATTTATCTTCACTCATAAATTAAAAAATATTAAACGCTTGAGTATATATAATCTCACATCATCTTACTTATTGTATCAGCGACGTACAAACTTAGCTTAGCGCAATCCATTGTTATCATTTTTTTCCAATCCTTATATTACAATATTCTTCATAAAAAAATTCATCATTGTAAAAGAAGCAAGAAACTTGTTATACAAGTCTAGGTTTTAAATTAAAGGTGTTCAATTTTTTCTCATAAAAAATGCCAATTAATTTTAAGACCCAATTTTCATAAGTAAACCCAGCCCAAATGGAAAGAAATAAAAATTAAAAATTATGAACTTGTTAAGAAAATATTCATAAACCTTAAAACTCAAATATTAAGATAAATTAGTACCCGACCCAATTTTCTTATTTCAAATCCAACACTAATATAGGTAAACAGAAGCCAGCCTAGCAATATTAATTTTCTTCTTTCCGAATCGCTAGTTTGAATATTTTTTCTCTAAAATTAATTTAATTAATTAACTATTTTTATAAATAATCCACTTCAATTAACACTTACAACTAGGGTTGTAAAAACAAGTCAGGACCTGAAAACCTGCCTGAAACCTGCTCGAGTCAGAACCTGATTTGACCCGAAAATTCGATGATTCGAACCCGAACTGTAACTGACTGTTGCTGACCCGAACCCGAGTTGAACCTGTTGCTGTAGCAACCGAACCCGAACTGCGTCCGACTGAAAACGACCCGAACCCGAATCTGACCTGTTAATTTTGACCTGAAACCCGACCTGCATCCGACTGAAACAAACCCGAACCCGAGACCGACCTGGCAAATTACCTGATATTATCCGACTGAATCGACCCGAGATCCGATTTTACCCGACCTGTTTTGAACCCGACCTGTTAATGGACCCGACCTGTTTTGAACCTGAACTGTTGTTGACCTGAACTAATGTAGACCTGGCTAAAAATGTTAAATAATTTAAAGTGTAAACTGTTCATTATAAACTTAATAATTTTTTAGTAGATTATGTTAATTTCATTACTTAGAAAAAATTTATCTTCCATTATACTTAGAAATTTGTCTTAATTTGAAACTACATTATGTATAATAAAATTATATACTTAGAAATTTGTTTAAGTATAAAAATATATATTATGTAAAATAAAATTATATACTTAAAAGATTTGTCATAATTTTTACTAAATATATAATATATTAATAATATATAGATAATATAATATATTAAACTTATTATGCTTTATTATATAATATATATTATGTTAACTTTATTATGTTCATAAACTTTATTATGTTCATAAAATTAAAATAAATACTAAATATAAGTTAGTATTATCTTTAACATAAAGTTAACGTTATTATACTTATATAACATGTGAAACAATTGTCTTTCAATTATATAATGTATTTTAGATGGGCCCCTAAAACCTATAATGTATAAATAATATATATATATATATATATATATATATATATATATATATATATATAAACTTATAAGTTATAAGTTATATAATGTATTTATAATATAATAATTGTTGTAAATAAAATAAAGAAGAACAAGAATAAGAACAAGAAGAACAAAGAGATGAGAGAAAGAGGGAGATTTGTATTATTCTCAAATATAGAATTGTATACAATGCCTTCAATGAATCATCTATTTATAGGCATAAGAAGTACATGATACATTAAACTCTAATTCATGGAGATAATATTCCTAATAATAAATAAATCAAACTCCTTTGATAAAGTTCTAATCATGATAGACATCCACATAGATAAATATTCATAACACTCCCCCTTGGATGTCTATGAAGATAATGTGCCTCGTTAAAACCTTACTAAGATAAAAACCCAGTGGGAAAAAAAAATTCTTTAGTGAAGGAAAAAGTGTACACACATCTTTGATACGCATAACTTGTTGCCTCATTAAAAACCTTACCGGGAAAACCCATTGGGACAAAACCTCGGTTAAGGGAAAAAGAGTGCAACGCGTATTTACTCCCCCTCATGAAAACATCATAGAAGATCTTTGAATCTTCATAATTTAATCTTGAATATCATTTTTCTAAAGATCGCGAGGGATGAAACTTTGGAGTAATATGTTCCATGATGTATCAACTTTCAAACTGAGATATACATCTTGCTTTATCTTCACACAAGATAGCTTTTATCATATCTTGTAAAAGTAAATCCACATATCTTTTGGATATGTTGGGTCAATAATCTTAGCCAAACACATTTTTTTGGCTTGCCTCGTGCATAACAATTATTTCTACGACATTTGAGGAGGCATCAACGAATGTTTGAAGATCTAAATGTAATGATCTTTGTATATTCATAGATATTTCTTAACCAACCAATATATAGTGCTTCAAGACCAAGAAAAGATATAATTATCTTTATTCACATCCAACAATCTTACAACTATTGGGATACTCAATAGCTATGCTCTATTCATATTGAATCTTCTTTAAGATTCTTTCAGCTTATGTCTATTCATAGACAAAAGAAATATATAAAAATGCTCGATCTTCAGGTCGAGATAAACTTGATGTCAAGACTCAAGTACTTGTATTGAAAGTACTTCATGAGTTTCCAATTTGAAGCTCTTTAGGAGTTCTAAAATTATCATAATGGATCTTGATCCAAACTCCTTTATAAAATACATAAGGAAATCTGATCATTCTTATAGTATTTTCTCAATTAGTATTCACTAAGGCGATTATACCAAATGCGCCAAAAATATTCATGAGACATGTTTAAATAAATTTCCTCAGAAATTTCCAAATGCTTATAGCATTTTAGATCCTTCAAGGATAAATATGGATCCACAAATAATTAGACGCATGTAAAATTTTCAAAACTGCCAAAGTAATTGCATCCACCATGAAGTAATTAAAACTTTTCATAAATCACAGTTTAAGTCGTATTTACGACTACTTATTTGTGCCTCACTTGTATTACACCTTTAGGTGTTTGGACTGGTGGTCCAAATACTTCTATTTTAGAAGTTCAAAGCGTCTTTCAACATTGGCCAATTCAATATCTATACTTCTGGATAGATTTTATAAAAGATCCTCGATTTCTTTCTTTACTTCTATAGAAGTATTTTATGTAAAATCGTTGTCGACAACTTTCCAATATTCTGGTTCCATTCTCGTAATGACATAACTCATCGAGATCTCTTCAAGTTTTCAATCTTTATTCCAGGTACCTGAAACTCTTCAAGAGTTTTATTATTTGTTATGTCTTGGGTCTCTTCAGGAGCACCCGCCTCCAATATATGACCATCTCATATTACTTTCTATTTACGAGAATTTTGATCATTGGAACCATTTCAACTATCATGCTTCAGGCATGATTTACATTATCTCGCCCTAATATGTACTTTAAACTTAGAGCATTTCAGCTGGTATATGAGACTTAATTACTCTCATTGGGTCAGTAAATATGTCTGGCAGTTGACATGTAATAACATGAATTATCTTATGAACTTTTAGTTCATATACGAGGATCTAGAAAATGATAATTCATTTTCCTCTATCCAGCTGATTATTATCTCCCCCTGATGTTGAGAAAAATCATGTCATAAATGATTCTCCAATTAATGTTTAAGAATTTAAACATAAAAGGAGACTCGTACTCAATATATATTCTCAACCCTTTTATTTACCCATTTTGTGCGTTGTGGTGGAGCAATTCATATCGCACATTCAAAAATCACAAAATGGGAAATGTATGGTTTCTGACCAAAAACCAATCATAACGGGGAGTTTATTATAACTCGTTGGCTTGATGCGTATAAGTGTTGCTATATGGAAACACCATATAAATAATAACTCTTTTGTTCTCATAGTTTAGCTATTAAATAGGAGGCATCCAATTGAAATTTTGCTAAACTATATTTTTCATAATCAATAGGCTTTGTAACAACTGATATAGCCTAAAATATAAATCCACTAGCTTTTCAAGATGAATAGTCTAACTGCATAATCTGAATATTTTTAGAATCAATCTCACAAACTTCTGGTTGTAAGTTGATAAAACAATGTAGATGCATCTACTAAAATCATATAAAACTTTCCACATTTGTGGATATATGGGCCCATATATCGTTCAGATATGCAAGACATACAGTCTCAACTTCAATACAAGAACTTTAAGTTCTAATTCTTTTGGTAAGTGGGATCATATATATCCTTTGAGAACAAACAACACAAGAACTTCAGGTTCTTTTAGTAAGTGGAATTTAATCAATTCCTTTAAGCAACACAAGAACTTCATGTTCTTTAATAAGTGGAATTTAATTCATTCCTTTGAGAATAAGCACCACAAGAACTACAGGTTCTTTTAATATATGTGCATGTAAATCTCAATAATTTCTGCACCATTGATCAGGATGGTCTAACCGATCATGCCAACTATATATATATATGTGTGCATATATCTCTGAACTTGTAAACTCCTTGTTTACCATAACATGTAATTCAATCTCACTCGTACATGTCTAGTACGACCATTAAAATTGTTCCTTTAAATAGGAATATATTTAGCTCTTTCGGAGCTTTCAATTGAAATTATCTTTTGGTAGTAATATATAGCTCTTCTAGAGCTTTCAACTGACTTTTTGGCTACCAAAACTTATATCAATATTGGCTTATTTCAAATGCCAATCGATAACATATATTATCTATAATTCCCAAAGGGATAGTTTGCGAACTCATATTGCTCTCTTTATGACTTTGACGAGTATAACGCACTGTGAATATGGAATAAAGTTCCATTTGACAATAACATATTTGCTCAACCAGAGCCTTTTGCGATATTAGTACTTCCGGATATAGTACTCACATTATTCCCTTGCATTTTAATCGAGAAATGCATAATTGTGCACCTTTCAAAATGTGCTTTGTTTCATTTACTTCAGGTAATGAAAATATGTACTTTGTATCATTCACTTCGAGGAATGAAAAATATAAAATATAGCACATCATATCAAGTCGATTATCTATCAGAGATAAACTTTCAAGTGCTCTTCCGAAGTATTGATATTTTAGTACTTTGAGAAATACTACTCATATTTTCCCTTGCATTTAAATGGGAAAATTATTTCTTATGCTTAAATACAATATGAGTACTTGCATTATCTGCTAGGCATAAATAGCCACAATTCTAGGCATAAATAGCCACAATTCTAGGCATAAATAGCCACAATTCATTGTATATTTTATTCCGGAAGTAATCATATTCTTCAAATAATAAATTAACATAAAACGTAAATAAATAATATATGAAATAAATAAACATAAAGCAAACTAACATAAATAAATAATAAATAAAACGAATTAACATAAAAATAAAATAAAATAAATCAATTATTCCTATTAGAGGTTATAAGGGAAATAAAATAAATGGTAAATTATTCCCTTCAAAGGTTATGAGAAAATTAACAATATCCAATTGAGTTGGATCAATAACGCCATAAACAAATTTTGTTTATATTTTATTTCATTTATCATTCATGATTATGGATAAAGTCCATAATACTTTGGCGTTTGACAAGTACGAAATCAATGGTTTATAACATCACATTGGTAAAAGGATTTCACTTCCTTAGAATGATCTTTATCACTCTTTTCATCCTTATAACTTTGCTACCAGCGGGTAGAAGTATTCTTCTTACGACTATATTTTTCATGTGTATATTCATAGTCTCGACCACGATCACTACTTTTAATGTGATTTTTTATTCATTCCATAATATAATCTCACATTCACTTCAAGGAATGGAGTAGAGCCAGTGGGCCTTTAAAACTTTTTTCACATATCCTTATCATAGAGAACAAAGATTTAATCCTCGTACGCGGCATTGTTAAACCTGTCCACAAGGTCCTTTAAAAACCTCCTTTAAGACCAGTAGCCTCGTAGAACGGGATGTCCAGCCAATTATACTTGGATTATATCGAAATTATGTCTCTAATTGAATAATGATTTACCATGTTTGCATTCACTTCAGGGAATGAAACATATTCAATAATTGCATGGAATAAACATCATGCTTGCATTCACTTCAGGGAATGCCCCATCATTGATAATTGCATGGAATAAACATCATGCTTGCATTCACTTCAGGGAATGCCCCATCATTGATAATCGCATGGAATAAACATCATGCTTTGCATTCACTTCAAGGAATGCCTCCCATAAAACTTTTTGGATCAAGAAGAATTTTCGTAACTTGAAATTGGGAGAAGTCTATGGTCGAGTTTTTCGACAAAGAAGAAAAATTGCTTTCGAGCAAATATAGACTTTATAACAATCTTTTTATAGATTGAAATTCACCATAATTTATCGCACATTAAAATCATAATTTAAAGAATGAAAATAAAATAAGAATTTACCGATATTAGTTTTCCTCTCGAGGAAAATGGAGACGTAGCAAATGACCAAAACATCTTCTCATAATGTCGTGTCTCTTTCCAAGTCATTTAAATACATGTAAAACTCAATTCATGGTTAAAATATCAATATCATCAAATAAAATATTATAAACACATATTGATCTTAATACAAAGTTCAATCATTGTGTCAAAAAATAAACATATATGAAACCATAATAATAAGATCTATATGTATGGATTGAATTGAATATATTAGAAATCAGAGGATCTATGTCATTTCTCTCTTTAAAAAAAAACTAAACCAACAAAGGTGTTTCATTAATGTACAGATCTTTGTTACTAAAAAAAAACCTTAAACCTAGAGTACGTATTTTAATTAATTTATATGAAAAACTACCATAGTTCTACGTACATAACTTTGTTATTCATAATTATAAAGTATAGTCAGTAAATCGAACATGCTTTACATGCACCATCATCGAACTTCATGAATTTACAAATATACAAACACAAATAATAATAATTAAGTATGAAAAGCATAAGCAGTTGAGTACCAAAGATGAAAACCCACAAATACTTTCGCTTAACAAACCTTAATCGATTCCATCGTTCCCTCTTCGTCTCTGTCGATCCGTCTTTTGGTTTGTGAGAAGCCACAAATTTATCTCTTTCCAATGTTCGAATAAAATCAAATATACTTCCAAAATTTTCAAAAAAAAATTAAAACAAAGTTAAAATATAAAGAGAAAGACAATCGGTAACTAAAAAAATAAGGAGAGAAAAAAAAACTTATCTTTGGTTTATTCTATAGTCGAATTCTTCCCGGTAACTTCTTTTGAATTATAACGATGAAGACCTCAGTTGATTAGAGTCTCGTGCTGATAACGTGTTGTAAATAAAATAAAGAAGAACAAGAATAAGAACAAGAAGAACAAAGAGATGAGAGAAAGAGGGAGATTTGTATTATTCTCAAATATAGAATTGTATACAATGCCTTCAATGAATCATCTATTTATAGGCATAAGAAGTACATGATACATTAAACTCTAATTCATGGAGATAATATTCCTAATAATAAATAAATCAAACTCCTTTGATAAAGTTCTAATCATGATAGACATCCACATAGATAAATATTCATAACAATAATTAATAATAAATAATAATTAGTAATAGTTTGGGCATTGGGTCTTTGGGCTCATATCCCACCACCCATTTATTTGAGATGGGCCCTAAAACCTACAATGTATAAATATAATATATATATATATATATATATAAACTTATAAGTTATATAATGTATTTATAATATAATAATTAATAATAAATAATAATTAGTAATAGTTTGGGTCTTGGGCCTTTGGGCTCATATCCCACCACCCATTTATTTGAGATGGGCCCCTAAAACCTATAATGTATAAATTTAATATATATATATATATAAACTTATAACTTATAAGTTATATAATGTATTTATGATATAATAATTAATAATAAATAATAATTAGTAATAGTTTGGGCCTTGGGCCTTTGGGCTCATATCCCACCACCCATTTATTTGAGATGGGCCCCTAAAACCGATAATATATATATATATATATATATATATATATATATATATAACTTATCACTTATAATTTATATAATGTATTTATAATATAATCATTAATAATAAATAATAATTAGTAATAGTTTGGGCCTTGGGCCTTTAGGCTCATATCCCACCACCCATTTATTTGAGATGGGCCTCTATAACCTATAATGTATAAATATAATATATATATATATATATATATATATATATATATATATATAAACTTATAACTTATAAGTTATATAATGTATTTATAATATAATAATTAATAATAAATAATAATTAGTAATAGTTCGGGCCTTGGGCCTTTGGGCTCATATCCCACCACTCATTTATTTGAGATGGGCCCCTAAAACCGATAATGTATAAATATATATATATAAACTTATAACTTATAATTTATATAATGTATTTATAATATAATAATTAATAATTAGTAATAGTTTGGGCCTTGGGCCTTTGGGCTCATATCCCACCACCCATTTATTTGAGATGGGTCTCTATAACCTATAATGTATAAATAATATATATATATATATATATATATATATATATATATATATATAAACTTATAACTTATAAGTTATATAATGTATTTATAATATAATAATTAATAATAAATAATAATTAGTAATAGTTCGGGCCTTGGGCCTTTGGGCTCATATCCCACCACCCATTTATTTGAGATGGGCCCCTAAAACCTATAATGTATATATATATATATATATATATATATATATATATATATATATATATATAAACTTATAACTTATAATTTATATAATGTATTTATAATATAATAAATAATAATTAATAATAGTTTGGGCCTTGGGCCTTTGGGCTCATATCCCACCACCCATTTATTTTAGATGGGCCCCTAAAACCTATAATGTATAAATATAATATATATATAAACTTATAACTTATAATTTATATAATAATTAGTAATAAATATTAATTAGTAATAGTTTGGGCCTTGGGTCTTTGGGCTCTTATCCCACCACCCATTTATTTTATATGGGCCCCTAAAACCTATAATGTATAAATATTATATATATATACATACATATATATATATATAAACTTATAACTTATATAATGTATTTATAATATAATAAATAATAATTAGTAATGGTTTGGGCGTTGGGCTTTTAGGCTCATATCCCACCACCCATTTATTTTAGATGGGCTCCTAAAACCTATAATGTATAAATAATATATATATATATATATATATATATATATATATATATATATATATATACAAACTTATAACTTATAAGTTATATAATGTATTTATAATATAATAATTAATAATAAATAATAGTTAGTAATAGTTTGGGCTTTGGGCCTTTGGGCTCATATCCCACCACCCATTTATTTTAGATGAGCCCCTAAAACCTATAATGTATAAATATAATATATATATATATATATAAACTTATAAGTTATATAATGTATTTATAATATAATAATTAATAATAAATAATAATTAGTAATAGTTTGGGCCTTGAGCCTTTGGGCTCATATCCCACCACCCATTTATTTGAGATGGGCCCCTAAAACCTATAATGTATAAATTTAATATATATATATATATATATATATATATAAACTTATAACTTATAAGTTATATAATGTATTTATGATATAATAATTAATAATAAATAATAATTAGTAATAGTTTGGGCCTTGGGCCTTTGGGCTCATATCCCACCACCCATTTATTTGAGATGGGCCCCTAAAACCGATAATATAAATATATATATATATATATATATATATATATATAAACTTATCACTTATAATTTATATAATGTATTTATAATATAATCATTAATAATAAATAATAATTAGTAATAGTTTGGGCCTTGGGCCTTTGTGCTCATATCCCACCACCCATTTATTTGAGATGGGACCCTAAAACCTATAATGTATAAATATAATATATATATATATATATATATATATATATATATATATATATAAACTTATAACTTATAAGTTATATAATGTATTTATAATATAATAATTAGTAATAGTTTGGGCCTTGGGCCTTTGGGCTCATATCCCACCACCCATTTATTTTAGATGGGCCCTAAAACCTATAATGTAGAAATATAATATATATATATATAAACTTGTAACTTATAAGTTATATAATGTATTTATATTATAATAATTAATAATAAATAATAATTAGTAATAGTTTGGGCCTTGGGCCTTTGGGCTCATATCCCACCACCCATTTATAGTAATTAATAATATCAATAACAAATAATAATTATTAATTGTTGGGCTTTGGACTAAATATTTTAGATGGGCTAAATATAATAATTAATAATAATTATTAATTGTTGGGCTTTGGGCTAAAAATTTTATATGTGCTAAATATTTTGTAGCCCTTTGAATTTTAGATGGGCTAAATATTTTATGGCCCTTTAAATTTTAGATGTTTTTCATTTAAGTCCTTTAAGTTTTAGTTTAATTCAATTGAGTTCAATTCAATTTATGTATTTAAATACATATATAAATACATATATTTTATATGTATATTTACGTATTTATATACATATATACACACATATATACATATATATATATATACATGTACATTATATATTATATATTAACATACATATATTTGTATAATATGTATTCATTATTATGTATGATATGTTTTATGTATAATGTATTAATAATTTAATATATACATATGTTTGTATAATATATATATATATATATACACAAATGTATATATACATGTATGTTGTTAGTATCATAGTATGTATTATGTATTATGTATATACATATACATGTATTTATGTATAATACATTACATATACATAAATACATTACATATACATAAATACATACATGTTTGTATAATATATAATTATATATTGTAATTTATATACATGTGAATACATAAAAATACATATATACACACATAATCACATATATTTATACTTATAAAGTTATTATAATAATTAAAAAGTTATATTATATTATAATAATTAATAAATAATATTAAATTATAATACATATGGGCGGGAAAATTTATTTTGAAACCGCTCAATTCCCAAATTGAATTTCAATTTGGGGTAAATTATAAATAAAGCCCTTTATATTATATAAGTTTTTTATTCAAGTCCTTTAAGTTTTAATTCAATTCAATTGAGTCCTTAAAACTTTATTTTTACTTCAAATTAACTCTTATTTATTATTTTTTCACTATAGTCCATAAAACTTTGTTTTTATTTAAAATTGAGCCTATTATAGTCCATAAAACTTTATTTTAGTCCAAATTAGCTCTTATTTATTATTATTTTTTCACTATAGTCCATAAAACTTTGTTTTTATTCAAAATTGTTCATTTCTGGTGAACCTGAATTAACCCGAACTGAAATGAACCCGACGACCTGAAATTACCCGACCTGAAATAAACCCGACCTGAAATGAAACCGACCTGAAATGAACCCGAACTGAAATGAACCCGAACTGAAATGAACCCGACCTGAAATTTACGTGACCTGCAATTTACCTGCCAATTAACTGATTTTACCCGACCTGTTTTTACCCGATCTGCAACGAGTTTGACCTGAAATGGACCCGACCTGAAAATTTACCCGACCTGAAATGGACCCGACCTGCAAATTACCCGACTGCAATGGATCCGCACCCGACCCGAGTCGAGTCAAAAATTATTTTTTTTACCTGAAATGACCTGTATCCGATTTTACCCGACCTGACAGAACCCGACCTGAAACCTGTCCGATTACCTGTTTTTACAACCCTACTTACAACTTACAAGTGGATTCATAGGTTTGGAATGAAATAGGAGAAGACCACATCATGTGTCTTGGATTTGAATAACCTAAATTAAAACAGCATAGACATAGACATGTTTGATGAAATGGTGTTTGGTCCAGGCTTACACTTACTATTTTTATAGGCCTTGGCCTTTACAAACTTTGTCCAATTGCTTAACCAACACCATTCTTTCTATACCCAATACTATTATCAACTAATATAATTATAATTTATAAGATAGTGTCTATTTATTAACCCTACTCTTTTTAATAAGACATATAACTTACAGATAAATTGTCAAATATATATCGCCGAAAATAATATTTTATTTTCTATTAAAACCATTTAATGGATTTTAATATCTACCATTTAAATATAATAGTTAGACATGCACCGCAGACTGCAAATGCAATGACGGATGGTTTAGCTCGATTGCATCTTGACGAATCAATTGGGTTCTATGGTTGCCCAAGTGCTGCAGGAAGCAGCTGTGAATGGTTGAGTCTTGTTTTTGGCTTTTATCTTGTTTTTATTTGATTTTGTAGTAGCTTTGTTTTAAGTCTTGTTTATTTCCTCATGTATCGTCATTAACATACGTACTACTTTTTTTCTATTTAAGATTATAGAAGTTTTTTATTGTGGCGAATGTTAATAGGCTTCTCTTTTTCCTATCAAAAAAATATTTACCATTTAAAAAAGTGATGGTTGTGTATATATTATACTATGAATATGGAATTAGTTAGGGTAAAGAGGATTTTGAGTCTCTCAAGCTTTATATTTATTCAATCTAACTTTTTTTCTTTCTCCCATGCAAGAATCTTGACAATATTTGACCAAATTAATTTCACAATACATGATTATAGTAAATCCCCCGAAGTCTTGCTATTTGCTCAATCTATAAGAATAGGAAACCCCAAAATCCAAATGTCCAACCTCAAACAACTTCCTCATCTACACGGACGAACACACACATAAAGACGAAGCTACTAAGCAAAGGTATTGACCCCACAAAACATCGACCCATCACTGAACAATGAACATGACCAAAAAGAGAGAAGTCTCCGAAATTGAATATTGAGCTGCGAATAGGCCTTCCCTCTTCAAGTACATCAATTTGATAGCAAAATCATATAATACATGTAGTTTTAAATTTATGTAGTTGTCCTCTGGTTTTGTATATTAGCAAATAGCAATAGGCTTTGGCAATGGACAATGGTTCATTGACATACTCAAATCTTTGATGAAACCTGTTCTTGAAGATTATTGGCTATTTTCATTTGGAAAAGATAATGCTTTTTTTGTCAATAAATCATATGACGCGATTTGATTGAGCTGATTTTTTTTAATGAGCGTTACAAAAATGGGCCAACGAAAATTACAATTTTTAATTCATGGGCAAAACGTCCGAAATAAGTGATAAAAAAGACAAGGCAATGCATAGATTAGGGACAAATACGCCTTTAAGCTTTTATAATATGGATAAATTTTCTATACACAGGCGGTGGAAACTTAAAGTTTCCACCGCCAGTGTATAAGATATTAATCCTTATAATATAATGCGAAGTTGGAGAGAAATTGAGTCCACCGACAGCCAAATGAGCGACAGATGCAGAGTGACTGGTAATAACCAGTAATTTGAGTACAGCTGTTACCAGCAAGGAAAAGAATGTATGTGTTGTTGTCCATTTTATGAAAGATATTAACGGTTAGCTGGGCACGTGTAATTATCTTACTGGTTATAAAGCTGAGGCAGCCAACTTTATAACGACGAAATGAGCAAAGCCGAGCACAAGTGGGTAACAGATAGCAACTGGTTCAGCCGGTGAGAATCGTTGCATATAAAGACAACATCTTAATAAAATTAAGAATTAAAAAAATAAGTGATAAAAAAGACAAGGCATTGAGCCCAAGATCAAGATCGAGTGAACAATTCACAAAGATCATATAGCTGGAATGCGTGAAGGGAAAATGGAGATGGCGTATTGAATGGGAGAAGATTGCCGACTGTCTCTTCTCATCTAAAACTCTTCTCTCTCGATCTGTAAAAGAATAGAAAAAAATAACCATGGAAGCAAGTGCAGGAATGGTGGCCGGATCTCACCGGAGGAACGAGTTGGTCCGGATTCGCCATGATTCTGACAGTGGGGTTTGTCTCTTAAACTAGCGCATATCTCATTCCATTATTTATTTTGATTTTGATCTGAGTTTGTTATCATGGAAAGTGAGTAGTCGTTGTTAGGATCTAAATGTTAGTAGGGCAGTGAGCACGATCGGATCTTTGAGATTCGGATCAGATTTTTTTATCCTAGAAGCTCATCTGTAGAATCTGGTCTTTTGAACTCCATTTAATACTTTGTCTTGCTCAAGATCGATGATTGTGGCTACTTGGTTTTGTATTTATGACAATAGCTCTCTATTCAGTTCAACTGCAATTTTTCAGAAGATTTCTAACAGCGATGATTCTCATTTCTAAATGCAGCCGAAACCGTTAAAGAATTTGAATGGACAGACATGTCAGATCTGTGGTGATAATGTTGGAGTTGGTGCCGCCGGTGATGTGTTTGTTGCTTGCAATGAGTGTGCCTTCCCAGTTTGCCGGCCTTGTTATGAGTATGAACGGAAAGATGGGACTCAGTGTTGTCCCCAGTGCAAGACTAGATACAAGAGGCATAAAGGTCTGTATGTTTCTTTGTTTGTTGTTTGCCGTTGAATTCCATTTTATGATTTTGGCATCTAAGAATTTATATCATGTGCGTAGTAAGTAATATCTGAATATTTCAGGGAGCCCTCGAGTGGAGGGAGATGATGATGAGGAAGATGTTGATGATTTGGAAAATGAGTTTGATTATCCTCAAGGGCACGGTAAGGCAAGGCAGCAGTGGCAGGGTGAAGATGTGGATCTTTCTTCATCCTCAAGACATGGATCTCAACAACCAATCCCCCTTCTAACCAATGGCCGTAGTACGGTAGGTATCTTATGTGCTTCTTCTGTCCCTATTCATTGCAATATTGCTTATTCTTTTGCTCGTTAGCTTCTTAACTCTTATGTATTGCCTAGCATGGTTTGGTTAAATCATAAGAAAACCTTTTTGTATTTGGGAAAGTGACTCCTTTTTTCTAATAGTCTCTGGTGATTTATGCTTTCCGCTACTTAAATTGTCATTTCTTTCTAACTGATAGGTCAACATTTTCAGGTTTCTGGAGAAATTGCTACACCTGACAATCAATCCGTGCGAACGACATCAGGTCCTTTGGGCCCTTCTGAAAAGAATGTTACCTTTTCTCCCTATGTGGACCCAAGGCAACCAGGTAATTAAGTTATTGTGTTTGTTTACAAGATCCCCCCTTCCTTGAAGGGTTTATTAACTGAATTGCTAATGTCATCTGTTTTTGTAGTCCCGGTGAGAATTGTGGACCCAACAAAGGACTTGAATTCTTATGGCCTTGGGAATGTTGATTGGAAGGAAAGGGTTGAAAGTTGGAAACTCAAACAGGATAAAAATGTGATGCATATGAACAATAGATACCCTGAAGGGAAGGGAGATCTAGAAGGAACTGGTTCAAATGGGGAGGAACTGCAAATGTAAGTTTATCTTTAGGACCTTATTACATTAAGTTTATATTTTCATCTTTAATTTTGTTCTTGTTTTTTTACTTAATTTTTTGGTTAAATTTGATTTTGGAGTATTGTCACTTTGTCATATTTCTATCTCTAAATACAATTTGTGTCTATTCTTTTTGACTTTGCAGACAACATTGATATGTTTTTTTTGCCCAGTCATCTGTGCATTTCACATTTGCATTTCTTTTTTCAAGTTTAATAGTTCTTGTTCTGCAGGGCTGATGATGCTCGTCAACCTTTGAGTCGTGTGGTGCCTATTTCTTCATCTCACCTGACCCCTTATCGTGTTGTCATCATTCTCCGTCTCATCATTTTGGGCTTTTTCTTGCAATATCGTGCAACACATCCAGTGAAAGATGCATATCCACTGTGGCTAACATCTGTTATCTGTGAGATTTGGTTTGCCTTATCATGGCTTCTAGATCAGTTTCCAAAATGGTATCCCATAAATCGTGAGACCTACCTTGACAGGCTAGCTTTGAGGTCAGTTAAGTTACTTCACTGATGGATCATTTCTTATGTGTCTGGCAAACTACCTTGCTTTCTCTCTCTGTCTGCCTGTGTATGTTTGGTGTGTTGTCTGTTATCATATTAATAATGGTTGACTCTATTTTCTAGATATGACCGAGATGGAGAACCATCACAGCTAGCCCCTGTAGATGTTTTTGTCAGTACAGTGGATCCACTCAAAGAGCCTCCGCTTGTCACAGCGAACACCGTCTTATCAATCCTTGCAGTGGATTATCCTGTGGACAAAGTAGCCTGCTACGTTTCAGATGATGGCTCAGCTATGTTGACTTTTGAAGCCCTCTCTGAAACTGCAGAGTTTGCAAGGAAGTGGGTGCCTTTCTGCAAGAAGCACAACATAGAGCCTAGAGCTCCTGAGTTTTATTTTGCTCAAAAGATTGATTATCTAAAGGACAAGATACAGCCATCCTTTGTCAAGGAGCGCCGTGCAATGAAGGTCAGTGTATTTCAGAGGAGTTCTCTGATTTTAATAAACTTTACTTTCTTGTTTTTGTCTAGATATTACCAAAGCATTGAGTGTAGATTTGGGTGTTAGCCTATAATTAAATTTGCTTCAAAATGATGAAGCTGTGGTTATATCTTGAGGTTCATGAAATAAAGGAAAAATAATAGTCTATTTGAATTGGTAAAAATATAGGAAAGAAAATAGATTGGTAAAGCATATGCCTTTTTTAAACATAGTTTCGTGCCTACTTGTAAGCTTTGCTTGAAACAGTCAACACCTTCATATATTTTCTTTGCATTTAGACACTGCATATATGAATATATAAGCAAAGAAATCTGCAGAAGGCTTAAAAAGGGTTCCTACCCAAGTACAAGGCAGATTTTTAGAAAATGAAACCTATAAAATCTAAAGAGATGTTTCTTCCACTCACTACTTCCTATTAAACTAAAAAAAGGATTTCACATACGTCAACATTGATAAAGGTGAATTCTTCTTTCAACAGAGAGAATATGAAGAATTCAAGGTGCGGATCAATGCCCTTGTTGCCAAAGCTCAGAAGATGCCTGAAGAAGGTTGGACAATGCAGGATGGTACGCCGTGGCCTGGAAACAACCCAAGAGATCATCCAGGAATGATACAGGTATTGTTCTTCAACTGAGTTGTATGACAGTAAAGTTGGTCGTGTGATTACTTACTATCATGATTCTTTTCATTTTATAATCTTTTTTTGTGTGGACCAACAGGTGTTTTTAGGTCACAGTGGAGGGCTTGATACTGATGGAAATGAACTACCTCGCCTTATCTATGTTTGGAGCCATGAATGCTTTGGTATGCCATTCTCAGCTAATTTTTCAGCATGTATTCCTTAAGCAGTCACACATGTCCTTTGCTCTTTTGGGGGCACTCTATGAGAAAAATGCATCATGTAACCGAAGTGTTTTAGAGCATAATATTTGTGTTACATACGTTCGCAATGAATATTAGCCAGTTTTTCATCACAAATATATCCTTTCAGATTTTCAGCACCTACAACCTCAGTTTCGCTTTCTAATTTGGCCATTTTATGCTTCACAGATTCGAGTTTCAGCTGTTCTTACCAATGGGGCATATTTGTTGAATGTCGATTGTGATCACTACTTCAATAACAGTAAAGCTCTTAAAGAAGCGATGTGTTTCATGATGGATCCTGCATATGGAAGAAAGACATGCTATGTACAGTTCCCTCAACGTTTTGATGGTATTGATTTGCACGATCGATATGCTAACAGAAATATTGTGTTCTTTGATGTAAGACCCACTTAATTTGTCTTCAAGATTGTGTTTCTTTCCAATTACTCGTTAATGGGGAATGGTAGTTCATTTTGTACTTGTATTTTGCAGATTAACTTGAAAGGGTTAGATGGCATCCAAGGCCCAGTCTATGTGGGAACTGGTTGTTGTTTCAACAGGCAAGCTCTATATGGCTACGATCCAGTTCTAACAGAAGCTGATTTGGAACCAAATATTATCATTAAGAGTTGTTGTGGTTCAAGAAAGAAGGGAAAGAGTGGAAATAAAAAATACATTGACAAGAAAAGGGCAGCTAAGAGAACTGAATCGACCATCCCTATTTTCAACATGGAAGACATTGAGGAGGGTGTTGAAGGTGGGTTTTTTTTGTCAAAACTACTCTTTCTGATTTTTTTTCCAATTGATTTGATTTTCTCTGCACCAGTCTGCGATCCCGTCGCTTTATTTTACACATGAAATCGTGTGTGGATTCCCACTTCTGCATGGCTGCCATAAGATTTTCGTTATATTGTAATTTTCCAGCATCAATATTATTCAATATCACTCCATTTGCATAAGAGTATACTAGCGGATTCCATTTTGATTAAGTGAGCATGAAGATGATGGTAGTGTTAGAATGCTCGTCCACTATGTGGTTTTAATTTCTTTTATTGTTTTCTGCAGGTTATGATGATGAAAGGTCTCTTCTTATGTCTCAGAAGAGCTTAGAGAAGCGATTTGGTCAGTCCCCGGTATTTATTGCAGCTACCTTCATGGAACAAGGAGGCATTCCACCATCCACAAATCCCGCAACTCTTTTAAAAGAAGCAATCCATGTAATTAGTTGTGGATATGAGGACAAGACTGAATGGGGCAAGGAGGTCAGTTAGTGAAGTATCACGGCCTTTATTAGCGCCTAACCCCAGTTTCCCTTGTTATATGCACTAACTCTTTTGTTTTTTTCTCTTGTGAGCAGATTGGATGGATTTATGGTTCTGTTACAGAAGATATTTTAACTGGTTTTAAGATGCATGCCCGTGGGTGGATATCAATTTATTGCATGCCTCCTCGTCCAGCATTTAAGGGATCTGCTCCTATCAATCTTTCTGATCGTTTGAACCAAGTTCTTCGATGGGCCTTGGGTTCTATCGAGATTTTGCTGAGCAGGCATTGCCCCATCTGGTATGGTTACAAAGGAAGACTGAGGCTTCTAGAGAGACTGGCATACATTAACACCATTGTTTACCCCCTTACCTCTATTCCTTTGCTTGCTTACTGTATGCTTCCGGCCTTTTGCCTTCTGACCGGAAAATTTATCATTCCCGAGGTAAGTGATCATTATACCTTCACTTTTTGCTTGAAAATGGATTTCTAACCCTGCAATCCTCTAAAAACTATTTTCTGACACTAATGTTGTTTCTCCAAATTTTATGCAGATAAGCAACTATGCTAGCATGTGGTTCATTCTCCTTTTCGTCTCCATTTTTGCCACGGGAATACTTGAGCTTAGGTGGAGTGGTGTCAGTATTGAAGACTGGTGGAGAAATGAGCAGTTCTGGGTCATTGGTGGGACATCAGCTCATCTCTTTGCTGTTTTCCAGGGTCTTCTGAAAGTTCTTGCTGGAATAGATACAAACTTTACTGTCACTTCAAAGGCATCTGACGAAGATGGCGACTTTGCGGAGCTTTATGTTTTCAAATGGACATCACTTCTCATTCCTCCGACCACGGTGCTTATTATCAACATGGTGGGAATCGTGGCTGGTGTATCATATGCTATAAACAGTGGTTACCAATCATGGGGACCGCTTTTCGGAAGGCTTTTCTTTGCAATATGGGTGATTGCTCATTTGTATCCATTCTTGAAAGGTCTGTTGGGTCGTCAGAATCGCACCCCTACAATCGTCATCGTGTGGTCTATACTTCTCGCTTCTATCTTCTCGTTGCTGTGGGTGCGTATCGACCCCTTCACCTCAGATGCTACAAAAGCTGCTGCAAACGGTCAGTGTGGCATCAACTGTTAGTTTCGTTTTCGGATCATTTTATCCCAGTAAATGCTCTCTCTCTCCATCAAGTTGGCTATTGTGTATATAACCAAAAAGAGAGATGTTACAGCCATGAATGTGTGTGTGGAGGAATTTATATGTTTTATGACACATATGGAGAGGCCTAAGACCAAGAACCCTACATCTTTTTGTTCACTTCCATTCTTCTACAGTGTATTGGTTGATGTTGTGTAATTTATAACTTCTTTCGATTATTTAGACACATTTTATTTTATTTGATCATTCAATTGAGATTTGGTTATACAATCATTGTATTTTTGTTAATATGTATGTTCGGCTTACGATTTATGTCTGAAGTATGAAGTTGTCCCACTTAACAATATCATTTTTAAAGTTTAAACTCACGTTATAAGTGCAATATTAACTACTAATGCACCCAACCAACACTACGTTATTATTAAATTGTAAGTAAGTTGTAACTAAGGGTATCTTTTGATTTTTATTTTACTTTACGAAAAATCTCAATATTTTTTTAAATATATTTTATAATTGTAATAATTTTTTACTTAATCTAACGTTTTCCACAGAAATTATTGAATAGAATAATTAGTTAAATTGCTACTTAGTACTTAATGTTGAGAAATATTAATTTGATTTTTTTAAATAATTATAGTTTAAAAATATATACTATCTTTTTTGTTCTTTTTTATAAAAGAGACAAACTATTATATTTGATTTTATCTAAAAACCATTTAAAATAATAAAAACGTTATATTATTTAAGATTAAAATTACGAAATAAATCAATTCAAAAAAAAATACGAAGAAACAATATTTGATCTAACAAATAAAGATAATTGTATTTAGTATTTAATTTTATTAATTATCAATCAATTTTATAATATAAACCCAATACTAAAAAAATAATATTTAATAACAGACACAATTTTTTATTTTATTTTATATAATGTTACTTGTAATTTGTAAAAGTAAATCCAAACTTAATTAATTTCCTTCTGTTGGTTCTATCCAATACTCACAATAATGAAAATTTTATAAAATAAGAATAAAAAGATATTTGTTTGAAACCAATCCAAATAATCGATTCCATCGAAAAGCATGGAAAACCCCCGATAAAAGAGGAGGGGAAGTGGAATTCAAGGGTTTTTGATCTCATCTTCTCCCCCTTTGGTTTGTTTTGTGATATAAATATTGAGGCTTTTTGTTTTGTTCTCTCTCTGTAAACAACGAGAATGGTGGGAACAACAGCAGCAGTGGATTCATCAGCCTCCAACAACAAGAAGAACCGTATCCAAGTCTCCAATACCCAGAAACCCCTCTTCTTCTACGTTAATCTCGCCAAGGTTTCTTCTTTCTGAATTTCTCTCTCTCGGTGATTAATGAATTATATTAGACTTTAAGTTATGATTTTGGGTTTTCTTTTCGAGATTTTTGATCATGATGTGAAAAATGGGAATTATATGAACAAAAAATAGATTTTTCTTAGTTGTTTATACAGTTATTTTACTCCCTTTTGGCAGAGGTACATGCAGCAATACAATGAGGTGGAACTCTCAGCTCTTGGAATGGGTATTCTTTCTTTTGCACTTAGTTTCACATGTTTGGTTTACTCATATAAATTGATTGCTTCGCCTTCAACCTGTGTGGCTAACACACTATGGAGCTGGCAAACTGTTTTATTCTTGTTACCTTTCGTGTGATCAAAGGAACAAAGTGAAGGATTTGTTTTACAACACTTGGGTTGAAATACAAGACATTACCTTGACATATACGGAACGTGATTTATGATTGTGTTGCAATGCGGCTCATCTTGGTTAAGTTTTTACTGTTGTGGGAAAACATATTGTGTGACTATTTTACTTATTGTAACTCTGCCTCACAGCTATTGCTACTGTTGTTACCATTGCTGAGATATTGAAGAACAATGGGCTGGCCATTGAGAAAAGTGAGTCTTACTGTTCCTTAACAAGATACCATTTAGCTTTCATCTCATTTTCATAATTCAAACTTAGTATCCTGATCTGTGTATATGACAGAAATCATGACTTCTACCATTGACATGAGAGAGGAATCAGGTGGACGACCGGTACAAAAGGCAAAAGTAAGTTGTACGACTATTAATTTGTAGGTTAGAAGGGATTAATAATATATTGTAAAATTCACCTTACATGAATTCTCAGGATCTTGGTTGAACTTATCTTATTGATATCTGTTATATTGTAGATTGAAATACTGCTGGGGAAGTCGGACAAGTTTGATGAGTTGATGGCAGCCGCTGCCGAGGAAGCCTTAGATAATGAGTAAAGCTAAGCTAAGAATAAGATGCTCCCTTAATGAGCATCTTTAACAGTTGTGTTCTTGTTTGCTTGTGAGTGAAGCATAGTCAGTTTGATGACATTTTAGGAATTTTTGTAAACTACTATTGCCGTTTATTATTCAATATTCAAATTTGTTGCCAATCCCTTTCTTCTGCAGTCCTATATGATTCCGTAGTCAGTTAAAATTGCACAGTAAAAAGAATAACACTTCTCATACACCGGAAAACATGTTAATCTCTCGCAGGAAAAATAACTTTCATCATTATTTCTTCCCTTGCAAACGCTGCAACCTGAACTGATCCCTCGACAAAAATAATTCAGGAGAAAAATCTTTAAAAAAATGAACCCAAAACGTATGCCATCTCATTCTTGTGTTCAAAAGATGAGTTATTCCATTTTGAACAGAAACTCTATGCTTCATCATCTTTGTCAACCAGTATCCTTTTGCATGCTTCATAGCACATGAAAGAAATCCCAGCAGCAGGTACCAATTTCATGCAACTTGGACCCAATCCTTTATACAGACCACGAATCCCTTCTTGTTCAAGAATGCTTGCGAGTGCATGCACCACGTTCTTGTAGACCTGTCTTCCATGGAGAGCTCCAACCTGCATTTGCTTACGAGCCACCTCCAGCGGGAATGTTGCACTACTTGAAATGGCCCCAGCTAGTGATCCGATTAAAAGAGTTTCGATATTCCCTATTTTTTCCTCTTTAGATATCTTACGGTACACTTTCCGTAAAGTATCATATGCAAAATAATTAGTGGCTGCATACGGAATTACTCCGATGAGACTAGGGGCAAGGCCTCTGTAAAGTTCAGCAGGGCCCTCCTTTTGCAGTATTTTTAAGAAAGCATCAAGTATACCATCATACATATTCTTCTGCAAAATTAACAAGTCTCAGATCTAAGTGAAAACACACTTCTACTCTATGAATTGCAAATTCTGGACTATTTACCTCGATGGTTATTCGAGTCTTGACTAACTCAAGAGGATAGGTCACCAAAGTTGAGCTGACTCCAGCACAGGCTCCGGCAACTAATGAGGCAGGAATTGGTATTTTTGATTCTTTCCCAGGTTTGGGTGACAACAGCTTATTCACGGTGTCGAAAGCAAATAGCTGCACTACGTGGGAAATATGTATAAGAACATGTCAGGAATTAAATGCAACCCTCTTTTGACTAAAGGAAACTAATATGTTTCAATATAAATAGTGCATATAATCATAATATCATAAAGATGCAGCTTAGCCTTTGCACTGCCATTTTGTTAGCCCATCAGCTTAAAATGGGAGAAAAAATTTATTAGCAATTAGTAGCATAACCAAAGACGACAAAGTGTACATAGCTTGGAACTCACGGCAGCAATGTTCGCCAACAAGAGATCTAGTGAAAACAATACCCGTACTTGTCTTGCTTATCTTTTAGGAAGAAGAGAACCCTAAAGAAGACTATCCTCTTATTATATATTCTAAACCAAAATCAATTGCATATTCAATTGATGATACTTAACCAGATAGAAGAAAGTGGCAGCAAGTAGATGTTTATTGAGATACCTTACAACAGCAACAGCTATTGCCGGCTAAGAATTAACTAAGACATGGAAACATCATTCAGTGAGAATTAATTGGCTTTGAATGGAGCAGAAAGGTGAAACAGTATATGCATAGAATGTTCATTATGATGGAAATTCATTCACTTCTTTTCTATCATGCTGTCTTGACCACCATATCGATGACATGTCCAAAAAATAGAACAGTAAGAAAAATTTTTCTACCCCTTTTATTTACTGTTTTATGCTTGTTCTATCCCAAAATGGTTGGCACCAAGAGACTCTTTAAAGGATTAAAGAAATATCATAATGATGACGCCTGTGTATTTAGTATTTACCAAATAGCTTATCCAAAGTATGAATCTTAATAGTTTGAATACGGAAACACGACAGTATGAATGAACCAAAATGACTTTATACTACACAAAGAACACCACAAAGCTATAAACCAAGCAAGTAACTAACCAGCATGGCAATATCCAGTACCATAAAATTACAAAACAAATGAATAAAAATACCATTTGCCATTCAGGGATTTATTACCTCTATCGCCTTGCTAGGTGCAACTCGAATAACATTAACAAGATTTCCCCTAAACAGCCCTTTCCACCCATCAGTCTGCAATATATTATGGAACACCTCAGTTGTAGAATTCCCACTGCTCCCAACCATCAAATGTGTCCTTATTGTCTCTAATGGCGCAACGCAAGTCCTTGAAACCGCCCCAGCAATGCCACCGCTTATTAACCTTCTTAATGAAGGATTGGAAACCTTGATTTTCAGTTTTAGGCCAACTTTCTTCTTCTTTTTCGAGGCCTCTTCACCTTCCATCAACCCGACAACCTGAATTGGTAAATACTTCACGAACAAATCGGAAAATGGAGGTTTGGTTCCACCATTGTCACGGGGATTTGGAGAGTTGGGTGAAACGCCAAATCCCATTCCCATTTGACCGACGCTTGCAAATAAGCCACCTGGATAAGAGTTACTCGGTTCGGGACTCCATTGATACCCCAAATCACATATAGAGAAAAACCCATCTCTCTTATCATCGAACAACGGCATTCCTCTCTTGCTCATAATTGAAAAAAAAAATCAGAGAAATTTGTTAGAAAAAAGCCTTTGTTCTAGGGTTATTGAATCCGTTTTTTCATTGTTTTAAGAGAACCGAGGGTGGTTGTGAAGTAAAGAATCGACTTTGAACAAACAGGCGCGTAAAAAATCCATTTTTTGAAGAACCTAAAGAAAAGCAGCGATGGAAACAAGAGATGAAGAAAATTTTAGAACCCTTAGAATGGAAGGGGGGTGATAAAACAACAGGTAGGGTAGGTGAATGAATCCGATTCTCCCAAACAGAGTCTTTCCCTTATAATAGAAAATGAAGAATAAAAAAAGGGAAGTATATAAATATTGAAAAGGGTAGGGAAGATGATGTTAGGTTACAAACGGAATGATTCTGAAGCTGCTCTTCTCTTCTCTTCTGTATCTTTGGAGATTTCAGTAATTTGCTGTGTTTTGAATATTGATTTTTACGGGAAACAGAGCAATGGAATCCATTACTATTAGAATTAAATCACCATAGCTGTTTTGAATATTAATTTGCTTTGCACTTTATTTATGTCTATATAATTGCAGTGATATTAGCGCCAAATTAGTGCTGTTATTATTATAGCGCAAAGCAACGCTCTAAGCCACTCGATCCATTCTACAGAACAAGGCAAAGCAAAGCAAGATCCTCGAATCATGCACAACGTACACAGTACCTAATTATAACTAAAGCAATTGAGATAAAAATATACAACTAAAGTAATATATTTATATGAATTTTATATAAAACAAAATATATTATATTGTATAATTTTGTCATATACTTGTTTCTTCTTCTTAATTGTTTATACAATATTCTATTTTATTATTTAATTTATGTAACATCCGTTATTTTAGCTCACCCCTTATGTCCTAGTGGTAAAGGATGATATAATTCAACCAGGTGGCCCGGGTTCGAGCACCAGTTCTGCACAATATATGTGACCTATAAAAAAAACTAAAAAAGTTAAACAAATGCTATCCTTGTATCACACCACCATCCTTAAAAAAAATAATGGGGATTCAATAATTTTAAATATATGTTTAAAATAGTATAGAAAATCACGTTAAATTAGAGTGAGAGTGTTGTGTTATATAAATCTAGTCTTTTAAAATATCAAATTCTTGGTGGAATTTTATAGTATATCAGGCAACCAAATAAAAACAAATCATCAATATCAGATTTCAGTGCAAACCAAGAAGTATAACTGGCCCACATTAAATACATAAAATAAAATGCAAGAAATTGTTATATAAAAACAGGGGATTTATGGGACTAAGTTCAACAATAAACTAAATAAATACTCAGTCAAAAAAATTATAAAGTATAAAACTGGATCCCCTTTTAGGAAGGGTGACCATTTCCCCCTGGGAAGTGGGAACATGTATTATCCAAAGGGCAAAATACATGTCACTTATGTTTTGAATTTTTTTCCTATTAATAAAACAATGTCTATGAACCCGGAGAAAGTATACAACTCAATAAAAATTTACCTGTCATCAACAGGCTGCTCAGTTGCTCGCGTCCGAAAAGGGAGGAAACCAGTGGAGGACATTGTATTTAAGTGGTGACCAAAAGCACCAGTCCTTGTGCACAGATGGATGAAGTAACTAGAAGTAAAATGCAAAATCTAGAATAAACTCTTACAGGCCTCAACCTCCTGTGCATCCAACAGAGCTTCCCCCGAAGGATTTGAGCTAACGATTCTCATTGTTGCATCAAATACAGCTTTCTGGTAGAAGTCATCTTCCATCTTCTTGAGGATTTCCTTCACCACCTTGAAATCTAAACCCCCAGCCAAAACAAGTTTCCCAATTATTTCTCCAAAATTATTTGGTGCTTTTGGTAAGTCAATGCCAATGTCATCCAACAAGGCACCATAGAGCATGCATCCAGTCCCAATGTCTCTAGCTGTGACAACTTTCTTCGTAAACAAGTACTCCAGAAGCTTTGAAACTGGCTCAACACAAGGTGGGCTTTTCTCTAAGGCAATCGAGATTGCTTCTTTAACAACCTCGGGGTGGTATGCAGGAGATTTTAGTTCCTCCACGCACT
Organism: Hibiscus tridactylites; assembly: GCA_958450335.1. Classification (NCBI taxonomy): domain Eukaryota; kingdom Viridiplantae; phylum Streptophyta; class Magnoliopsida; order Malvales; family Malvaceae; genus Hibiscus; species Hibiscus tridactylites. Next base: position 89,430,266 of record OY288282.1, read on the forward strand.
GCAATGCTTCATCCAGCAGCCTAATGCTGAAATATTCCTCCAACAGTGCCCGTGTTTTTCTCAGTAGATCATCGGGATTAAGTCTGGAAGCCTGAGTTGGTGGTGGAGACACAGCAGCCACCGGAGCAGGTTTGGCAGAAAGAGAAGGTTGTGCAACAGGTTCAGCGCCTAAAATTGAGTTGGAAGGCCTAGAAGGAGGGGTTGAACTACCCTGCAACAGGGCACTTGTCTTACCACTCATCAGGCCACTGCTACCTTGAGGTAACAGCCTTGGATTCATTGGTGCCGACTTATTGGTTAATGGTGATGGGGCATGCCCTCCAGGTTGTGTACCCTGTCCATCACCCCTTTGCATTGACCGGGTTTTGGGAACCTCCCAACTATCATTGTCCATTCCAGGCATACCAGGCATTCTCCTAGTTCCTGGCATTCCAGGCATCATACCCCCACTACCAGGACGATTGATAGGAAAACCCCCAGAACCAGGACTCACTGGACCAGCAGAAACAACACGGTTATTCCTAATACTTGCAGTAGCACCTGGGCGCAGCCCAAGATTTTTTTCAGCCTCCGAATGGATTTCTGTGATTGTTTTGGCTTTCACCTACAAAAATCAAATAAAAAAGAGATACCAAAACCCGTTAAAATGGACATGTAAACAGTGTATCAAATCTAAGATAGATACATTGATTGCCTTTATGAGTTACCTCCTCACGCCTGGGAACCCAGTTGTTTGCACGCAGATCAAGAACATCACGAACCAAAAATCTCAATCTTGGTGCAAGCTGAGGATTTGTAGTTAATTCCTTCAGTCTATTGAAGTAGACATCATTTATACGCCGTGATTTTGGACTCCCATCAAGCTGCTTACCAATAATGTTGAAAAACTGACAAATGGCTTCAACATTCTCCTCGGCAGGACAAACTTTTGTATCAGGACCCAAAAGCTCCTGTTCACCGGAATAAGCAAAACATATACACACGTATTAGTAAATTACTAAAACCCAAGTTCGATTCATAAGGCCAGGAGAAACAAAGTATCGTCGATAACCTGTACAATGTGATGCACTATCTTCTCAGGTACCATTCTCTGCTTCAGAAGCTCACCAATTAAACGAATGTTACCAAGAGTCCGAAGTTTGACTATCCTTTCTTTATCTCTACGCTCGATCTCTTGTTCAGGGGCAATCATCTGCCCCACTTCTTGTCTGAGCTTGTCAGCTCCCTCAAATGCCTCCTGGCAGTTATTCAAGATGACTCGCTTAAATGTGATCTCTTTTCCACCAGGTTCATCAGATGGGAATGAAGGGAGCTTATCGTTAAGATCAGAACACAAAAGTGCATACATAGGACAAAATGTGGGCTCCAGAACAGCCTTATCAAAAATCAGAGAAATAACACCCTATAAAGAGAGGGAGACATCATCAGTAATATATTATAACAAAAGATGTAGGAAAGAAAACAAAGTGTGTAAGTTTACATTTATACAAATAGAATTATACAGACGGGTGAAATAAAAAAGAATAGAGATGCAAACAACAACCTTCAAGATATCAGCTGACGTGATACCAGAATCAATAAGTTGACCCTTCAGAAGATCATACTTCTCAGGAGTCAACTTGTTCAGTATTCTGCACATATAACACAACCATTCAGAAATAACAGTAATTCACTGCCAAACCCATAAATTCGTAGTGGAAAAAAGATCATACTCGACAAAAACAAAACCACTAAGCATGTTTGCAAGTTTTTTTTAATGGAAACCATGGCAGCATGGAGTAATCATAAGATACATTTGCAATTCACACTATTGTCAAATTTAACTCAGAATTCAAGAACTTGATAGACCCTAACAGATTCCAAAGAAATTCATGGAAATACCTCGTTTCTGTAAATAGAACACACAAGGTTAGTTCCTACAATGTGTTTGGTTCAAAAATTATTAGGCCGCCGTTATGTCAAATCCAATACCAGATTTGAATAATAAGATAAATGAAAGTAAGGTCTACTTTATGGTTTATCAATAGGAATCAGAGATAAATTTATGATGCAAGAAAACCATTTTTATGGTTTATCTTTGTCATAAAAATCAGAGAAGTGCAAGATGCAAGAAACATATTTTCAATACATTTACCCCTTTACAGTCTTTAGAACACGCTCCTTGTCAGAAAGACTCCCCCTTCTAACTGACCATGGGACCTCAGCCTTAACCAATGCTGGAGCTGGTCCTCCCTGGTTCAAAAATGGAAACTAAATCTTAATGCCAAAGCCAAATTACAGGCATAGATTGCTAGCTTGGTTCTTACAATAACAGGGATATATACAAAGGAGTTAACACGAAGACACAATTAGTGTGAGAGTTCCTAGAATGCTATCACTATGGAAAATTGAAAATAATGCAATGAAATTTAGCGTATGAGTTAATAAACAAAACCCTAAATGTAAGGTTACTAAGCCTGTTGAATCATCTTTCTATCATACATAAACCATTCTTAAAATTATTGATGAACCTATTTTATTTTATTTTCTTAAGGTACTATTGACGAACTTATTGAACCATTGTTTTTTATAGACCTAAATACCTAGAGGTCAGGAATCACCCAATGTAAATTCACCTATAGAAAGTTATATTGATTGAGAAACGTCGCAACATGCCTTGAATAACCTAACAACTCCAAGAAAAAGTAGCATTCTAATAATTCCAGTAACAGCCAACACAAACAATAAAAAGACGAAAACAAATGAAAAACTTATATAGACAAAAAAAGACTGTCTAATTTGAAGAGAATTACCCCTTGGTTAGAAGAGACTTGAGCCCTTGAGAACTGAGAGTTGAGTTGATCTTGACGATTAAATTGATTAGCTTCATATCGGTTTCCCAATTCTCTATCCCGAAGTGATTCCCAAGACCTCTCCTCTCCAGTAGAGGGAAACTGTGCTGAGCGGTTATGCCAATCACGATTGTCAGGCTCAGAGTAACGAGTCAGACTCTGATTCGGTGGCTAGAAAAAGTTGCGAAAAAAAACCGTGTTAACAAAGAACAACTCCTTGGCAGTAAGATTTGGAAATACATGAATTTTAACATTTGCTACCAAAATAAGAAAATTGAAAAGCAAAATGCAAAAGAGCACTTAGAACGTACATTGCTTTCTCCACGACTCCAGCTCTGATCTTCACCAAAGAGTGCCACTTCAATTTCTCGTTTGACTGTAAGAATATCATCAGAAACTTCTACAGCCTAAAGAGATGGCATAATGGCAAACATCATAATCAGATATTCTATCAAGACAAGTCAAAGTGCCATTAATTTCAACCCAGTAGAACCGAAACTAATTAGGAAAAATGCTGAACAACGTATTTGCAGGGCCAACTTAATATAATTGAAGCAGAATGCTAAAATTGAACAACTTCCTTGCATGCAAATAAAAGGCCTACTTGTTCTGTTCTGTTTGGTCATGCAATTACCTCCCTAAACTTTAGAAGCTGGTCCCTTGTGTACCGCACAAGTTCACGACCCTCAAATCGTGAGTCTCCAGCCTACAACAGTTAACGAATTAACAACTTAGTTATCGCCCAAAAACAGTAACATGCAGTTATATAAGTTATTATTTACTAATTAGTAGGATGTGAAAAATATACAACTATAAAAAAAATCTCTGTATACTTTCATCCGTAAATAACAACACGATTATAATATTATTTGAGAAAAAACCAAGTGTGCTACTAAATGGAAAGGATAAAGTATATATATAGCCTTTCAACAACAAAAAAAAAGCTATCTTAGAACATTCATGAAAACAACAATGACATTGATAAATCCAAATCTACTACCAAAGTATTCAATATCAAGAGAGCACCACGGAACAGCCGCTACACTAACAATTTGAAGAGAAAACTGGTCCAAATCCAAATTAATAAAAGACTGGATCCAGAAAAAAACTGAGATATTAACTTTGAACAAAAAATGAAATATATATAACCTTAATAGAAAACGAAGGAGGAGCACCGCCGTGGGGACGAAAAAGAGGAAGGTCAGAAGAAAGGGACCCAAAGGATAAAGAAGACGAGGATGATGAAGAACCAGCAAGGAGTCTGCTCCCTCGACCACCACCAGGTCTTAAGCTCAACACCGTCTGATCACTCTGATGCATACCTCGATCTATCCAATCTCCACCGTCAGATTAAAAAAACAAAGGACGAACAACTCAGCGATATGTAAAACGCTGAATCTGAATGTTGAAAAAAATAGCTTTGATACTTGGAGAGTGACGAGATGCAAGTAAGTTTACTGTTCTCTCTCTTCTGCCGAATCGCAAAGAAGAGAAGAGATGAGAAACAAACCCTCGTTTTGAAAGGGTTTTTCCTTTTATTTTATTTTTTTTTTGAGTCAAATCTTTTTTTTAATTTATGAATCTGATCCTGAATTATATTTGTATACGTGATTACATCGCTATCCATTTCTTTGGTTTGTAAATTATAATTAACAACTTTACTCTTAATCCCCGTTTAGTATTATTTATCAAAAGGTATTTTTAGTGCTAAAAGTATTTTTTTAAGACGTAAGTAATGCTAAACAACTAATTTTTGGACAAAATATTATTTTAAAAAATAATCTTAATCTAAATATAAAAATTAATTTTTTATCTTTTGCGGTTAAAAAATGTTTTTGAGTGTCAAATTATAATAAAATATATATTTGTTAATAAAATATTTTTTATATTTTTATGATAATTTAAGCTTATATATACTATATATTAAATAATTTAGATATTATTTGTATATATATAACTTACAATATCATGATTAAAATAATTATTTATCTTTCTAAAAACATTTTTTAACTGTAATACTAAACACCTAAATCTCAAGCTCAAAAGTGACAGAAACGGTACTCTGAAAATCCCTCACATCGGTTTTTTATAATCATTATTTCTCGTTTAGAAAAAGATTTACAATGTCCTAAAATTCTCCTCCCTTGGCGGCTTTTCCTTAGCTTTACCAAAACATAAGACGTTTAGGCGCGTTACCAGCACTCTCTTCAACTGTTCAACACAAGTACTCGACGGTCTTTGCCACGTTAACTCACACTAGTCGAGCCAAAATAAACGAAATAAATATTTAATTAAAGACTGAAATGTTTTTTCAATCTAAATTTTATTTCCCTTTACTTGAATTTAATCTTGTTGGAATAATGCAGAAGTTAAATGTGATCTTCATAAAATTATTAACAAACTAAGAAGGATTGAGTTTAATGACAAAGCATATTATTAAACTCGAATTTATACTTTTAAGATGATAGTATTAAAAAAGAGAGTCCCGAACATAAACGATGAACATGTACTTCAAAAAAAAATATTAACAAATAAAAGCATTTATATTAGTGTTTTATAGTTAACTGTGGGTTAAGAATATATGATAAGAAGGGAAAAAATGGTTAGGGTTGTCTAGAAGATGGAGAGATTTCAACGTGTTCTTTACCTAACGATTGCAACTTTTGCTTTGGTTTTAAGTTCTTTCATCCCCAAGCCTGCTCTGCTTCTCTCGTTTTCTTCTTTGTTTTTTGCCACCAAACAAGAAAGCTATATGTTTTTGCTAATTTTATCGTATTGCATTTGCAGACATGGACTCTCAAAGTTTACTTGTGTTTTAATCCTCTTTCCAACAAGAAAGCAATTAAGTTTGCTTTTGAAGGAGATGGTTCAAGCTTGTTAAAATGATATTTTTAATTTTTACATATTCAGTTTTTATTCAAAATCTACTGGTTATAACACTAATTTCTTTCGCTGGTATCCGAATTGATCAACTGGTCTGAATTTGATTTTGCATAGGCTCAATATAGGCGATCCTCCTAACTAATTTTCTCCATTCACAACACCAGTATTCGAACCTTGACCTTGCTCAAGGCCATTGAAAAAAAATTGACTGCTTACATATTATATACTGATGGGAGGTCTAGTCATTGAAGCTTGAAGCTTGTAAAAGCAGGGAGATAAAAGAAGCAAAGGTAGGTGGTTGAAAAAAATAGAGGAAAGCTTAACTTCAAGGCAATGTAGACTGTGCAACAAACGACACTGTCCCTTAAGGCACATGTTAAGCTCCCAACAAAGGTCTATTTCATCCCTTCTCTCCTTTGTCCTGTTCCTCATTCATTCATTGATTCCCTTCTCCTGTTATCTCCAATGGAAGCCAGTGCTGGACTTGTCGCTGGCTCACACAACCGCAACGAGCTTGTTGTCATTCATGGCCATGAAGAGGTAACAAAGAATGAACATCAGTTTTATGAAGCAGTTTGTTTAAACCCCATTGTTTTGTTTTAGTTGATAAATGGATTCTTGATTTTGTTTTTTTGGTGCATTCAGCCTAAACCTCTAAAAAACTTGGACGGTCAAGTTTGTGAGATTTGTGGTGATGAAATCGGGTTGACGGTTGATGGAGATCTTTTCGTGGCCTGCAACGAGTGTGGTTTTCCTGTTTGTAGGCCTTGCTATGAGTATGAAAGGAGGGAAGGGAGTCAACAATGTCCTCAGTGCAAAACTAGATACAAGCGTCTCAAAGGTAATGCACCATTAACTAGTAACATGCTTGGTGCAGCAGCTATTAATTCTTCTAAGAAGTTATCTCTAATTCTTTGTCTTTTCCTTCTTTCTGGGTTGATTGTGTGGTGAAGGGAGTCCTAGAGTGGAGGGGGATGAAGATGAAGAAGATATCGATGATATCGAACATGAATTCAACATTGATGATGAACAAAATAAGCATAGGAATATCGCAGAATCGATGCTTTATGGGAAGATGAGCTATGGGAGAGGCCCTGAAGATGATGAAAGTTCTCAAATCCAACCTGGTTTAGCTGGTATCCGATCAAGGCCGGTAAGCAAAGTTCTTTGATATGTCATTGAGATCCAGCAACAACATGAAAAATATCTCCCAGTTGCCATGATAATCCTTCATAATAATGACATTGTTCTTTCTGTTTGTTGCAGGTGAGCGGGGAATTCCCAGTAGGAAGCTCTATTGCTTATGGGGAACACATGTCAAATTCTTCCCTCCATAAACGAGTTCATCCTTATCCTACGTCTGAACCTGGTATGTTTGATCTTGTATCATCTAAAAGTTCTTTTTTTTTTTTGCATCAATGATCTGATTTCTTAACCACAAAACAAAGTTCCAAGTTTTCAAAGCTTTTGGGTAGCTTGATAAACAAATTGACTATGTATATGTATATTGGCAAAAAGAAAGTGCAAGATGGGATGAAAAGAAAGAGGGAGGATGGAGAGAAAGGATGGATGATTGGAAAATGCAGCAAGGAAATTTGGGTCCTGAAAACGATGATGCTTATGATCCTGACATGGCCATGTAAGTATTTATTGCAGTTATATCTTATATGCCCACATGTGAAGAAAACTTGAATGTGCTTTCTCATGTAAAACCTCTTACAGGCTTGATGAAGCTAGGCAGCCATTGTCGAGGAAGGTGCCAATTGCATCCAGCAAGCTCAATCCTTATCGTATGGTGATTGTAGCTCGTCTGTTTATCCTTGCTCTCTTTCTCCGCTATCGAATTATGAACCCGGTGCATGATGCCATCGGGCTTTGGCTAACTTCTGTGATTTGTGAAATCTGGTTTGCCTTTTCATGGATCCTTGATCAGTTCCCTAAATGGTTTCCTATTGACCGTGAAACATATCTCGATCGCCTTTCCCTCAGGTAAGCATATTTTACAAAGTTCTAGTTACTCTTAATTGATTATTTTTCTCCATAATCAAACACATAATGCTTGATGCAGGTATGAGAGAGAAGGTGAGCCCAACATGCTTGCTTCTGTCGATATCTTTGTCAGTACGGTGGATCCGCTGAAGGAACCCCCTCTAGTAACAGGAAATACAATTCTATCAATCTTGGCCATGGACTATCCCGTGGATAAGATCTCTTGCTACATTTCTGATGATGGTGCTTCCATGCTTACTTTTGAAGCATTGTCCCAAACAGCTGAATTTGCTAGAAAATGGGTGCCATTCTGTAAGAAATTCGCTATAGAACCCCGAGCACCAGAGATGTACTTTACCTTAAAGGTTGATTACCTCAAGGACAAAGTCCAGCCAACGTTCGTGAAGGAGCGTCGAGCTATGAAGGTTTGTATATATGAACTCCTGAAGACAAAAGTCTGAGTTTTCAATTGCAGTGAGCTAATCTTTTCGTGGTTCTTAACAGAGAGAATATGAAGAATTCAAGGTTAGGATAAATGCACTTGTAGCCAAAGCCCAGAAGGTTCCTCCAGAAGGGTGGATCATGCAAGATGGCACACCATGGCCAGGAAACAATACTAAAGATCACCCTGGTATGATTCAAGTATTTCTCGGTCAAAGCGGAGGCCATGATACCGAGGGAAATGAGCTTCCTCGCCTCGTTTATGTATCTCGAGAGAAAAGACCTGGTTTTGCACATCACAAGAAAGCTGGTGCCATGAATGCCCTTGTAAAGATCTTAAGCATTTACTAACTTCTGTTTCATTCTAGTTCCCCTTCATTTCCAAGGCCCGGCTTTATGTGCTAATAATTCTGTTAATCTATGCGAGAATTTCAGGTTCGTGTCTCTGGAGTGCTTACAAATGCTCCTTTTATGTTGAACTTGGATTGTGACCATTATATAAATAACAGCAAGGCTGTAAGAGAGGCTATGTGTTTCTTGATGGACCCTCAAATTGGAAGAAAGGTCTGCTATGTCCAGTTCCCTCAACGATTCGACGGTATTGACAGACATGATCGATATGCCAATCGAAACACAGTTTTCTTTGATGTAAGTTTGAAATGGCCAAATGAGACTTCATGCTTGTTTTGTGCACTATAAGATGATATAAGGACGAATAAATGAATCAAACTTTTGTCCTCTGGTTTCTGCAGATTAACATGAAAGGTCTAGATGGTATACAAGGTCCTGTATATGTCGGCACTGGGTGTGTTTTCAGAAGGCAAGCTCTCTATGGTTATGAACCTCCAAAGGGGCCTAAGCGCCCGAAGATGGTCACCTGTGGTTGCTGCCCTTGCTTTGGACGCCGGAGAAAGGATAGAAAGCATTCTAAGGATGGTGGAAATGTAAATGGTCCAAGCCTAGAAGGTTGTTAACACTTAACAACGACATTTTATTCTTGCTTTTCAGTGAGCAGCTTCCTTTCATATGGTTTATTCACTTCATCTAACTTCAAATATTTTTTTAAAAAAATACTAACAGCAACCGAAGATGACAAGGAGTTCTTGATGTCCAACATGAACTTTGAAAAGAAATTTGGACAGTCGGCCATCTTTGTAACTTCAACCCTGATGGAACAAGGTGGTGTCCCTCCTTCCTCAAGCCCTGCAGCTCTACTCAAAGAAGCCATTCATGTGATTAGTTGTGGTTATGAAGACAAAACAGAATGGGGAAGCGAGGTACTTAATGCCGACCACTTGAAATTTCACATGACATTCCCACTTCTGATTTAGGGAAAAAAAAGAAGATGTTTCTAAGTTTAAACATTAATCTGAAGTTTGTGCCTTCCACATGTGCAGCTTGGCTGGATTTATGGCTCAATCACAGAGGACATTCTAACGGGTTTCAAGATGCACTGCCGTGGATGGAGGTCAATATACTGCATGCCAAAGTTGCCTGCCTTCAAGGGTTCAGCTCCCATCAATCTCTCAGATCGTCTCAACCAAGTCCTTCGATGGGCTCTTGGTTCTGTTGAAATTTTCTTTAGTCGTCACTGCCCTGCATGGTATGGCTTCAAGGGAGGAAAGCTGAGGTGGCTCGAGCGATTTTCATATGTCAACACAACCATCTACCCCTTCACATCTTTACCACTCCTTGCCTATTGTTCCCTTCCAGCAATCTGTTTGCTTACCGACAAATTTATCATGCCACCGGTAACAAAAGATTCTCCGTTACTCATTGAACTGTAGATTAAATGCCTTATCTGCTAACTTGTTCATATTCTCTCCTGCAACAGATAAGCACCTTTGCAAGTCTATTCTTCATTGCCTTGTTTCTTTCAATCTTTGCAACCGGTATTCTTGAGCTAAGGTGGAGTGGAGTAAGCATCGAGGAATGGTGGAGAAACGAGCAATTTTGGGTCATTGGTGGTATTTCGGCACATCTGTTTGCTGTTGTCCAAGGCCTGTTGAAGGTTATAGCTGGTGTTGACACAAATTTCACTGTCACATCCAAAGCAACGGATGATGAGGAATTCGGAGAATTGTATACCTTCAAATGGACAACCCTCCTGATTCCACCAACCACAGTCTTAATCTTCAACCTAGTGGGAGTTGTTGCTGGCATCTCGGATGCCATAAACAATGGATACCAATCTTGGGGACCTCTCTTTGGAAAGCTCTTCTTCTCCTTCTGGGTGATTGTCCATCTCTATCCATTCCTTAAAGGTCTAATGGGGAGGCAAAACAGGACACCAACCATTGTGGTCATATGGTCGGTGTTATTGGCTTCAATCTTCTCCTTGCTTTGGGTCCGAATCGACCCGTTTGTGTTGAAAACCAAAGGACCAGACACCAAAATGTGCGGCATCAACTGTTGAAAAATTCATTTTGTGTGGTTGTCAGGATTATGCATGTACATTCTTGCTCATACGAATATGTGGTATGTGATGTATGAACAAACAAAGTGGAGATGCACAAAAAAGAATAAAAATAGAGTGAAATGTTTTTTGTAGTTATGTGCGTTGTACCAACTACCAAGTTTTGTAATTGAATTGAAAACCTCTATTTAATTGCTAAATTTGCATGTTCTCATTCTAGCATCTCAAACTGTATAACAGCCATTTTTCTTCTTTTCTTCCTTTGTAGTTCGGGAAAATCGACACATCGAATTTTTAAGTAAATCGTGTTAAAAGACTGGCGTAGTTGGGTCAATGCCCAATGATCAATGTATATAGCGAGGAATGTCAAGCAAATTCATGTATGTCAACACTAACAACAAAAATACATCAATTAAAGTAAGTTACAAAGAATTTTCCAGTTTACATAGCATTCTATTAGCAAAAAATTCCAAAATCTGTTTGTGCACTACATTTCTTCAAAGGCACGAGGTAACAGGAAGCATTGACTGATGAAAATCTAAAGATTGCCAAAAGCTTGAGTTCTTGTTGAACAACTGAATGGTCGGAGTATTATAGGGATTCTCCCAGTTCTGTAGTTAGAGAACCAGCCAATTATAGAACATTGGTGAGGAATGTGAAGCAATAATTGCATTTAACCTCGGTATAAACGATTCTATCCGAATTGACTGGTAGGCTTGAGTAACATGCCTCATAGAGTTGATAGCACTCAATTCTGGTTTGCTTCTTTATCCGAACTATTATTCAATGAGCTGAATTGTTATTTGTCACCAATAGTCCCCACAAGAGCAGAGACCATCTTTAAAATGATGGAATCGATTAGCATCCCTAACCACAATGACTCTCTCAGTAATCTTGGATATAAATTTAGTAGCAGTATGACAATCCACACAAACTCGAAGATTTTTAAAAATTCTAATTTCAGTTCCAGGGTCTGTTGTAATAAGACCAAAAGCAATGGCCAATTTCTCACTGTGAACGTTTATCATTAGCTCCTTCTCTTCCTCTTCAACATCATGCAATGCAGTATCAGTCTCGGTCTGAAACCCTGCCTCCTTCATTTTCCTTATTAATTCTTCAAGCTCTGCATAGATTGCTGATGTTTGAGGATGGGATCGATCACCACATGTAAAGACATGTGGAGTTTCACCAATCTCTATTAGAGTGCATCCAGGAATCTTTGCCAGTTTCCTTTCCTTAACATCTTGTCGTACTGAAGCAGCTAGTCGATAGTTCCTCCCAGCTGAGTATAAATTTGACAGTAAAACATAATATCCTACATTTTCTGGATCCAATTCAAATAGCCTTTCAGAAGCCACTTGAGCAAGCTTTTTATCCTTGTGGATCACACAAGCACCAAGCAATGCACCCCACTCAGCAGCACCTGGCTCCACTGGCATTTCCTTTATAAACTTTAAGGCCTTTTCTAATTGGCCAGCTCGGCCAAGGATGTCAACCATGCAGGCATAATGTTCAGGTAATGGGTCTAAGTGATAATCATGGGCCATAGACTGAAATATTTCCTCTCCTTCTTTCACCAAGCCAGCGTGACTGCAAGCATATAGGAGAGAAAGAAATGTAATACCGTTTGGTGCAACCCCAGAATGTGACATTTCAGAGAAGAGCCTAAGTGCATCATGGCCCTGGCCATGAAGACCATAACCAGAAACCATTGCATTCCAAGTCACCACATTCTTCCCCACCATCAAGTCAAACAATTCTCGAGCCTCCCTAATGCCGCCACATTTTGCATACATATCAATTAAAGCAGTTGAGACATATACGTTAGACTCAAAATTCTTGCTTTTAATTAGGCCATGTACCCATTTCCCCAGACTAAGAGCTCCAAGCTGAGCACAAGCTGAAAGAATGCTTGTAACTGTGACAGGATTGGGACTAACTTTGGATATCTGCATTTCTTGGAAAAGAGATAATGCAGCTTCTGTCAATCCATTTTGGGTGTACCCTGAGATCATAGCATTCCAGGATGCTGGAGTTTTCTCCGAGGACTCATCAAAAAGCAGCCGAGCAGAATTAATCTCATTTAGTCTGCTATAAACAGTAGTCAATGCTGTTGACACAGAAGGATGAGAGATAATACCAGATTTCACACAGAAACTATGAATGCTATTAGTAAGATTTAAATAACCAAAGGGGTGAAAAACAGGAATCAACCCCACAATTGTGCTAGAGTTTACCTTTTCCCCAGAACCAAGGAGTTGTCTAAATAGCTTCAAAGAACACTCACTCTCACCATTGCTGGTGTACCCCGAAATCATTGCATTATAAGAAACCAAATCGGGTCTGCGAATCTCTACAAACAATAACTTAGCCGCATCAATCTCCCCACATTTTGAATACAAGGAAATAAGTCCGGTAAGCACATGAACATAGGAATGAAACCCGAGTTTTAAAGCCAAACACTGAACCTCCGTTCCCAAAATCAACTCTTGCAATTCGGCCAAGGCGGGTAAAACAGCTGCAACAGTAGTAGAATCCAACCGAATCCCACCATCTTTAAGCATATCCCCTAAAACCCAAACCGCATCATCGAAACAACAATTTCTAACCAACCCAGATATCATAGAATTCCACGACACCGTATCTCTTACAGACATTTTATCGAACACCTTTCGCGCCATGTCAACCCGGCAAATCTTTAAATAAAAGTCGACAACAGCAGTGCCCACGAACAAATCCAATCCATACCCATCAACAACCGCATGTCCATGTAACAAGATCCCCATTTTCTCATCTGAAAGGGCAGAAGCGGAGGAGATAGCGAAGGCGTAGGTGAAGTTATCAGGCTTGAGAAGAGTGCATTTCCTGAGATGGGAATATAGCGAGATGGAATGGGCGTTAGAGAAGCCTTTGATGAGGACATTGAAGAGGAAGAGATCCGGGTTTGGGATGGAGAGGAAGAGGTGGCGTGCGTAGGAGGTGGCCTTGAGGTCGAAGAGCCTGTGGGTGAGTTTGGTAACGGTGGAGAGGTCATATTGGAAGCCGTTGAGGATGATTTGAGCGTGGGTTTGGGTGAGATGAGAAACGGTGGTGGATTTCTTGAGGAGGTGGAGGAAAAAGTTTCGGCTTCTTGTTTGGAGAGTACGTGCTTGTTATTGCGGACCTCATTAAACATCTACTGAGAATTCAACTCTCTCTCAGTTCTCACACACACATACCTGATGTAAAATGGCGGGAAGCACAGTAAGAAGTCGAATGCCGACAACTTTACTCCAAAAAAAACTGCTGGTTGATAAAGTTGCAAGTAATTTAGTATCTATTAATCCAATTAAGTAAATTTCAAATATAAGATAATATGTATGTAAAAATATTTTTTTAGGGATTTACCCATTAAAATTAATTGTACGACGTCAGTCGGTCTAAATTAATCAAAATAAATTTTTAAGAAACTAAAAAATTAACAAAAAAACAAAATTAATTAATTCCGCATGTTTAATTCTCATCCATATGAAGATTTTAAGAGTTGTGATTTAAATTTATTAAACTATTTTTATTTAAAACGAAATAACTATCTTCATTTATAAGGTTTTAATAGAAAATTATTAAGGTAAAATATAAAGGATAGGGAAAAGGAAATTAAAGTATTAAACTTAAAATAATTAATATGTGTTTGCACAAAAAAATCCTTCTTAATTACCATTAATGCTTTCAATATATATTATTACCATTAATAACATTTTATTAAGAATAATTTATATAAATAAAAAATGGTGGGCGAGGGCGATCGGAAGACCGAGAGTTAACTATAGAGACTTTGAATATATGAATACATAATTCACGACCTGGCTCGTGCATATTTGTTTTGTTTGTAAAAAAAATGCATATTTGTTATTACCATTAATAACATTCTATCAAGAAGTTCTTATCATTATTATTTAAAAATAAATTTAATTTGAATTTGAATTTAATTTGATTCGGAATGATAGGGTGAGTGGTTAATTGTTACTTTAGATTCATTGGGATTTGTTCAGTCCTTGAGTCGCAGCTTTGGGGTGTGTTGTAAGGTCTCAAACATGCTTGGGAGAAAGATTATGGACGTGTTATTGTGGAGATTGATAATAAGGAAGCCGTTCGGCTTCTAAATATGCCGGCTAGGGTCGTTGGTGATCTTTCGCTTGTTTATCATATCCAGAGGATGTTGTTAAGGGATTGCGATGTTCGGTTCTAATGCATGTCACGCAAGGTTAATGGTGTGAGTGATAGCTTAGCGAAACATGGTTTGAATTGTGTGAGTGGGGCGGCTGTTTTTTGTCAACTTCCGGATTTTGTGTTAGATGTTTTCCATTCGGACATTAACAAAGATGTTTGATGTTTCACTTTATGTAGGTTACCGGGTGCACTCTTTTTCCTCCAATTTTAGTTAGGGAAGTTTTTCAACGAAGTATCCGAATAACCATTTTCTTTCTCAATAACAAAAAGTCCAACATGAGGATTGAATACTTCTTTTACCATGTATATGAGTCTAATCACATAAGCTGAATTAGATTGTCTCGAATCAATTTTAAAAATGAAAACGCTTGAAGTTAAGTAGAGTTTTAAACAAATCTCAAATCAAACTTCAACTTTTACCGTTTGAAACTATTCTATAAAAATATTTAAAGAAGAAAAATAAAAAATATTTATTATTATTTTAATTTATTTTTCAAATTTTTAACGAGGATTATAGCAGTATACATCCCTTCCAATAAAAAATTGTTTTATTAAAAATTTCATTAACCACTCTCTTATATTATATTTTATGCCGAAAGAAACTATTCTATAAAAATATTTAAGAAGAAAAATAAAAATTAGTTATTATTATTTTAATTTGTTTCTCAATTTTTTGTTGTTGAAATTTCCCAAATCTATTAATTTAACAGAGATGCGTGAAAAAAGTAAATTTGATTTTATTATTTATCTTTTGAAATTGAGAGTAGGAAAATATCATTCAAAAGGTCATATACTCCAGAGGTTTAAGGGAGGTTCCTTCGTCTTCATTCTTCACCGCCTGAAAGTCCCCCCTTATCTCCCCAGCCACCAAAAATGGCTGCCACAGTGTCGCTGTCCTTAACTCAATACCCAACTTATTCGAAGCCTCCCATAGCCCTAAAACCCCACAAAAAAACCCTTATTTCCATTCACAAACACTCCTTTCCTTCTCTCATCTTCTCCTTCCCTTTCCAATTCAGTTTCAATTCCCCTTCCAACCTGCCTCGGTTCCACCCTCTATACGACTCCATCCACGACAACTTGGTAGAAAACCCATCAAATTTCCTCTTACCCAATGCTCACAGCCGCCAAATTCTTTCCCCAGATTCTGCTCCGAGGATATTTATCCAAGACCCACCATGGATATCAGCTTTATTTTTAAAAGGTCTTTACAAACTAACCAACCAGACTGTCAAAATAGAGCACAAAGAGATCGAGAAAAGGAAGTATAATTTGCTTAGGAGGAGACAAGTAAAAGAAGAGACTGAAGCTTGGGAGAAGATGGTGGAAGAATACAGGGAATTGGAGCGGGAAATGTGTGAGAAGAAATTGGCTCCCAATTTGCCTTATGTCAAAGGCTTGTTTCTGGGATGGTTTGAGCCTTTGAGGGAGGCAATTGCTAGGGAACAAAAGGTTCAGAAGGGAAAAAGCAAGAGGCTGAGGGCGGCTTATGCCCCACATATTGATTTGCTACCAGCGGATAAAATTGCGATTATTGTTATGCATAAGATGATGGGATTGCTTATGGGAGCCGAGGAAGATGGCTATGTGCAGGTCGTGCAGGCTGCTGTGCATATTGGGGTGGCTATTGAACAGGAGGTTAGCCTATGAAGCTTAATTTTTGCTCTCCTTTTTTCCCCTTTTTTAATTTTTAATATTATGTTTTTTTGTTTTTGATGCATTTGAGAAAGTTAAGGAGCTATTCTAAATATAGATTTCAACGTCTTAAGAAAGAGTGATAGGCGGTGTTTGGGTTGTTTCAATTTTATGTTGAAGACTCAAGCTTTTGTATACTTCAAAAGGATAAAACATCCCCTTTTGACATTTCCCCTAGGTTTCTAATGAAAGTAAACTATGTATTGTTGATATGTATCAATTTATAATTGATATGGACGCCAGCATATTAGTTGGAGGTTTCTGTTTCATATTACTTTACAAAACATTTTCTTTCATTTTTTACCTTAGTAGTAAACGTGCTTAAATTTCTTTTCGCCATTCAATTTCATTTGTCAGTGCCTTTAATTTCAGGGTGTTGGCCTTCTCAGTTGTCTCTTTTTCTTCATATCATTGTTGTTGTAACAGGTTAGAATTCATAGCTTCTTGGAGAAAACTAAGAACTATCAAAGGAAGCAGACTGTAGATGAGGTTCAAGGTGTGAGCAGGGAGAAGGAGATACTTAGGAAACGTGTTAATAGTTTGATTAGGAGGAGAAGATTCATTGAGGTGCAGAAGCTGGTAAAAAATGAAGAAATTAAACCTTGGGGTCGAGATGCTCAAGCTAAGGTTTGCAGCCTTTTGTATACATTCTTTTCTTAACGGTTGATTGGTTTTAAAAGGTCTTTCCTCTTATGTTTTAGATTTTGAGAACCCTTTCTTAGCTAATTGTTACCCTGCAGCTTGGAAGCCGTCTTCTAGAAATATTAACTGAAACAGCTTACGTGCAACCTCCAATTGACCAGTCAGGAGATAGCCCTCCCGATGTTCGACCTGCTTTTAGACATAAATTTAAAACTATCTCGAGGCACCCTGGGTGAGACTTTATCTTCTTCTTGGTCAACCTTTTATCTTTGCAGAATGAACCCTGTGCCCCCACATTGTCTGCTAGATCATCTTCTAGGAAATTAGTCACGGGGCTATTTCTTAGATGTGGGATTGCCCGTATATGTCAGATTTGATTCCTAGATCTTTCCAGTAGACCTTTGGCTTTTAGCTCAGATGGTGCTGCATTTGGGGGGAAGAGGGTTGACAATAATGCTATTTTATTTTTCATGTTTTTCCAGTAACAATCAATTTTCTGATTAATGTGTTGTTGTAGGCAAAAAATTAGGAAGAGATATGGGATTATTGAATGTGATCCTTTGCTACGTTCAGGGCTTGATAAATCTGTAAGTTGACATTTCATTTCATTTATACTTTCTATTCTGGAAACCTAGCAGTTAAATTATCTTTCAAGTTATAGTTTTACTACTTCCTGTTCAACCCTTCCACTGTTTGCTGTTTTTTTTTCTAGCCACATGCATAAGCTGCACATTAGTCATCCATTTAAATAGGTATAGTCAAAGGCATTTTACCCTATTAGGATTTTCTGGTCTAAGATGTTTGTTTGTATGCCAGTGATAATTATTTATATTACTATGAAGCTCAGAAGGTATTCTAGTCAGCAATATGGGTATTGACTATTAATTGTCTGTTGACTCCTTTCCTTTGGATTCCTGAAACTCAGATACCTCTTATTCTTTTGTTTGCATGCAGGCTAAGCATATGATGATTCCTTATGTACCAATGTTGGTGCCTCCAAAAAAATGGAAAGGGTATGCTGAAGAGAAAAAATAGGATAGACTGATAGTTTCGTCTGCTTTCCAGGAATTTATTACATGTAGCTTGCCGGAGTCAAAATGTTTTTCTGCAAAATGTTTTCTGTAAAGTTAAAGGAGTTAGCATGTAACATTTCTACATTCCTTTTCTAGCTTACCATGTCTTAAGCCAAATAGACAAACACAAATTTAAATCAATTATTAGAGATTGAGCTGAACGAATTATATATTTTGCACTGAGCCACTAAGGGTTGTAACTGTAAGTTACACTTAAGTATTCGCAAACTCCTTCCAGGTATGACAAGGGCGGCTACTTGTTCTTGCCTTCTTATGTCATGCGAACTCATGGATCAAGGAAACAACAAGAGGCACTTAAGGGTGTCCCTGTAAAAAATATGCAGAAAGTGTTTGAGGTAATAACTCCTTTTGTTTTCTTCTTTTCTTGCATTTCTTTCTTGTTGTACAAATAAGGCCAAATATGTTTGTTGGTCTGACATAAATTCGTTTGGGACATGTCATGCAATAAATTCTGCGGCTCTATGTTTTACTGATTTTTTTATTGTTCAATTCAAAGGTTTGCCCTTCTCTCCCCCCCCCCCCCCCCCCCCAAATGTTCCCTATCTTAAAAAGAAAAAAAATGTTGTGTTCATTTATATTCCCCTCACTTCTTAAGATTATTCTAACATGCCTTCTTAATGAAAAGGAAAAATTGACAAATTCTTCTGCGTCAATTTCTTATGAAATTTTAGTTTAGTTTATATATGTAATCGATTTCAATAGTTGTATGATAAAAGCAAGAAACTGGAACTGCAAGAATTTGTTACAAAATTTACTCTTTTGAGCATTTGAAAGCTTGCCATGAACTTGTAGTTATTGTCAGTAGTCTTCATCTAATTGCTAGTGCTTCTCGACTTTCCGAAATGGTATGCATACAGGCCCTTGATACGCTTGGAAGCACCAAATGGAGGGTAAACAAAAAGGTACTTGCTGTGGTAGAGAGTATTTGGGCTAGTGGTGGCAACATTGCGGGCTTGGTTGATCGTAATGATGTGAGCACATCATGAACTTCTGCTTTTTAAATTTACTTCTATTATTTTACTTTTTTCTCCTGCTATCTAACACCGCTTTAATGATACTCTACCTAGAGCTTTGGTGCTTGCTAGTTAACGGCATCCACATTCTAATGGTTCTGACTTGAAATCCTATGAAAACTAGTGTTAATTATTAACATATTTTATGGTGATTAAAGCACCCTTTGAATGAAAAGGTCACTATCTACCTTTCTTCATGCTTGTTTATTTGATAAACATGCCAAGATTTCCACCATACCAATTTAACTGCTGGTTGATTCCAATCAGTTGCCTTTTTGGTGATATTTACGTGGAATCTCAGTTGACAACTAGTCTAGCATGCATGAACCTCTTTAAATACCATCCTACCAAATTAAATGCCCTTACATTTTGAGCAACTAATCTTGTCTATTGTTTATGATTATATTACTGTGGCATAAACAATCACTGTGAATCAACATTATAACAATTCAAGTTTCTAAGATGCTTATGATCTGCTTTTTAATTACGCTGCATGCCAAATAATATGTAGCCAGTTCGATATGGGGTGGATATTTACTTCTATTTACTTCTCTCGCTGAAATATACCTTCAATGGGTTTTTAGATTCCTATACCAGACAAACCTCATTCAGAGGATTTAACTGAAATCCAAGAGTGGAAATGGAGCATGAGAAAGGCCAACAAGGTTAACCGTGAGAGACATTCTCAACGATGTGACACTGAACTTAAGCTTTCGGTAACATCTCCCCCCTCCAAAAGAATGTATCAGTGTGTGCATTGCTTGATGGTTTTTATTTTGATGCATTTGCTTGCCTGTGCATGTGTTCTCGTATGACAGGTGGCTCGGAGAATGGAAAATGAGGAAGGCTTTTATTACCCTCACAATCTTGATTTTCGAGGCCGTGCATACCCCATGCATCCACATTTGAATCATCTAAGTTCCGATCTCTGTCGAGGAGTTCTTGAATTTGCAGAAGGACGACCACTGGGGAGATCAGGGTTACATTGGCTGAAAATACATTTAGCAAATCTTTACTCAGGAGGTGTTGAAAAGCTTTCACATGATGGGCGCCTGGCATTTGTTGATAACCATTTAGATGAAATATTTGACTCAGCAGAAAACCCTATCAATGGTAACCGATGGTGGTTAACAGCTGAGGATCCTTTTCAGTGCTTAGCTGCCTGTATTAATTTGTCAGAAGCCTTAAAGAGTTCATCACCACATAGTACGGTATCCCACCTGCCAATTCATCAGGTAACTCTTCATTACAGTCCTTGAAGAAGAAGAAGAAAAAACACCTATCATTGTAGTGTACTTTGTCAAATTATCCCTTTCTATTTAATCTTGTTAAATGTCAGAAAATAGGAATCTCTATCTTAAAATAATAAGATAGTTCGAACTACTCATCTGGATAGATTTATAGTATTGTGAATATTCCAAGAGAGCACATAGTAATAGAGCACCCTTGTATGATTACCATTCTACTAGACATCTGCCGTAAGTCTTAATTATGTGAATAAGATGACACGTTCGTTGCTTGTAGGGACCTTTTACTGGTACCTAGGATAGTAGCTTTTATGAATGACTGGTTAGAAAATACCTGCATTATTTTTTGTTCTGTTCTCCCTGTTTAAAGGGCATTCTTTATCAGTTTTGCTTACACACATCTGAGCCTTGTTCCTCTTCAATTTTCTTTACATGAATATTTTTATAATTTTTCTTCTTTTAGTTTTTTAATTAGCTTTATTCTTTCTTGTTTCGCATTTCATCCCCCCCTCCCCCCCACAACTGCTTCATCTGCCTCACCCTCCTTTTCCTTTTCTTCTCCCTTAAAAATTTAATACAGGACGGTTCATGCAATGGCTTACAGCACTATGCAGCCTTGGGAAGAGACAATGTATGTTTTCTGTTCGTAGATAAGCATTTTTCCTTGTTCTAAATAATCTATAATCCATATTCTCATGCCTGGGTTTTACACACACATAAAATATGTTTTCTTAATATTTTTTGAGAATCTGAACTTGTTTCCTATACACCTATCTTGGTTACAAAATTATTACCCACTAATCATCAGTTTATTATTAGCCACTCTTCTCTGTTATGTTATTAGAAGTGCTTCTGTGGTCTCACATCTTTTATCTGCTCTCATAGTTGGAAGCTGCGGCAGTTAATTTGGTTGCTGGAGAGAAACCTGCTGATGTTTATTCAGAGATTGCTGTGAGGTATATATATTAAATTCCTTTTAGTTATTATCTGGAGAACTGGTGATGGACTGATGGGGCATAAAAAGCTTGCCGCGTCTCTACTTTCTTTCTCCATTTAGAGTTAACCTTCTCTGATATGATTGGCTGCATTTAGTTGTTGCTTAAAATTCAAACTTTAATGTTAGTCCTATAAAAATGTTTTCTTTTGCATTCAAAGTGCTTTGCTCTTAGTAATCGCCTCATCGGGATAAAACCTGCTGGATATAGGCAGTGTTGCTTTTACTAAAAAAATTACACTTGATAGAAGGGATGCTTATAACTAAAACAATGTGAATTAGACGACGCGGGAATTCAATTATGGTGCAGATGTATTTGGTTTGGTAGACCAAAATCAGAGAACCTGGTAATAAAATTTTGTAGTTGTATGACTTGTAGGTAAAAGGAAATTTAGAAGGAAACTGCTGATAAATCTTATATTTAACTCAAATGAAATAACCTTTCAAACTTGAAGAATAGATAAAATAATGGTTGGAAGAGTATTTGAGCTGCAGCAACACAAGAGTTTAAGGACGGTCACAAAGTTGTAAGGGTCCAGGAGGAGATACTCGGTTCTGGGTTGCTATCTTTCCTGTAGTTTGTGTTCATATCCATGCTTCATCAAAGCGAACTTTCCAATATTATTTTCTTGGTGCCTTATCTTTCGGTGTTATGTCAGCCTCATTTCTCTTGGTTGCTGATTTTGTTTCTGGAAAACTTGTCTTTTTGTATGTATTCCAAAATGTAGCACTTGAAAATGAGAAATAACGGATTTCCTTATTCCTTGTCGCTATTTTTATCTTCTGGGGCTTCACAGGGTTCACAATATAATGAAGAGGGACAGTAACAAGGATCCTGCAAAAAATCCCAATGCTTTATTGGCAAAGCTCTTAATTGATCAGGTTGGACTTGGTTTTATTGAAATTCAATTTACTAGATTTCCTTGAACAGTTAACACCTAAACTATTTACAATTGATTTTTAATTAGGACTTTCCCCCTTTAAACTAACTGATTAAAATGTTGAAAATTTTCAGGTGGATCGAAAATTAGTAAAGCAAACGGTAATGACCTCAGTGTATGGTGTAACTTTTGTTGGGGCACGTGAGCAAATAAAACGAAGATTGGCGGAGAAGGGTCATATAACTGATGATAGACTGCTATTTTCTGCAGCTTGTTATACTGCTAAAGTAAGCAATTCATTTAATTTTATATACTTATGCAAGCACAAATTGTGATAATCTCTGTACTATTTTTTCTGCGCACATGCATCCATTTAGATCTCTCTCTCTCTCTCTTCAATTGTACTTGATGCCCTTCTCTCAATTTCTTGACATAGGTATCTTACACTTTGAAAATTGTTGTTAGACGATATAAAGGAGTATTCTAGATTGTTTTCTTTTCTATTTTAGAAGGGCTTTGTCGGTGTGTCTGTTTGCTTATAACTTTGTGAAAAGGGTGAATAAGATACAACAATAGAAGATTATGCTATCAATTTTTTCGTTGGATTGAAATAATTTAACTTGCCTAATTTGATACTAAAGTAAAAAAAAAATAACAGGTGACGTTGGCAGCCCTTGGAGAATTATTCCAAGCAGCACGCAACATAATGAGTTGGCTAGGTGACTGTGCAAAGGTATGACTTCTTATATTACAAGAAACATGATAAAAACTGCCTTATGGTAATTATGGAGCAACGACCTTTAGAACAATCAACTTATTAGTCTGTGAAATCCTTGTATTGTAATGTAGATTGTTGCTTCAGAGAATCAACCGGTGCGGTGGACAACACCTCTTGGTCTCCCTGTTGTGCAGCCCTACTATAAAAGTGAACGACACCTTGTAAGTGTTATAATTTCAGTGTACTGGATTCTTAGGTCTGTACAGAAGTATCATTTTGATTAATCACATCAATTGGTCAGCAAAAAGGATGAATTACTTGTCAAGACTCGATACAAGTTTGATTTATTTGTTCTCATCAAAATAAATTTGACTTTCCATTATATACCCACGAATGCAACTTGCTATATCTGCAACTGCAATAATTTGAGGGACAAAGCAGAAGCACTAGAGCTAGAGGAGTGCTTCCCCATACTCTAAATAAATTTATGTTCTTAGCTAGTGTTTGTGAATTACTTGTTCAGGGAAAAGAATAATTGTTCTTTTTGTCTATATTGCATGAGCTAAAGATTTGCCTTTCTTAAAGTGCTCATACTTCAGGTTTCAGGATTGCAGTTGGATTAGGATATAGATTACCGGCCGTACTCGGTTCAATCTTTCAATTAAAAATTATTGACATTAGAGTAACAAAATTCACTGCTGCTTTTCAGATAAGAACTTCTCTACAAGTATTAGCCTTGCAGCGGGAGGGCAGCTCAGTAAGTTCCTTATTCTAGCCCTTGTTTTGAGTTCCTTCTTCTGCTTGGTTTGTTGTTAAGCAAGTAGAAGCACTAATATTTTGTCAATTTCAGGTGGAAGTTAGAAAACAGAGAACTGCATTCCCTCCAAATTTTGTGCACTCACTTGATGGTTCTCACATGATGATGACTGCTGTTGCATGCAGAGACGCTGGTCTACATTTTGCAGGTCTGTCTTGCTATCTTTTAGTAGGCAGAGCTTAGACCAAGATTTGATTTATTTTGATGCGAACAAATAAATCAAACTTGGGTAGAGTCTTGACATGTTATTTTTAAAAGTGAATGCATTTCCAGAAGAGAAATGTATCGAAACTGTTATAAATGTACTTAACATTGCAGCAGCATTTGTTGCAAATATGAGCTTTAAAATAAATTGGAGAGTATATTAGGTGGTACTAAGATTCATGTTAAAATATAAAACAGTGAACCGTTATATTTAGTATTTACACAGTTTAAATATGATAGTGTGGGAAACCATCTAATAATGTTTTTCTGTAACATAAATGCTCATGTCCGCATCAAATAATACTATTTGCAGGGGTCCATGACTCTTTCTGGACACACGCATGTGATGTGGAGATGATGAATCAGATACTTCGAGAAAAATTTGTGGAGCTTTATAGCATGCCAATTCTTGAAAATGTAAGTGTGGTGATCCCCGTCTACTTATTCTTAGAAAGTAATCCATGGACAGAATATTTGATTGTTCGATTGATTGCGATGTTGATGAAAAGTGGTACCCTGTGATAGGAAGTTGAAGCCTTGTCCAATCTAATATTTACCTCCTGTGTTGCTGAAATTTCCATCTCATTCATTTTCATTAACCTTTTGTTCTCTGCAGTTGCTTGAAAGCTTCCAGACATCATATCCGTCATTGGTTTTTCCTCCCCTCCCAGAGAGAGGCAACTTTGACTTGCGAGAGGTTCTCAAGTCACCGTACTTTTTCAACTGATCCTCCAAGTAGAATGGCGGTTGTATATCATATTTTTCGACATTGCTAGCTTGTAAATTCTTTTTCCCCTGAGAATCAACAAGTTTCAATGAGGACCATGGATCAAATACATGTGGGACTTGATGAAACTTGGGAAATGACTGGCAGACTGCTTCCTGCTGCTTCTGGTTAATTCCTGATCTAGACTTTGAAGGTCCTTTACTGCGGCTGAGATTTACAGAGGCGTGGTGTTTCCGGCTTGGTTGTAATAGTTCCAACTACATAGAAAGTGTTAATCATCTGTTGCACGTGGATTAGTGCTTGTTGCCCTTCCTGGGAGGCGAGGATCGTCGAAAGATACGAATGCGTTGCAGCAAACTTTTTATATGCTGCAGAAGCTGATCATCAGGACAACAAAGGATGTCTTCTTGTCGATTAATTTAAGCAAAGCAACAAAAATGGTTCTTTTATTTCCCGTCTGTATTTGTTGTAGCAATGGAGAGACAAAAAATAACAGAGAAAGCAGGCAAGCAGGAACACTTATTGAGTACTCATAGTACGTGACTGCTGATCAGCAACCAGTGTAACCTCAAAATCCCCATCTTAATGAAATTGAGGATTTTTTTCTTCTTTTTTATGTTTAAACATGAATTTGAATCTGGTGATGATACATTATTAGAGTAAAATGTGTAGACTGTTCATACTGTTTTATGTGATCTACGGAACTGATGGCTTTATACAGGAAGTTGACGAAATAAGAGCTATTTTGCCTCATCAAACAGATTTGCTGGGGATTTAACATTTGCTCGACTAAATAGTTTCATTTTACTTTTGGATGCATGGAAAAGTTGTAGAAAATGATTTTCAGGTCAGTGGTCCTTTGTGAGGGGTGTAGGGATGGGCATTTTACCCAGACCCAACGGGTTCCGACCTGGCTTGACCGGGTCGGATTTTTTTAATAAAATCGGGTTCGGTCTGGTTCGAGTTTAGGGTAGAAAATACCCGACCGGACCCGATTCGGGACTAATAGTGTAATTTTCTCCTAAATTTTTAGGGAAATTTATAATAATATCTCTCTATATATATTTTATAATTAAATCCTTAAAATTAAATTTTTATTTATAATTTAGTTCTTTAAATTATAATTTTTTTACAATTAAGTTCCTTAAAATTATTTTTTTAACAATTAAGTGCTTAAAATTAATTTATTTTATATAGGTCAGGTCAGATTTAGTATATTTATTTTCGGGTCGAATTTTTTAAAGAACATTGTCGGGTCGAGTGCGAGTTTAGAGTATTTATTTTTGGGTCAGGTCGGGTGGGCTAAAAACTCGATCCGTGCTATAGGGGTGCCATAATAATTGTAATTTAATTTTAACCCAAACAGTAACAATAAAGAAATGGAAGAGATATGGATGTTGAGTTGAGTTGAGTTGAGTTGAGTTGAGTTGAGTGGTCCTTGGAATCAAAGCTTGAAGTTGAAACTGCCTCATGCTGAGACATCTGCATCACATGTTGCAGTTGCAGGCCCCATGTCATGTGACGTGCATCTAAAAAAATATTTAAAAAAAGTTGAAATCGTTAAGAGTTTGAATCAAAAGTTGATGGAAATAAATACCTTTATCATACTCAATGATTCCATCTAAAAATTCATTATTCTTTCCTCCTTTTCCAGATTGGAAATCAATGCAAATTAATTATTAATAAACTAGAAATGTGTAAATTGATTTCACATGATTAAGAACAATGCCAAAGCCTAAATCAAACTCACTTTCAAAACAAATCGATGCACATGCAAAGGCAAAGCAAGTGGATTCTGAGATAAGAAAAGCAGCCTCAGCCTCAGGTAGATGGCAGGTGGCCGATAAGGAAATTGCCAAGATGGGGCTTTGTCAACAAGTTTCACGCTAAGGTGATTATAATATAATAATTGTTCTAATGTACGCATTCCTTACAGACATAGAGATTAAACCCGAATTTTCTATGATAAACAATATTCACTATTCCACTAAAACCATTAGAAGATGTTTAGTTAACTTTTATTATCTACAATTTAAAATTTTAATCTTTATATTTTAGTTGGTCATTTATAATTTATTTATTTTACGAAATTTAAAATTTTAAGCTTGACCCAACTTATAAATATTAAAATCATAAGGTTTACTTCTGTTATTTTTAAAATTTTATACAGCAAACATATTATCACATGTGTAATAGTATATCAACTTACTATTTTCATATAATACACACAAAAAATAATTGAGATGTTGGATGAAAATAATTAATAAATCATATTTTATGCACAATAATTGATGGTGATAGATTATAACTAGATTGGTTCCTCTTATTTGTTTGATTATGATAAATCCATGCTATAAATAGTTACCATCTAATTTGGAATGTCAACTAAATTTATATTTCAAAAATAATACTAATAATAATATTTTACACCCCCAAGTAATTAGTTTTCTTTTTCAACAAAAAGGGGAAAAGAGAAAAAGAAATCAGTTTTGTTGTTAAATTAGTACTTATTTTGTCAACTCCATCTCTGTCTTCAACCTTAAAAAATATCTAAAATTAGGTGTATTTTTGTATAATTAGATAAATTCTTTTTATTTTAGTAAAGATTTGTGTAAGATGAATAAGAAAGTATGTAACTACATAATTATTGTGCAACTACAAAAATCCTTATCATTTGTGTAACTACATAATTATTGTGTAATTACACAAATTTTTATATGATAACCTAATTTCTTACTATTTGTGTAAGTATATATATGTAGATTGCAAGGATTTGTGTAACTACGTAAATCCTTACAATTTTTATAAAAAATGTGTAACTACATAATGATTGTGTAATTTTAGCCTAATGGTAAGAGTGCCTACCCCTAGATAGGAGTAGGCAAAAATATCCGACCCGACTGATCTCACCCGACGACTCGAACTTAAAAATGTCGGGTAATTCTCTAAAAATATTACCTGCCCCGAAAATTTTCCTGAGACACAGGTCGATTAATATCATTTATTTCATAAAATAATTTAAATTAATCTCAAATAGTTTGAAATATATAATATTTCTGGTAAAATATTATATAATATTATGTTAGTATGTTGGTTTAGTGGTTAAGGCTTAATTGTTATATTTGAAGGTCATGGGCACCAAAACGACAATATTTTGATTTAACGGGTGTTAAAAATTAACGACAGAGTAATATTTTTGAGTCACAAACTAAAATTTACTGTAATTTTAATTTTTTTTAAAGTTTGGTGACATTTTGGAGTCAGCTGCGATAATTGAGTGGTATGTGGGTAATTTTTCCTAAAATAAAATGAAGTAGAAGGTGATTAGGCTTTGTATTCCTGGCAGAGATAAGGAAGAAACAGAAGAGGTAGCTCTCCTACTAACATCGTCGTCGGTTTACTTCCCGCTGAAGCTTATCTGTGATTTTTCCCATTATAAAAAAGAAGCCTAACCAGAACATAGATATTTATAAAAAAAATAAAAATTATTTATCGTAAGGGTTTCGTGGAGAGAACCTTTGTTTTCAACCCTAATCCCTTCTCTTCACGTAATCACTTTTGATTTCGTTTGCTCGTGGATTTCCGGGTTTATTCTTCTCCCTTCCTATTCTAAGCCCTTTTCTCTTCTGTAATATTCTTTCTAGGGGTGGAGGGTTATATTGCTTTTTTTGTTTGTTAAGCAAAAAGGGATATTTTGGGGTTATCTGAAGATTTCGAGGTTCGTTTTTTGTGTCTCTATTAATTTACTGTGTTCGGTGGTGTGCTGACGAGAATCGTGATTTTTTGTGGCATTTTAGTTGGTGGGTCTATTGAGAATTCGGAGTTTTAAAGATATTTTATGGTGGCTCTGTTTCGATTCAGGGATTCTGTGAAGGATTCAACGTTAAATTTGGGAACTTTATTGGTTTGTTACATCCAGGAAACATTCCCGTCTTCATTCGTATATATTTGTTGAAAATTTAGGATTTTATCAGCAAGGGCTGAGATTTTGGTAAATTATCCCCATTTCTGTGTGGGTTAGTTTGCCAAAACATTGAATTTTGAGTGGTCTGTTTCGGGTTTACATTGTGGTTTATTGGGAGCTGAAGAAAAGATGAGTTCAAGTATCACAAATGATCTGATTCCTGAAGGTAAGCTTTTGGTTCATGTTGCTGAGAACGGACATTCGTTTGAGCTCGATTGCAATGAGGCCACATTGGTGGAGGTTGTTATGCAATCAATCGAATTACTTTCTGGAATTCACTTCAACGATCAGCTCCTTTTATGTGCAGAGTTGAAACTTGAGCCTCAAAGGCCACTTTCTGCATATAAGCTTCCTTCCAGCGACCGGGAAGTCTTCATATTTAACAAGTCAAGATTGCAGACTAATTCCCCACCACCACCGCCACACGAGGAAGTGGATATAGTTGAAGTTACGGAACCCCGGCCACCGGTTTCTTCTAGTGATCCTCATCCTTTGGATGATGCTCTTGACCCTGCTTTGAAGGCTTTACCTTCTTATGAGAGGCAATTTAGGTACCATTATCACAGAGGACACACTATATATACTCGAACACTGGCAAAGTTTGATCATTGTCAAAGGCTGTTGAGGGAGCAGAAGGTTCAGGAGAGGGCATTGGATGTTGCAAGTGGTAATTTAGATCAATATTATAGGATGATTCAGCAAAATTGTTTGGAGTTCATGAAGCGGTATAAGCAACAACATCGTTACCATGCTGATTTGTTGGCAAACTTTGATAAGGATATGCAGAAGTTGAGATCCACCAAGCTTCACCCTACATTACAGACTGCTACTAGGAAACACTTGTCGGATTTTGTGAAGGAAGATAACTTAAGGAAGTCGGTGGAAAACTGTAACAGCTCCCACAGGCAGTTTGAGAACAAAGTTTTGCAACTCAATCAGATGTTTGGTGAGGTGAAGCGCAAGGTAGAAGAATTGTTCACTTCAAGGGCTTCCCTGCCTATTAAGAATTTAGAATCAGCCATCAAAGATCATCAGCGGTACCTGAATGAACAGAAGAGCATTATGCAGTCTTTAAGGTTTGCACTTTTGGTTTATGCATTTGTTGTTTTCCTACTAGTCTCCTAGTAATTTGAAATCGGCCTCTTTATCATGTTATATTGATCCAGCATCGTGATTGTTTATGCTAATGTGTTCACTTCAATCTTGAACTTTTGCTTTCTCTTCTTCTTTATATTGGATAGTTGTTCTTGCAGGGATCAATTTAAGATTTCGAGTGTTCAAGCAGTATGCCAAATCATTGCTTTTGTTATTCTTATTATTTTTGTTTTGCATGAGTCACCAGAAATGTTTATAATGAATTATTAGGCACACAATTTAGGTTAAATTTCTGATTTGCATGTTGTCCTGGCGTGTTTCTTGTTAAATTGTTATTTAGGTTCAAGACCCTTGTTTGGGAATACAAAATGGAGAGGTGAGCTAAGAGGCTAAGAGCCTAAGACAATAACGACTTATGGTTCATTACAGAACTAAACTGATGAATTCGAAGTCAATCACTTTGCTGATTGATTAGAATCGGAAGAACTTGTAAATAAGGTTAATAATATCAAATCATACGTGGCTTGGTGATTTGGAGGAGGTTTGCTAATGGGATTCGTCTTGTCCAGGTGGCTGTGAATTGTTGGTGACCACTTATGTATGGTATAGATCTTTTGATCTGGCATATAATGTATATCAAATATAAATTAGTGCAAACTGAAGAACATCTTAAACACAAGTTTGGTGGGTTTAATCTTATACTAGTCTAATCTGTCATAAAAGGATTATGGGACCCTTCATAACGTTTAAAACTGCATTTGGACAATGTATAAGTGATATATTTCTTCTAACCCTAGCTATTAACACTTAACCTTTTATTGAATATTCTTGAGTTTGAGAAGTAGAACTCTATTTCTTAGAGAATTTAACAGCCCCTATTTCCTTTCTACTCTACCAGTACCATCTAGATCCAATTGGATCTTAACTTTTCTTGAGCATAAGGTCTATTTTGTTTAACATTCTCTTTTTCAACTGCTTTATCGTTTACAGTTCGTTTGTGCACTTACGATGCAATGATTTTTGATAATAATGATCTTTGTAAATTTTTATTATGTTTGAAATTGATGACTTTGCATGTCTATTACTGCAGCAAAGATGTCAATACAGTGAAGAAACTTGTAGATGATTGTCTGTCCTCTCAATTATCTTCCTCCCTTCGTCCTCATGATGCAGTTTCAGCCCTGGGTCCTATGTATGATGTCCATGACAAAAATCATTTGCCAAGGATGTTGGCTTGTGAACGTGCGATATCAAAGCTGCTCGACTTTTGCAAGGATAAGAAAAATGAAATGAACATCTTTGTTCACACGTACATGCAAAAGACTACATATGTTACATACTACATCAAGGATGTCAAACTGCAGTTTCCTGTTTTCAAAGAGGCAATGGTGCGCCAGGAGGATATATTTATGGACCTTAAGTTGGTCCGTGGAATTGGTCCTGCATATAGAGCATGTCTTGCTGAAATAATAAGAAGAAAGGCATCTATGAAGCTTTACATGGGCATGGCTGGTCAGCTGGCTGAAAGGCTTGCAACAAAGAGAGAAGTTGAGGTCAGGAGACGAGAGGAGTTTCTAAAAGCACATGGTTTGTACATACCCAAGGATGTATTGGCTTCCATGGGGTTATATGATACACCTAACCAGTGTGATGTCAATATAGCTCCTTTTGACACTGCATTGCTCGATATTGATATTCCTGACCTGGACCATTATGCTCCCGAGTATTTAGCAGGACTGCATAGCAAACCTGCTAGCTCAAGAGGTTCAAGTTCCTTGTTAAATGAGAGTTCTCAGTCTGCTGATACTGAAGAGATCGGTGTAGATACTCTTGGAAAAGATGATTTCAATGACTTGCTTGAGGGATCTGAATTGGTTGAGATTGCTGGAACTAGCAAGATGGAAGTTGAGAATGCAAAACTAAAAGCTGAACTTGCTTCTGCAATTGCCCTGATTTGTTCTTGGGGTCCTGAATTTGAATATGAATCACTTGATGATAGTAAAGTCAATACTTTATTGAAAAATGCTGCAGAAAAGACTGCTGAAGCCTTGCATTTAAAAGATGAGTACGAAAAACACCTCCAACAAATGCTTAAGGAAAAACAAATGCGGTGTGTTTCATATGAAAAGCGCATTCAGGAACTGGAGCAGAGATTGTCTGATCAGTATTCACAGGGGCAGAAGCTTTCTATAACTAATATTGTCACTGAATTTGGTCTTCGGGATTCAAAGGATGATAATTGCAAGCCAGAAATCTCAGGTTGTGAGGTGAATGTGCCACGTATAGCAACATCTGAGCCCATGGATGAGGTTTCTTGCATTTCAAATTCTTTGGATGCAAAGCTGGGACAGTCTGGAAGGCAGACAAGGAAAGGTCGAGAAGGGGTCGATGAGAATATGATGGAGTCGTCTGGAATTCTCAACCCTCATTTGGATTCGTCAATGCAAGAGCCACAACAAGAAGATCTGCAAGTTGGAGCAAAAGATGGAAAAGACAGGATGGTGGGACAGTCTGGCATGTCTCTGGCTAACAGTTCTACTGCTGAAAGCATGCCTGAGCCTCTGAATGCTTTACCTTGTGGGACAGCAGCTGAGCGAGGGTTAGATTCAAAAGTTGGTGGGGATCTTGTGTTGGAATTGCAAAGTGCCCTTGCAGAGAAGTTGAACCAATTAAGTGAAACTGAAACCAAGCTTAAGGATGCTTTGGATGAGAATTCCATCCTTAGGCGAGAGATGGAAACAAGTTGTAAACTTCTTGATGAATCTCAGGTAATACCATGTGAAATTCCTTCCCTCTATTTCCATTTTGGTTTTCCATAGTTTTAAGATTTGAGGGGATGTAGAAGGAAAGCCCAGCCCGTGTTATTTGCCATTATAGTGTGAATTCAGTTATTTGATCAACCTTCTTGTGCAATACTCTAAATTTCCCTCGCTGGTTACAGATGAACTGTGCTCACTTGGAGAATTGTTTGCATGAAGCAAGAAAGGAAGCCCAGAGCCATCGTTGTGCTGCTGATCGGAGGGCCTCAGAATATAATGCCCTCCGTGCATCGGCTGTGAAGATGCGTAGTCTTTTTGAAAGGTTACGAAATTGTGTCTATGTCCCTGGTGGGATGACTGGTTTCGCTGATTCTCTGCATGCTTTGGCCCAGTCTTTGGCCAAGTAAGTTATTTGCTATAGTGCTTTCGAGGTTTGGATAGTTATATTTCATCCAATCTATTCCCTTTGTAGTTTTAATGGGTGATACATGAACATCTTCTTCTTCCTTTATTATATTATATTTTATTTCAATCTTCTTTGATCGACAGTTTAATGACAATTGTCCCAATATCTGTGCTATTAAATTTTCAGTTCCATTAATGATGGTGAAGATGATGGCTCTGTGGAGTTCCACAAATGTATCCAGGTCTTTGCCGAAAAAGTTGGTTTCTTGTCAAGGCATCGTGAAGAGCTGCATGAGAAGTACACTAATGTTGAAGCTGTAAATGAACAGCTTAGAAAGGAATTGGAAGAGAAAAATGAGTTGGTTAAAACTCTGTTCACTAAGCATCAACATGAGAAGCAGGTAACATTGTCATTGTTCTCAACTTCGTAAGATTGGGTGGATGTGACTTCTTTATACCATATATATGTGTGTGTGCGCGCGCGCACTTAAACCATGAAAAGAAACTTCTGTAGGCTTTTGTTTTGGCATAGCCATTAATCATATATTATGTCCAGCAAGCTGTTGCAGAATAAATATTTTGGCCGTGTTTATGTTATATATTTCTCTTTCTTTTAATTTTCGGGTAATTATAAGCGTCATTTTTGCTGTTTAACTGACTGGTTTGAAATTCTTGCTTCAGGCAAACAAGGAAAAGATATCTTTCAGCCGCTTGCAAGTCCATGAGATTGCTGCATTTGTACTAAATTCATCTGGGCATTATGAGGCCATCACCCGAAACTGCTCCAACTACTACTTGTCTGCTGAATCTGTGGCCTTGTTTACCGATCATCTCCCAAGCCAGCCAAGCTACATTGTCGGGCAGATTGTGCACATTGAACGGCAAACTGTGAAGCCACTGCTGACTTCATCAAGTAGACCTGATTGCGGCAGGGCAGATCCCCCGGATCAACTAACTTCTAACACAGGGACAGAGCGGTTGAACCCTGGATGTGAATACTTCGTAGTGACGATAGCCATGCTACCTGATACCGCCATTCATTCACCACCTCCTTCCTGATCCCTGCCCTGAAAGCGCAGATTCCGACATGATGGAAGAAACCAAAGTGTACATACTTTATAAAATATTCAGAGTATAAGCGCTATCATGGTGGCAGTTGAACTAGATTTTCGTATTGTACAGCCAACTTTAATCTCCTTTGTTCATTAAAGCTACTCTTTCCATGTATATAAAAAGAAGGGGAGAAAAAAATCTGTAAATATTTCTGAGCATTGCCATTCCCTTTATGTTCAACTCTAGCTAGCAGGAAGATTAACCGTTAGCTAGAATAATTGAAATTCAAGAAAAGATGATGTATGAGTAAATATATGGTAGAAATTAAAGTTGATGGTATGGAGCAAGCATGTGGTCCAGAGGCTCCATTTAAAGCTCAAACGTGTCAAATATATATTTTCCAGCATAACAAGAAATGGAGTAAAAAAAGGAAGTGGCAGGCACAATCTCATCATCAACAATAATTCTTTTCTTCTTTTTTAGGCCTTTTCCTTATTTGTCAGAGAGATACGGCTTTGTTCTTGTGCTTTCATATATTTTACACTGGTAATAATATTAATTACCATGCAAGAAACCAACATTTATTGGATTACAGATGAAAATCTCCCGCCCCTTATCTTGCTCTTTTTATACTTCTACTTTAAAATAGTGTGTTTAAGATTTAAGGTTAGGGGTTATAGTTTAGAGAATTAAGGGTATGGTACATTTTTAGGATGTGGGTTTAGGATGTGAAAATTAGGATTAGGATTTAGAATTTAATTTTAAGTGTTTTTTATGCTTAGCAGAAAAAGATTTTGGTTCTTAAATTACCAGCAATGGATTAAATTTAAACATTGATAGGGTAGGGCAGTTAATTTTGAGAAAGCAAAAATGCAACATCTTTACCACTGGTCCACTGCCTTCAAACTCTGGGCCCAGAAATATAAACACTCGAATTACACCACCCTCAAAAATGGGCTTCTCAAATCTCATCATCCTGGTTAAATAATATTTTTAGATCCAAAAGAAAATTAAAGTATTGTTTTATAATATTATAATAAATATTAAAACGATAAAACTTTTATTATCAATTAAAAGAGTATTGTTTTGATCAGAAAACTTCAAAGATTATTATTTGGTGACGAGGCAGCAAAACCCAAAAAATTAAATATTACCCAATTGTTCACTTTCTGGTTCTCTGAAATCTGACATTTCCTCAGATATTCTGACTCATCTGTTCTCTATTATGATAGTCTACTTCTCGACTTTGCTTTGATATTGCCACTTGGTATCCTATTCTTTAAACAACACAAAAGGTAAATGTTTTTATTTTTGACAAAATTATTAGTAATATTTTAAATTACAAGAGGTTCATATTTAAAATTTAAACAAATAATTAAATATTATATTACACATAAATGCTAAAGTGAAGTAGCAAAACGTTATATTTAACGTTTTGTTAATTATATATCTTTTTCGGTAGCTTTATTTATACTGTCACACTAAAAATTAAATTTATTGTTTAAAGTTTAAAGTTTAAACTTAGGGTTTAAAAAATTTAGAATATAGTATATTTTTATGCTATAAAGTACGGGGGTTAAAATTTAGAATTTAGGTTTAAAATTTAAAATTTAATTTTTTATTATTTTTAGTATTAGAACATAAAAAAGAGACACCGAGACGAAAAGAAATTGATGATTTTTATCCATATTTACCCCAAACAGAACGCAAACATAAACTTCTAATAGTGCACCCTACATCTCATCACCGTACACGTGGATATTCTCACATTAATAGTTTTGTTGAGTGTTTAAGGTTTAAAGTTAGGGAAATAAGAGATATTAAAATATATTTAAGAATTTATGACAAATTTTACATTATAGGTCAAAGACGCCACCTA
The DNA here is from genome assembly GCA_958450335.1 of Hibiscus tridactylites. NCBI lineage: Eukaryota > Viridiplantae > Streptophyta > Magnoliopsida > Malvales > Malvaceae > Hibiscus > Hibiscus tridactylites. Next base: position 89,466,222 of record OY288282.1, read on the forward strand.
CATAGGACGACTTGATATTTGTTAATTATTTTTTTCTTAAAACTATTGTGCACTAAACATTAAAAATATCAAACAAACACAGGACGCCACCACCTGAAGGTGGTGTCTTCCACCTTCACTTACGTTAAAAAATATTAAACAAACTCAGGCCCCCACCTACTTGTGGCATCTTTCACCCCACTTACGTTAAAAAATATTAAACAAACCCATAACGCCACCTGCATGTGATGTCTTCCACCTCCACTGTTCAATTTGTCATAGTTTCCAAAATAAAACTTAAAGACCCCATTTTTTTAAAATTTAATTTCAAGGGGGCAATAATCCCCTATTTTGTCCATTAACTGTCTAAACAACAAGACTAAACAAGGATTTAAACAATAAGAAATATCAAAGTAATGCAAAGCAAAGCAAGCAACAAAAAGCAGCAGCAGAGACGGGAAAGAGAAAAGGGAAAAATTCACCAAGGCTTGACACTTTGTGTTAAACATGGATACGTGAAATCCGGGGTACACTTTCTTTTCCGCTTTTAAAATTGTTAAACCTCCGTAGAGCCGAATGGCCGAACAACCTGTTGGTAGGCATTGGTCCCAGGCTTCAAAAAGGAGGGCCCCCCGGGGGGGGCTAGCTAGTCCCACGATAAAAGAGAGAGAGAGAGAAGTAAGTAGACATTGTTTGACCGGAGGGGACCCCAAAGTCACAACGCCCAACCACATTGAACCAAGACAGAGAGTGGAGTGGATGTTGCTTAGCCACTTACACTCCCTAGAATCCATAAAACCAAATGTTATTGTCTAGGCCGATTACCACTGCTGCGAGGTGGGGGCGTAGGGGGTGGTCGTCTCGATAAATCTCACCTCGGCCTTGCTGCTGCTTTCATCAGTACAGTCAGAATGAAGAAGCAAAAAAATAAATAGAACTTGCACATGTATTTTTGAACGTTAAGAATGTTAAAATTATAATCCAAAACATGGTGCATGGAAGGGTAATGAAGGGATTTTTGGAAAAGATAAAAGGGTAGGCAAGGAAACAACAAGAGGACAAAGGTTGCTTGCGCAAATCTAGCTAATCTAGGGCAAGTAAAGTGAAACTCTGGGGTTGAAGCTGAATTGTTGCGGTGAAGGCAAAAACCAAATCCCCCTCCAAACCGTACCAACAAACACCCCCCGGCCCCTTTCTTTCTTTTCCCCACATTTACTTGGCCTCATTATGTTTTGAGTGTCAGTTATCACATATGCAAATGCAAGCAACCTCATTTCTCCTTCCTCTTCGTCTTTCTCCTTATTCACTCCTTGAATATCTCTAAATCTTTTCTTTCTAAGTTAAGACAAGGAAACCCCATCCGAGGAAAGCTTTGTCTTAGGAAAAGCAGAAGAAAATAACAATCAAAACGTACAGACACCCAACCCCATGTGCTTTATTTTATGTTTTTTTCTCTTTGATTCTTCACCATTTCTTAACTCTCCTACTAGTATCTTTCACTGCTTTTACTTCTTTTTTTACTCACATTCTTTGTATTTTTGTGTTATAATGATGATAGGCTTGCGGTGGTGCGAGGGCGAAAGCTCTCTTCGATAGTGGTGGAATATGGTGGTTACAGTTGTAAATCCATCTACAAAGAAAACTGAAGTAAGGTTGAGCTTTTCCATGAGAACTTATGTGGAGCAAATGGGTTTCGGATGCTCATATGAAGAAGAATGGGGCAATTATAAAAGGGATATCATTTTCTTCAAACTCCAATCTTTGCTGCAACAAGCACTCTTCTTCCTCAGCTTGCGCTGATGGGAAATGGTGGATGTGGCGGCGGTTGTGGTGATATTGGCGGGATCGGCTCAATCTCTTCTATTGTCCATTTATGATTACAGTAAAAAAAAAATTCGTTGCCTTTTTTTTTTGCTGCTTAGTGCTTACATTGTTGCTCCATAGTGTTGGTAAAAGCAACAGGTATGTTGCTGCTCTCTTTTCTGATCTTTTCCTCTCCTTATTTCTTAGTTTAAAAAAAATTAGTGACACAAACTTCTTCTCTTGGCTTTAGTTAGTGCTTGTTCTTTCACCAATGAAAACTTCAATTTGAAAGCTCAATTCTGGCTGTAATTTGAAAGATATATGTTTATTTGTTGTTAGGGTTTTCCATTTTTTGCAATCTTCTCATGTTGATAGAGCTCTCTTATGTGTTGATTTTGTATGGAGGAAGGGAAAGTGCAGGACTAGAGAGCACCTAGAGTTGGGCGTTGGCAGGGGAGGGAAACCGTGGAAGTAGAGTCCTTTATATTTTTTAAAATAAATGAAAAGGTTTGATAATTTTGAGAAACAGGGAAAAGGAACAGAGGGAGAGACAAGAGAGTGATGATGATGGATGGGGTTTGGGATTCATGGAAGTGTCCTGTCATGCTGCACTGCTCTGCAAATTTTGGGTTTTGCATCCTTTTTGGGTTTTTGGTCTGCACGTGAACCTGGCTTGTGTTTTTAGCTTGCGGGTTAGGTGTGCTTTCTCTCATCAAATTTAAAACAAGAAAAGGAGTTCAGATGTGATTATATATGTTTCAATGTTTTGTTATCTTTGGTGTGTGGGGTGGGGTCCTTTCATTGATGGTAATTTCCTGGAAAGTGATTTCTCAATCATAATAATATAAATAATTTTTTTAAAAAAAAATATAACTGCAAGGTTAAGTGCCATTTAAAAATTTAAATTAAAGTCTCGAATCAACTTGCTTCCAGTAGCTGCAGCAGGGTGATTGGGCATGCATTTTCAAATGGTTGAGTATATTCAGAACAAATACTACTTGTAATCACCTTAACTTTCAAACAAATAAATTAAATATAAAATTTTATTAAAAAGTTCTCTCTTTAATGTATTAGGGTTTAGTTTGGATTAAATACAAGGTTGTAATTACAAAAAAAATTCTGATATAAATTCAAGCTCTTAAATGACCATTAATCTATCATTGTATAGGTTATATAAAGTCTATAAATAAATTCTAAAATAGAATAAAACAACCCAAATTATTCAGAATGTTTATGGAGATTTATTCATTTCTAAGTTTCAGATGGGTTCTTGTTTCTCTAAGACTTCCAACATCCAAACATGTATTTAGTTTTTTCTTATGTAAATACATCTCTTCTTTCCCAATTCATGGTGGTTTTCTTCTTACTTGTGTGTATATTTTTCATGTTTATCTTACTTATTTACATTTTCGGATCACTGTTCTTTCCTTTTTCACATATTTCATACATAATGTTTTTTTAATTCCAGTCAAATAAATAAAACCTGACTCAGCAATGAGTCAGGTGGTTGTCCAAATAGATAAAAAAAAACAGACAGGGTGGCACATGTCAGCAAATTTATGCTCTTGTCTTATGGGGGTAGCTGAAGACAGATTTTCAGCAAAGAAATAATCAAATTCCAAACAGTGATTTGATGACTCAAATTTCTAAAATTTGCATGTCAAATTGTGATGCAAACCCAGTACTGAGCTGAGCCTGAGCACTTGGTTTTTAGGTAAAATGTTTTTGTCTCAAACTACACAACCTAATGCCAATGTTTTGTTTGTTAGCCTGAACCAGCACTGCTATCTTATTCGTTTCTTTGTTTTTTCTACCATTCTTGGTTGATATAGTCATATTTCCACTTACAGTAGAGTGTTTCCAGCTTGGGAAGCCTAAAGTTACTGCATGAATGAAAGCATTTAATAGAAGAGTGGTAATTAATGAACAGGGTCCCCTTGTATTAAAGTTTACGTACCTCTGTGAATCAATTTAATTAATTGCATCCATCTTTTCTGTAAATCCAGACTGAAATTCAACAATCTAAAATCAATGTACCACATTTTAGCAGAAACCTAGTTCACAGTTTTTTCATGGATTCCCTTCAAACAAAGATGAGTATAGTAAATCACAACCATATCCGGTTCAAAATTTAAAAACAAAAAATTCAAGTCAATTCCTCTATAGATATTTAAAGTTCGGTGGCATTTACCAACAAAGGTTTGGTGCATTGTCAAGTCACATTGCACCCCAAAGAAAGGACGTGAATTCGAATCTTAGAAATGACATTGTTAGGAGGTGCAGCCACACACCCCGAACTTAAACAGTACATATTATCAAAAAAAAATTCGAATATCACCTGCATCATTGCTTGACATTGTCCAAGTACCATTTGTAAGTGTCGAGAAGCCCGTGTTTCAATGAAATCTTGGCATTCCACCCCAACGAAGCAAGCTTTGAGCTATCCATGAGTTTCCTAGGAGTCCCATCAGGCTTTGAAGAATCCCAAACAAGCTCCCCTTGGAAGCCAACGACTTCCTTCACCAACTCAGCTAATTCCTTAATGCTAACCTCTTTTCCACTACCTACATTCACATGTTCCAATCCACTGTAATTAGCCATCAAGAAAACCACGGCATCAGCTAGATCGTCGACGTGCAAAAATTCCCTTAATGGACTCCCGGTTCCCCAAACAACCACTTCTTTTGCTGCTTCCACTTTGGCTTTATGGAACCTCCTCATCAAAGCGGGTAAAACGTGGGAATTCTCCGGGTGGAAATTATCGTTGGGGCCGTATAAGTTCGTGGGCATAGCGGAAATAGCATCGAACCCGTGCTGGATTCTGTAAGCTTGGCACATTTTGATCCCCGCGATCTTGGCAACCGCATACCATTCGTTGGTGGGCTCCAGGGGGCCGGATAAGAGCGCGTTTTCAGGGATGGGTTGCGGCGCGAATTTGGGATAAATGCAGGAGGATCCGAGGAAGAGGATTTTCTTGACGCCGTGGCGGTACGAGGAATCGATGACATTGGTCTGGATTTGGAGGTTGATGGAGATGAAATCGGCCGGGTAGGTATTATTGGCGTGGATTCCGCCAACCTTCGCGGCTGCAAGTACGACGTATTGAGGCTTCTCAGCGGCGAAGAAGGATTCGACGTCGGATTGGCGGGTGAGGTCCAGATCGGCATGGGTGCGGACAACGATGTTGGTGAAGTCCAGAGATTGTAATTTGCGGACTATAGCCGAACCAACTAGGCCTCGGTGGCCGGCTACGAAGATCTTCGCAGATTTGTTCGAGAAGAAAGAATCTACGGAAAAGAAGATACAAAAAACAGAGTTAGAATTAAGTAGAGAGGTGTGGGGATGTCGACAACAATGGCAAAAAGATTGTATTACCGGATTCAGCCATGGCAGGACTCAGGAGACTCGAGGAAGTGATTGCTTTTTCAACAGCCAGATATGATATGAAGATGTTTATGCTTTGAAACAGGGAATAAATAATAGATCCGGTCGAGTCCTGTGCGAGTGTATTGAAGGCATGTAGGGAATTTCGTTTTTGTTAATTTAGTGGTGATGGGCGACGGGTTTAAGGATTTAGGAAGCTTCAGTTTTCAATTTCGAGTGGCGGAGGAAAGAGCTGACAGTACACTTCAGCCTAAACTTAGGGAAAAGGGCCGTTGCCCATCAAGTATTCGGGAATGATTAGCTCCACGAAGAATTAACTGGGCTAATTCAGAACCCATCGATACTTTTCGTATCGGGAATGTGTGGCTTACAAATGGCCTAAAAGAGATATGTGTGACATATGATATTAAGAAAAAACTATCAAACATTGAATTGAAAGAAATTATCAAATTCAAATAATAATAATTAATAAGAAGATGATAAATTCATTAAAAATAAAAATTTAAAAACAGAAGAAATGTTATTAGTTGTGAATTACCAAGTATGAATGATGCCATCATAAGTACACCTGAAATTTCCAAGTATGAATAATGTGTCAGTTTTTTATTCTTAATGTCAATTGCCATGTAAGAATGACGGTTCTTAAATGATGCCTGTTTATGTTTCTGTTGATACCATCGTTACTTAATGGTAATTTTGTTAAGTTGATATAAATTTATATCTAATTTTGATTTAATGGTTAAAATTATTTTGATAAATAACATAAAACGAGAGATTCCGCGACAAATCGTGTTTATAATATAATCTTTCAACACAAATCAGTCCATAGAATGAAATCATAAAATTCGACACTACCGGCTATCGCTGAGGAGGCTTGGAGCTTTGCTTGGGGACCCCCTAAACAAAGATTATGCCATTGCCTAGCCATTTTATTTACGAATAACATTTTGAAAGACTCCAATCGTAACGTTCAAAAAAAAAAAAAAAAAACTCCAAACTCAATGACAGCCCGTGTCTGACAGGCTACATAAACAGAAAACTCAGTCTCGAATCAGGCTGATGAAATACACTGACAAACAACCGCCCCACCTGTCGCTTCCTGCTCCTCGCCTTCCTCCGCTACCGCCTCCCAGCACCGCTTCTGCATGGTCAATTTAGCTGGGATGCGAACCCTGCACCTCTCGCCTACGGAGGAGTAGGTCCTGTAAACCACACACCCACCACCTGGCAGTTCCTGCTTCACTGTATACTGACATCTGTACCCTTCCACGTCAGCACATTCCATGGCCCAGGCAAGGACCCTACCACGGCATGTTACCGCAACAGAGAACTCTTTCGGACCAAAACATGTCAGCACCCTCTTAACCAGTGGTCCCAGTTTGACCGTCTCAAGGTCGAGCCCCATGGCCTCGTAGCTAGCATAACTGAACCCATCTTCTGGGGTCACGTGAACCGTAGAGTAAGCGAATCCTTCGATACCATTCATCGAATACCCACACGGGTCAAACTCGAAGTCGCATATCATGTGACTCGGCATAATCTCAGCGATTCCGGACTGTTTCGTCATTTCACGTGCCGAGTGATTCTCGTCTCCAGAATTATTGTAAAACACACCGGCCTTAACTCTATCCAAACCTGTCATGCACAGTTCCAGAGTAATCTCTCCCCTCTGATCTTCCATCAGCGGTTGTGAACATTTTGCTACAGCCGAGTAAACGTGCCAGCTACGAGTTTGAAGATTTGGATCGCCGATTATATAAGCTTCAGTGATGAAATCAGAGAAATACTCATTTAATGCTGCAACTTCGTCAGAGAAGTTACGGTGAGGGGCAGGTTGGTGATCAGGGAAAATGAACGTGCCGCGTGAGTAGTTGACTCGTGACACAGTGAGTGAGAGTGAGCGACTGAGTTCGAGAATCTGGGGAATTGATAAGAGAAGCTTTGTGGTTCCGCACGTTTTCAGGATAATCTTGTTTGGGTAAACGAAGAGGCTTGACTCCGAGAGAACGTAAAAGTCGAAGTTTGAATTCGAGAGCTGAGAAACAATGGTGCAGCAAGCAGGTTGGAGGATTGAATCGAGTTGGGCTCTGGACAGAACTCGGAGACCTAGCCCATTAAGATCATTGAAGATAGGAGGATCAAAGAAAGTAATTTCCAAGCGTTTTTCGAAGCCTTCAAAGCCTATCGGTGAAGGAGGCGGTACTGAATCCATGGCCACTTTGCAGTTTTTGAGAAAGAAAAGGAAAAAGAAAAATAAAAGGATGCTAAAGGAAATCTACACTAAATCGAGGGCGCCATTTTGCAGTGGCGTGTATCAGGATGGCATTCTAACACACTGCAACAACAAAGATCAAAGAAACAAAATCTTAGACATAAAAACATAATAAAAGGCTACAAAATTCCAAGAATGATGAAGGAAAACATACGTTGGAGTAAGCAGCAGATCGGAACTTTTCGATGCCACCGTTTGGACGAATATCTTCAATGCTGTAACCGAGAGGAACTTCGTATTGCAAAGAATTACTACTACTACTACTCTTTTTGCCACCCTTGGTCTTCATTAAAACATCCACGCTTTCCTACACCAACAATCAAAGATTCTTTAAAATATTGAATCACAGCAGATAGTGAAACTTTACGAACAAAAAACCATTCTTTAAACGGAAAAAGGAAGAGAAAAAACGAATCCAGAGCCGCGTAAACGGATATAAAGAACCTATTGTTAGATAACGAACTTACTGTTCTAATAAAAGCTTCTGACTATGGAGATACAAGTCTAAATGGATTTTATTTTAACCAAGAAACCAGAATTGTTTTACCAAGAAACTGTTTAGCCAGAGAAAAGAAAAGGCAAACGGAGACGACGGCGATTCAAAAATAAAGGGTTCTTTAAGAACGGAATATAGACTTGAGTGGGGAACGAAATAAACAATGTAGGGTTTTCGGATTTGTGTGAGTGGGAGAAAAGTAAGGAGACATGGTATTTATAGAAGAGAAGTAACGTCCTCTGAATCACGAATGCAGTTTCTAGAATAGTTCTAAAATAAGATTATTGGAAATAAAAAATATAGAAAATAAGATTCATATGTGAATAGGGATAGTAATTTGACCTGCACACGATGGGTTTTGAGTTCTAACTCGATCCGGCTTTTTCAAGTCGAGCCATGTTAGGTTTAAGATAAAAATATTCAATTTGACTCAAAATAACAGTTTAATTTTATTTTAAATATTTAAGTATAATTACTATAATGTTCATCTTAATATATATATATATATATATATATATATATATATATATATATATATATTTAATTATCTCTTTATTTTGTCTAATAAAAATGAGAATAATTATTATAATGCCCTCTCTCGATTTAATTTTTTTTAATTAAATCTTTATTTTATCGAATAAAATAATAATTTATTTATGTGAGACTGAATTGAATTCGAATTTTTACTCTAAAATACAAGTTGAATTCGGGTGGAACATTATGAAATGTTGGGTTGAATCGAATTTAGGTGAAGGTGTTAAATTTTTATATCAGTTACGGGATGACTAAAACCAGATCAATAACCATGCCTATTTGTGAAGTTGTAGTTCAAGTGAATTTTGTGTTTATCGAATACGAATTAATAGGTAAGTGATTTTTCTTAGTCTTTCCGGAAATATTAAATTAATTTATTATTTTTATCCTTGTGAATTATAAATGGGATAGTTGAAAAATAAAAATTTTAAAAACAATATGCGAAGAGTATAATTGGTTGGATTAATATTGTATACACATGCGGTGGAAACTGAAAGTTTTCGCAAGCGACTTAGTTTTAATGGATAGAGAGTTAATTTAGGGTATAGGGTTTAGGGGTTTAGGTAGTGGTTTAGAATTTAGGGATAGTTGTTTCAATTTGAGGTTTAGGGTTTAAAGGTTAGGGTTTAGTTTTTAGGATAATATAGTGGGGATTTAGATTTTAACCTATAACTCTTAAATTATAACTCTAAACCTTAAATTGAAACAACTATCCTTAAATTCTAACCATCTACACCTAAACTCTAAACTTTATACTCTAAACTAACTTTCTGTACCCTAAAACTAAGGTCCTCGGTGAAACTTTAAGTTTTCACCCGACTGTGTGTAAAATATTTAATTGAAATTGGTGGTGTTCCTTAAAAAAAAGTGGAATTGGTCGTCGTCCAATACGATAGGTAAGTGACATTTTCCCTATATTAAATTATTTTATCCAGTCTAGCGAATCGGCTAGGCGTTGCCTTACTTAAAAAAATACTAGTAGAAACTGTAGAATATTACTATTTTAAAATTAGGGTTGAAACTTGAAAGATGGAGATTTTAAATTTGATCATTTGCTGATATTCATTGTGAATTCAATTAATATTATAATTATTATTAGCAGTAAAACGACAATGTCTATAAATATTAACTACCAATATACATTGTTTGAAATTGTTTTATTTCCAATATTCAAGTTTGTTATCATTATCCGAATCTACTTTTACTTTAAAATTTAAACTTATCAAGCTCAAGTTCGTATGTTTAACAAATTAAACATTTAATTAAATTAATTCAAATTAAACTTTTATCACATACACTATATGAATAAAGATAGATTTTTAATTAATAATAATTATCTTGTACCGATGCTTTGATTAAAAATAAAATTAAGATTTTTTTTCAGTGGTTCTTATCGTGAAAAATTAATTTATTATAATCTTATAAATCGATATTTTATACTTTTGATTTTACGTACCTTTTTATCTGAGTTAGTGCTATCGGGTTAAGTATCATCAAAAATCAATCAAACACTTTTAAAAACATATTTATAAAATAAAAAGAAGTATTTTATATAAAAATATATTTAAGAAATCTATATTTTGATGAGCAAAAGGTTATAATATGAGTCTACCCCAGTTGATGAATACTACTAACACTAATTTCGTTGAACACCATTAAATTGATTAACACAAGACATAAATATATAATTCTTTAATGTCACAGTTAATAGGAGCTACTTGGCACTTGGCAAGTATGAGTATTGTTGTTCAATCGCACGTTGCGCGTCATTGTTCGGGTGTTACACTTACGTGTAGACGCTGGGATTTGCATGATATGAGTCTACCTCACTCGATGAACATTACTAACATTAATTTCGTTGAACATCATTAAATTGATTAACACAAGACACAAGACACAAATATAGTAATTCTTTAACCAAACTTTTCCTTCTCGCGCTTTTCTTTCGGCTGCTGACTGCTTGATTGAATTGAAGGCCTAAATTTGTCCTCATCATGTGGCTGTATTATTTAACTTAATGAAATGTGTTTGTTAATCATATATTTTTTTTTGATGAAAGCTAAAGTGATTACAAGTAGTATCTGTTCTAAATATACTCTCAACCATTTAACAACGAACGCTCAATCACTTTGCTGCAGCTGCTGATGCTCGAACCCGTGACCTCTAAGAACAACAACCGTTCTCTTGATCACTGAGTCAAGTTGGTTCATGTGTTTGTTAATCATATTAAAACTAGTAATAATTGATGTTATTCATGGTATATAGACTAGGGGAGCTGGTAATTCAAAAATCATATATTTAAATTTGTTAGTCAATAGTCATGTAATAATAAAATACATATTATATTGTTTTCATATTTATGTCATATTATTTTGTGTTGAAAGTTAAGGAGTGAGAGGCAATGCGAATTGCGACATACATATTATATTATGCAATCCCCCATTAAACTTATTGCCACCAATGCTGGTGAGGGCATTTGCTTCTGTGTTTTGCTACATGATCTCACTGATGACACTGATATCACATTTTATGTACATTCCTTTATTCTCCACGCCACATTATATTCGTTTCTTTATTATTTTTAAACTAAAATCTGGATGCATAATTTGTATTCTTTAGCTGGATAGTGTGATTACAACTTATAAGACAATTTTTGTTCATTAAATTTAACATTTTAATATTACGCGCACACCGAACAAACATGTTATTTGAATATGAATCACCTAAAATTAACAATATTTTTTTATTGTACCCTTTGATGGGTTCCGCACTTTATTAGTATTAGGAAAGAAAAGAATAGTAATGCACGTTACATTTTAAAATATTTATTGTGCCGTACCCTGCTAAAATACGATTCATACCTCATTAAAACTCTCATCTCAGCTATTGTGTACGCAATTAGTTATTCAGATCTAAATAGACAAATTTAAAATAGAAAGAAAAGAAAACATGAGACCTCGTGTCAAAAAAACAAAAAAAAATAAGAGATCCATCAAAGTGTAAAAGAATCAGAAATATAAAATGTAACCCACATCCAATAATTTAACCAAAGTCATACATTATCCAACATTGAATATTATGATTTTGTTTGATAGCTCTCATGATCATCCGCCCTCGTATAGATATGTTTTATATTTTCTTTTAGGGTGTTAGATTGATCTCGATTTATGAAACTTTGAATCTTATGTCATAACAGAGTTAGAGACGTTTATAGCTCGAATTTCAACCTGAATACATTTTTTATTTATTGGATCGAACCAAATGAGTCCATATAAATATATAATAAGACCGATGAAACAAAAGACAAAGTGACTGACAAGCAAACAAAACATAATATCAGAAAAGGTGGAGCATATCCCATCAATAGTCTTTGCCTCCTCATATATTTTAGTAAGAATTTGGATTTATACAATTAAAAAAATCCAAACTATTGAGGAGTCAAATGGGCTAGTGACTAGTGAGGTTTTGACAATCCAAACTATTTTAATTTCTAGCTAATTAGTGCTTTTTAATAGGCAAAGCATGCTTCAAGTCCCTACATTCTATTTGTGTATTTGGAAATTGGTCCTCTCTTTTTTTTATTTTCAAAGTCAAATTAATAGTGCATAATATTTTTTTGTTAAATTCATTGACAAGACATAATGGAGTAAATAAAATATTAACTTAAAAGTCATGTGACAAAAATAACGTTGTAATGAACTTAGATTTAATAACAAAATTTTTATGATGTTAACACTTAACAGTTAAACTTAAATTTTCTAAATCTTCAAAGTAGAGAGAAAAATTCTAAATCTACAAAAAGTATAAGGACTTATTTTAATTTTTTAATCTTCAAAGTAGAGCACATTTTAATCTTTTTAATAACAAGAGAAAGCAAATCATTTTATATTTTATTTTTATTTGTCCAAACTCCATGCCATTATCCTTCATGCCATCCTCTTGGGCAAAGACTCAGCCCCCACTACTACTTTTACATACAGAAATTAATTATCATATCAAAAGTTTTGGGGTTTTATGTTTGAGATTTTCTTATTTCCAAATAAAACAAAAATCACAAATGTCCTTCACAAGCAATAATGTTGGTTGGATAATGAAGATATTAACCAAACCCAATAATCGTAAAGTTTCAAGGTCCATTTGCTACTTTGCTAGATTGATCTCAAAAAGAAAATTTAATATATATTAAATAGTACACCGTTGAAAATATCCCTAAATAAATCATTTTTAGTTTTAAAATTACTTGTAGAATTAAAATTACAATACATTTGAAATTTTGAATGACTACAATAAAAATTAATATATACTATAAATATACAAGCTTAAATCAAAATAAACTTGAGTAGTGTCACATATGATGAAAATCAAGCTTACATATACATGTATTTTGTTTAATGATCGCATAAGTAAATTACACAATTAGTCAATAAAATTTTAGACGTTGTCTTATTTTAATCACCAAATTATAAATTATTTTTAATTTTGTCATTAAAATTTCTGAATTGTTATATTTTTACTAGACTATTAAATCATAAATGATGTAGTGACATGTCATTAGTTTTTCTGTACAAAATCGTCAACTTTTTGACCGTCAATGGCGGTCAATTGTCATTCTTCACTTGTCACCATTTGTGTCAAAATCAGTAACAAATTATTTGTATTTCACTAATATTTTTTCTCTTCAGATCGATTTCCACAAACTGTGAAAATCTATCTAAAGTTTCGATCTTCTAGTGCTTTGATATTTTTTACGTCTGTTTGAAAAGGCTAATTTCAAGATGGTTTGTTTGTCTTCTCGAGATGGTGTTTCTCACCTTTTAAATTTTCAAACAAACACTCTAAAACCATCCAATCCAAGAAACCCATACTTTCTTAAATTTTAAAGAGAATTCAAAAAATATATAATAAAACGACGGTTTTCAATGGTAACAGAAATTGGATGAAAAATCTTAAAGTTTTAATAATAAAAATAGTGAGAAAAAAATACTGCGTCAACACAAAACGATGTAAATTAATTTAGTCAAATACTCAAATTTACTTGCAATGAAACATAAGATTGAAACTTAAAGTTATGTTTCTGAATCTGGTCATTGACGATAACACTATAGCAGAGCATGCCAACTGCCAATAACATATATACCCACTCAACTCAATGAAAGTGTCAAAAATCATGTTGTTAGTGCCATTGGTGTGGGCCTAAGCCCAAAATCTCACATCTCGAGCTCCCCACGCATGATGATGAACGCCACTTTGCAACGTAGAATTTTTTTAAAATTAATTCCATTGAGGCCAATCAATATCATTCCTTAATTACTTTGCCGTACATACCATTTGTACCAACAATAGGTTGGTTTAACATAATAAACTCTGATTTTATTTAAAAAACACTAAATATATCATCTTATTAGATCAATTGATTATCGTCATAATATATAATTTTAAATAATTGATAATCGAGAAAGTAATAACCTTGTGGATGATATGGCAAAACTAGTAGGAAATGATGAACTCAAGTGTCGAATTTTCCGAGCTAACTTGTCATGGATAGTTAAAAAAATTTAAGAATTCAAATCGAACTGAAGGCATCCTTAACTAATGGATTTGATATGCATGAAAATAAAGAGAATATTATGAAGATAATTGTGAGAAATTGCTATATGTTTGGTTTGGCTATAAAATCCCTACAAAATTGTGTGCAAGTTGAATGAGTGAATAATTGAAATCTATGTATTTTTTGAACATTTTATGAGGACTCACTGGCCACATTCTTGAGTATATATTTGTGTATTTGACAGGAAAATGGTTTGGTCCTTATGGTTGTTATAGTCAGAATATTAGGAGACTGGTAAAGGGGCAAATATCCCATAGAATATATACTAAAGAGTTCATAGATAACGGAAAGATGAGAGGAAAAATACTCTATGCTTGATTATTAAATAAATAAATAAATAAATAAATGAATTTGAGCATTTTGGTTGATCGGTAATATGCCAGTCTGAGATACCTACCTTACCTGCATTCGCTTAAAGAACCAGAGCTTCAAATCATTCTTTTCTAGAAACGAAAATTTACCTACGTACCATTATTGGAAGGCTTAAGTGATAAATAAATGTTTAAATTATATTTTTTTGAAGTCAAATATGTGCTTAATGATTTCAATGTTATTTAAATAGGCGCATATTGTTAACATCAGTTAATTTTTACCGTTAAGTGACACATGTTAGCTTTTTTAAAATTTCAAAATTATATTTGAGAGTAAATAAAAATTAATAAAATAAAATATTTTCTTTATTTCTCAAAATAGCTTAAAATTTGAAATCCCTAACACCCCAAATACCGATTTGGTCAAATTTCGCTGCCGGTTGTCACGCCGCCGCCCACCACATATGTCGCCGGACCATCACGACCATTTACCTCACCACCTCGTCGTTGAAAATCAACCTACGCCATACGAAACACCGAAATAACCGAATTGTTCATCTGAATAATTCGCGACGAACTACGACATAACGAACGATGAATGGTGTGTGGGTTGTTCGGCGAGACGAAGGCGTTTCGGTCCATTACCGAGAACACAACCAACGCCGGTGGTAGTGGTCAAATTTAGGGTTAGAAATTTATGAATTATTTGAAAATTTTACAAATTGTGAAACTATACATCAAAATTCAAAGAGTGTGAAAGCAGAAAATATTAAATTCATTACTTTGTAAATAACTTGCACAGTCTTCAAAATAAAATCCAACAACAATCAATTTCAACCAGAATGCTCCAGTAATTACACAATATTTTTTATTACAAAATTTTGACACTTTATCAAACAATTACAAAAGAGCATCAAAATCAGAGGAGTACATCAATCATTTAATTGAAAAGAAATTGATTGTGAAAATATGTTATGGCTTCCAAACTATAGTATAAGTACTAAACTTACACACATCAAAATCTTAGGTCGAGACCCATTAATTAATTAAGTAAATAATGAGTACTCTTTCTTTATTTTGGGTCCCTAAGGAAATGAGTTTTTTGGTAATTAAATGATGATAATGCAGAATATGCGCCCACACACACAACATTCTCATCCCAATTCCCATGGCATGAGATAGACAAGTCCACTTGGCCAATTATTAAACAAGTAGAGGCTCAATTCCCTAAAGAATCATAACCCCAATTCCCTTTCTTTTTATTCTTCGCCTCCCAATTCCACATGCACCCATCATTCACCCTTCCCCTTTATTCTTTCTGCTTATATACCTAACAAAACTGTAATAATCTACTTAATTGCTGTTTCATATGTACCCATAGATATTAGATACAGCTTAAGTAAACTTAAAAGTTACTAACGACAAGAAACTAAAATCCAAAATTTTGACCAAACTTCACATTAAATCACATCACATGCGCACTTAACCTAATTTTATGTTGATTTCCCTCGCTCATCGATTGATTAGTTTGCTTATGTGTTCACGTCTGTAGGGAAAATGTTTGGTTAAACCGAAAAAGGGTTGAAAAATAAGACTTGCTTGAGGCGTGCACTAGACACTGTCCTTAAGGATATTTCGCGGTGAAGCGTACCCTCCAGGATTCAACAAGCACTTCTGCTAAAGCAGGCAACAGAAAGAGCAAAGAACCAATGAATACTCAGCTTTTAAAAGGTGTTTTAAAATGAGAGAAAGAAGAAGAAAATAAGTAGATGATTCTACTTTTGATGTGAATTATGAAGGCATATGTGCATGGTATTTATAGTACCATGCATGCCTAAAAAGGGCATCTAAAAATAGCAATTAGTCAAGGGTAAATCGGTCGAAAATAAAATGAATGGTTAAGAATAAAGATATTTTTATTTGAAATGAATGACTAAGATTAATTAGAAAAATGGATGGTTAAAAATGAATATAATTTCATTTTAAAATGGATGGCTAAAAACGAACTTTAAAAATAATAAAAATAGATTGAGCCTCTAGTTCATGCACATGGGAAAACTCGCCAGTTTCAACTGGACTGAACTTCTTGACCAAACCTCATGTGCGCGCAACCACCATTATATTTTTCTCTTACAAGCTCAATACCAAGTCTTTATATTTAAAGACAAAACAAATAATATAAAAGAGAGATGTGAGATTCTTTGAAATATACTAGGTAAACTTATATTTTTACAACAATCCCCCACATATTTCAAAGAATGAAAAAAAAGTTTAGCTGAGTATTCTTACATAACGTATTCATTTTGGTGTCTTTCGGACTATGAACCAAAACTTAGAAAAATGAGACATAACTTACAGAGTAATTGGTGAAACACGTTTCTATGAACCAATAACCCATTATTGTAAGCTAACATTCTCATTAATCACATTATATCTATTCTTGCTCTTTATCTCGGTTGTGCGCTAATAGGCCATGCGCGTGTGTTGGGTTGTGTGGGGCTCGATTCGATCAACCAATTAAGCTCACCAAGTGGTGGAGAGGTGAATATTTGGGTGGAAGGGTTAAGGAAGCTAAAAAGATTAAAGACACAAAGATTTATAGTGGTTCGACCTTCTAACAAGCACCTACATCCACTACCTTAGCTTCCCACTAAGGATTTCACAATCAATCCATTAATTGATTCGTCCCCTTTTCTAGGATTAGGAGGAAACCCTTACAACCGATCAAGCTTCTACCCAAGCCTTGATCAAAACCCTCTTTTACAAGAGACAAATGAAAGCAAACTTAAACCCTCTAATAGGTGTTTGTTTGCACTATTAAGCACTCACCCAAAACCTAAAACACTTGAGCAAATTTAACAATTTTGGCTCACTAGTGTTTGTCTATACAAGAATTGACAATTTAAGTGCTAAGACATTTCTTGATCATTTGTTGATTGACAATTGAAGCATTAGTCTTCTCTTGATGCTTGGAGGTCCCTTTTATACTCCCAATTGAGTTTATAGCCGTTTAGGACCGTTGGGGATGAATTGGAGCCGTTGAGGACTTTATTTCCCTTCATAAATGCTGTTCTGCAGCTACCAGTATCGATACACGTGGAACGGTATCGATACGGCCTTCATGAAGAACTAGCCGTTGGGCTTTTGCCAGCACAGGGGTATCGATACACGTAGAACGGTATCGATACGGCCTTCATAGGAACTAGCCGTTGAGCTCTTGCCAGCTGAGGCGTATCGATACGCTTGAGGGCGTATCGGTACGGGTCCATATTTGAATAGCCGTTGGGAAATAGCCGTTGGGGTAGTTGAACAGGGATCGGTACGCTGACGTGGCGTATCGAAACGACTCCGGTCCGTATCGATACGCTAAACCCTCGTATCGATACGGGTTTTGACAGTGGCCAAACTAAGCCAAAAAGGTATCGGTACGGGTACAACCGTATCGATACTGGTGACTTGAAAACACAAGTTTGGCTGTTTAAAACATGAAAAATCTTTGTCAAAAACCTCTTAAAATACCTCAAACATAAATTCAAGTTGTTTGGACTTAAAACCAAGTTTTAAATTCTTTTCAAATTAGTCCAAAACATTTTTCAATTATTATATCAAAACATAAGTTCTACAATCTCCCCCTTTTTGATATAATAAAACTCACTTGAAAAATTGTTTGGGTTTCTCCCCCTTTAACTTTAAAAATGTGAATAAGAGATTAAGTATATGAAATCAAATAAAGCTCCCTCTTATTCATTTGAAAATTCAATTTTTCAAACCAATTTCTCCCCCTTTTTGTTATATCAAAAAGAATTTAAAATGACATTTAAGTTCAAGATAACATAGGAGGCAAAAAAAAATTTTGACACACTTAAAATTTTGGTTTTAAAAATTGGCTCCCCCTTACTCAAAGCATCATTGAAATGTTAGTCCAACATAAATGATCATCTAGTTGAATTTAAATTGAATTAAACAAATAAAAGCAAAAACAACTAGAATTTTACCAACACTTGAATTTAAGGGAGGATGTGAAGCCTTCCTTCTCCAAGTGTTCTTCCTTGTGTGTATGGAGCTCCCCCTCAAAGTTTGACTTGTTGAACATCTCCATCACACCTACAATAGACAATCAAGTAACTTTTGGTATCCAAATTGCTTTGGATCCATAAACGTTAGTTGCACAAATTTTTGACCCCTTAGGAATCCATTTTTCAATGTCATCCTTTTTAATTGAAGTGGTTAGTCCTTTTGGGACCCAAACACTTCTAAAACATTTTCCTTTAATAAATCTAGGGGCACTAGATTGTCTAACATAAAAATTTGATTTTCCAAAATTGTTCTTCTTTTCAAGCTCTTTGGAAATCAAATCCTTTTCTACTTGAACATTTTGAAGCAATTTTTGTAAATCAAGACATTTTAATTCAAACTCTTCAAGTTTTGCTTCAAGTTCAAGTTTGGTTTTAGAAAGCAAATCATTTTGAATTTTTAACTTTGAAATCAATTTATTGTTTTTCAAAATGTGGCTTTTAAAATCTAAAACCAATTCATCATAGGCATCTTGTAATTCATCAAAAGTGTAAGAACATGAAGTAGATGAATTAGAAGTTACCCTTGAATCTTCTTCGATGGCCATAAGGCAAAGGTTGGCTTGTTCATCGTCGGTGGAGTCCTCATCACTCCAAGTAGCCACATGTGCCTTCTTCTTATGGCTTGAAGTGCTAGCCCTCTCCTTTCTTTTAGGTTCTCGTTCAAGCTCTCTCAAGGCTTTCTTCATGAAAGGGGCACACTTCTTGAAGAGATGAACTATCTCTTCATCTTCCTCCTCTTCACTTGAGTAGACATGATGGCAAGTGGAGGACTTGAGAGCCATGGCACTAGCGTTGATGCCAAGCCCTTTGATTTTCTTCTCTCCCATAGCTCTAATTTCTTCCCTCTTCTTCTCATCCTCTTTGTTCTTCTTCATGATTTGATGAGTAAGGAGAGACCCCATGAGTTCATCAAGCTTCAAGGTCTTCAAATTTTTGGCCTCGATGATGGCGGTCCTCTTTGAGTCCCAAGACTCGGGAAGTGAGTAGATGAGCTTTCGAACAAGCTTCTCCTCCGGGATGGCTTCTCCATAACCTTTAAGACCATTGGTGATGGTGGAGAACCGATCAAACATCTTCTCGATGTTCTCTTCCGGATCCATTTTGAAGTTCTCATACTCCAAGGTTAGGAGCCCAATCTTGGTCTCCTTGACTTCGTTTGTCCCCTCGTATATGACTTCAAGCTTGTCCCATACCTCCTTGGCACTCTCACAAGAAGACATCTTCTCATAGATGGATGGACCAAATGCACAAAACAAGATGTGCAAGGCTTTGCAATTAAGCTCCATCTTCTTGCGATCGTCGGCACTCCACTCCGCTTTGCTTCTTTTAGGCACGAACGGACCATCTTCAACTACATCCCATAACTTGTAATCTTTTGATTTGATGAAGAATTTCATCTTTGTCTTCCAATGGGCGTAGTGGTCTCCGTCAAAGAAAGGCGGTTTGTCGATTGATTGTGCCATTTGAGCCGGTTGATGAAAAAGTGATCGAGCTTGCCGGATCTTCTCAATAGGATGTGAATCCTCTTCGATTGAGCCAAGCTCTGATACCAATTGTTGGGTTGTGTGGGGCTCGACTCGATCAACCAATTAAGCTCACCAAGTGGTGGAGAGGTGAATATTTGGGTGGAAGGGTTAAGGAAGCTAAAAAGATTAAAGACACAAAGATTTATAGTGGTTCGGCCTTCTAACAAGCACCTACATCCACTACCTTAGCTTCCCACTAAGGATTTCACAATCAATCCACTAATTGATTCGTCCCCTTTTCTAGGATTAGGAGGAAACCCTTACAACCGATCAAGCTTCTACCCAAGCCTTGATCAAAACCCTCTTTTACAAGAGACAAATGAAAGCAAACTTAAACCCTCTAATAGGTGTTTGTTTGCACTATTAAGCACTCACCCAAAACCTAAAACACTTGAGCAAATTTAACAATTTTGGCTCACTAGTGTTTGTCTATACAAGAATTGACAATTTAAGTGCTAAGACATTTCTTGATCATTTGTTGATTGACAATTGAAGCATTAGTCTTCTCTTGATGCTTGGAGGTCCCTTTTATACTCCCAATTGAGTTTATAGCCGTTTAGGACCGTTGGGGATGAATTGGAGCCGTTGAGGACTTTATTTCCCTTCATAAATGCTGTTCTGCAGCTACCAGTATCGATACACGTGGAACGGTATCGATACGGCCTTCATGAAGAACTAGCCGTTGGGCTTTTGCCAGCACAGGGGTATCGATACACGTAGAACGGTATCGATACGGCCTTCATAGGAACTAGCCGTTGAGCTCTTGCCAGCTGAGGCGTATCGATACGCTTGAGGGCGTATCGGTACGAGTCCATATTTGAATAGCCGTTGGGAAATAGCCGTTGGGGTAGTTGAACAGGGATCGGTACGCTGATGTGGCGTATCGAAACGACCCCGGTCCGTATCGATACGCTAAACCCTCGTATCGATACGGGTTTTGACAGTGGCCAAACTAAGCCAAAAAGGTATCGGTACGGGTACAACCGTATCGATACTGGTGACTTGAAAACACAAGTTTGGCTGTTTAAAACATGAAAAATCTTTGTCAAAAACCTCTTAAAATACCTCAAACATAAATTCAAGTTGTTTGGACTTAAAACCAAGTTTTAAATTATTTTCAAATTAGTCCAAAACATTTTTCAATTATTATATCAAAACATAAGTTCTACAGCGTGCCTGGTTTTCATAAGTGCTCTAGAGACTTTGCCATATATCTCATAGAAGCGGCACCACTTCACACTTATATAGGTCAAGTCATCAAGTGTATTCTGCAGATCAATACACCACCTATAAAGGCTATGAACTTGATTAAGAGTTTTACTCACCCTCACCATCCTTGCAGTTTTTAGCACTATTTACACCATAGGAAGGGACAAAAAAAATAATATAGTGCTTTCTCCACAAGATCAATCAATGACTTGTTATTACCCATATGAACCTTCTTCATGGGATCGCCAATCACAAAGGTTGGGTTACCATCACTGTTGATTTCTTATATTGGCATAAGTCCCTTTCCCCTCGATGTTTCACATATTAATTTTCTTCCCAGGGGTTTAGCTGAATAATTTGGCCAAAATCATTTCTAACTTCACATAATCAATTGATATCACTTCATCTTTTTGCAGCTGCTTTATTACCTCATGGCATTAGACAAATATGTCTAGTTTAATCTTTGAAAGTTTTTATTCTTTGCAATGTCTATTGCTACTTGACAATCATAACACATTGGCACTGAATCTATCATTTATGTGCCTAATGAAATACAAGATAAAGGTTTTTTCAACCGCTTAACTTCAAGTACATGCTAAGAGATCACTTAGCTTTATTGTTCAAGTTAAGAAGTTTTTCTACCACTTAACTTCTTTACACAGGCTAAGAAATTTTCCTACCACTTAGCTTCATTGTCAGGCTAAGAAGTTCAAGAATCCACTTAGCTTCATTATTAGCCAACTCTAACGCAATAAACGCAGACTTCATAGTAAATTTTCTATAAATGCTTGTTTAGCTAGTTTTCAAGATAATGTTCTACCTCTAAGGGTGAATACTTAACCACTATTAGATCTAGTTTCACGTGAATAAAATATTTAATTATCATCATTGTATTTTTTTAATACAATGGGTACTCCACTATGTAGAATATTATAACTCATGATATCTTATTAACTTTACCACATCAACTCAACAATAATGATTTGAGTTGTGTATATCAACTCAATTGAAAAATAACATGTGTTATCTCAGGTCTAGTAAAATTCATCAAGTACATCAAAATTTAATAATTTTGTGCATACTTGGATTGAGCAACATGATCACATGTATATTTTTCTCATTTGAATATTAGCATCACAATGAGTATTTACAGGTTTGGTATCAATATATCCAAACTTCTTAAAAATTCAACGTTATGTTCTTGTGATAGCATTTTGCTACCACGCTTCATCATGATTTAAATACTCAATATGACATTTGCTTCATTCATGTATGTTTTCATTGAAGCAAGATATCTTTCAGTCTCACATAATAATTACTAAGATAAGCATGTAATCAATACATAAATAAATAATCACACAAACATCGTCAATCAGTTTGGTATAAACAAAAAACATTATTAAGATAAACATGCTACCAACACAAACAAATAATCACTCATGTTTTCACTTATCCCTTGATTGAATTTCTCATTCCACAATTTTGGAAGTTTGTTTCAAGACATACAATGATTTGAGAAATTTACAAACTTTGATTTCATGACCTGATACGATGCATTCTTCGGGTTGTTCACTATATACTTTTGAGTAACAAAAAATATGACTTTAACGTTCATTTGGCTGATAAAAAAAAAATTGTATTGAAACTAGAGAAAAAGATTCTAATGAATTTTATTTTTGTAAATGGAGTAAAAATATCGAAACAATTTATATTGTTTTAAGTAAAAGCTTTTGCAATATATATTTATAAAATAATTATTCTTAAATTTTCTTTGTAAAAAGAATTTGTTTGCAATCGATAACTTCTGTTTTATGAAGTAAAAACTTAATTTACAAACGTTGTAAAAATGAGTTACATTCAATATTAACCACTTTCCAAAAAAAAGCATCGTAAGAAAAAATCGATTCAGGAAAATTGTATCATTTCCAGCCAAGTATAAATACAGAAAATAATACTTCTAAAGAATTTTACAGTTCTAGGTCGTTCAAATCTTCTCAAATCATTATGTTCACAATCAAGTTTCAAATAAGTTTGGCTCATAAATTAGAAGAAACAAGTGTGCAATTTTAATGATACACCAATTTATAAGAGGAGATAGATCACAAATTATGATTTCTTTTTCATTATAGTCATTAAAAAAAGTATCTCCTTTATCTTACCCATTCTTTTATTCTTAAAATAAAATATGATATAACTCGAAAACATGTATCACAAAAATTGACATAAATTATAGTCATTATTTGTTTAACAATTTTATTTCAACCAAATATGTTATTGTCCAAAGCATATATGCAACATTGTTAACATGTAATCTAACACTTTAGAAACAATTTTCCTTACGAACTAGAAGCGTAAATTTGGTAAAATACCCCCACACTTAAAAATATTTCAAGAACATATAACTTTTATAAATTTAAGATGTCTCTAATCATTTTCATATAGAAAATTCAACATACACATTTTACAAGTTATGTTAATATTAGCATGTCAAATCAATAATAACAATATAAGTTCTCACATTAACATGTCACATAGATCATCATAACATTTAAGCATACAAGAAATATAAATAGCATGCCTAATAATTTTGAATAAACATATTACAAGCCCTTTTTCACAGAATATATTCTCGATTCGTCACATTTGAAGGAAACTTAGGCTAAGATTTTTTTTTAAATAATACCTTGCCTCTTCAAATGCTTGTGCAGTTTCAAACAACGTTTAAGATAGACAATTTCTTCCCCTTCCTCCGTAAGGGGGTATGACATAAATATGTGCTTAGTAACACCATTGTCTATCATCCACTCTTTTGTATTCGTAAATATATCAACTTTGAAAAATGATCACAAAAATTATCTCATCTGCTTCAACCAAATTAAAATTTGGCTCAACAGGATTTTCCCTTTTTGATTATTTCATCTGTTTCAACCAAATCGATATTTGATTTAACATGATTAACGTCTGTTTCAACCAAATTGGCTTAACAGGATTAACGACATCTGTTTCATCCAAATTAATATTTGGCTTAACAGGATAACCATTTCTCATTGAAATTTCTGCACTAAGTTATATGGTGGCTCAATGTGTCATCATAATTAGAGATAAAAATCGTGGGCATAGTCAATGAATAATGCACCAGGTAGGTTCCTATGAAAGAGAGGTGGTGTAAAACACACTCTTAAATACCAAGTCTTTGATAGGACCAATCCTAGACATGCACTTTTACATTATACCAACAATCAATTATGGAGTCTGCCACACATAAAATAATTTTTCTTTTCCTTCTTTTTTTTAAAATATTATTTTAAGTTTGTAACCAACTTCAATCATGCTTAAAGCTCAACTCACAAAATTTTGTAAGCATAGATATTAGGCATAAGAATAATAATTCAACAGTATAGCATAGATAAATAAAATTATTATCTAAAAGCATCCTAAAAAATTCATAGACAATACATACCTATTTTAGCAGTGGAGTTCAAATTATGATGTACAGACAACATCGCGACTGTAAAGGGACACACTAAAATATTGCACGGACAGCGTAACAACAACAGCAACACCAATGAAAATCTTTGTTAAGAGGTCGCAGGTTTTCGGTTTAAAATAGGAAATGGGTAAAATATCCTTAAGATTGTAGGGAAAATGTTTGGTTAAACCGAAAAAGGGTTGAAAAATAAGACTTGCTTGAGGCGTGCACTAGACACTGTCCTTAAGGATATTTCGCGGTGAAGCGTACCCTCCAGGATTCAACAAGCACTTCTGCTAAAGCAGGCAACAGAAAGAGCAAAGAACCAATGAATACTCAGCTTTTAAAAAGTGTTTTAAAATGAGAGAAAGAAGAAGAAAATAAGTAGATGATTCTACTTTTGATGTGAATTATGAAGGCATATGTGGATGATATTTATAGTACCATGCATGCCTAAAAAGGGCATCTAAAAATAGCAATTAGTCAAGGGTAAATCGGTCGAAAATAAAATGAATGGTTAAGAATAAAGATATTTTTATTTGAAATGAATGGCTAAGATTAATTAGAAAAATGGATGGTTAAAAATGAATATAATTTCATTTTAAAATGGATGGCTAAAAACGAACTTTAAAAATAATAAAAATAGATTGAGCCTCTAGTTCATGCACATGGGAAAACTCGCCAGTTTCAACTGGACTGAACTTCTTGACCAAAGCTCATGTGCGCGCAACTACCATTATATTTTTCTCTTACAAGCTCAATACCAAGTCTTTATATTTAAAGACAAAATAAATAATATAAAAGAGAGATGTGGGATTCTTTAAAATATACTAGGTAAACTTATATTTTTACAACAACGTCTGTGTCTGAAGTTATCCTTCTGTTCGGAGATGGTAATGATAATGTTGTTAGATATTTCAAAATGATTTACTATAAATTTGATTAAGATTTGACTTTCGGGGAAATCTTTAATGATTATTAATGTAGAGTTGGAAGATAAACATGGGTGAAACATAGTTTTCAGGGTCTGGAGAATATAAATTCTTTTGAAGATAAAAAGCATGCACATAATGATGACATGTTGTCAGATTAGTAGTAGGCTGTTAAGCAAAACATAGACGGCGTCAAAAAACCAAGCTAAAAAGGAAACGCAGTGAGTACAAATTTTAAATGACGTCTCTCTCAGCTTCTGCTACGTACAAAAATGGAGTCTTTTTAGTTTTGTGGACTTTTACTTTATTTTTCTTTATATTATACAGAAAGAGAGACTTTGGTCTTTGGTGGTAGATTATTAAAGTGTTGTTTCTTTCAAAAGATGTGTTTGTGGAGTCTGAGAAAAAGAATGAAGGACTCCGTTTAAGAACCCAAGAAAGGAAAGGCCAGGCAGCTGGGAGATAAAGTTCTCATTTTTCGTCTTGGTTTTGGCTTAAAACTTAAGACCCATAGTCCAAAACCAGAGGAAGTGTTCTTCTTTTACTACCATTACTATCGTTGAGTCATAAAAATGGGTCCTTTTTTTCCTTTCTTCTTCTTCTTCGTTATATCTCCTGCTACCGTTTCTTTGTCTTACTCTTATGAGCCTCGTAACCATGAAGGTAAAGGAAAACACTAGAAACTTCAGAAGTTCATTGGCTTGTGTTGTGTTGAATTTTTTTGAACGTTTTGTTTCATGGTGGAATTCAGTGGAAGCATTGATAAGTATAAGGAGAGAATTGAATGATCCGCATGGGGTGTTGAGTAACTGGGATGAAGACTCTGTTGATCCTTGCAGCTGGGCTATGATCACTTGCTCTTCTGAAAACCTTGTTACGGCCCTGTCAGTTCCTATTTTTTTGTGTTTGTGCGTGTTCACTGTTTTCAAATGCATGTTTGTTTTGAAAACATTGTATATCTAGGTTGTAATAAGTTATAATGTTAGAATTTGTTTCTTTCAGGGGAGCTCCAAGCCAGTCTTTATCAGGAACTTTGTCTGGGGCGATAGGAAATCTCACCAATCTTCGCCAAGTGTAAGCAGACCAGTTTATTGTATTCCTTTTGTTTTTTGGTTTCATTTAAAATGCCAAGTTTAAGTTTAAGTTCTTCTCAATCTTTTATATTTTCATATTTGATTCTGATGTTTTGTTTTATGTTTGAAATTGCTGGTTGAATTTCAAGGTTGTTGCAAAACAATAACTTATCTGGTGAAATCCCACCCGAGCTGGGGACTCTTCTAAATCTGCAGACTTTGGATCTTTCTAACAATCGATTTTCCGGTCCTATTCCAGGGTCATTTGGACAGTTAAATAGTTTGCAATACCTGTAAGTATCTCACGGAGTAGTTCTTTGTTTCATGTTTGGATGTTGAGAAAGTAAAGATGAAAAGAAAAAGGTGGTTGCTTTAGGGAGGGGTGTTATATTATAGTAACAAACGTGCATAGAAATTGTGGTTTCTTTTTTTTACAAACTCTGTTTGTGATATCTTTGTCTTGTAACAGTGTTTATGATATCTGAGATACTGTGTTTGTCTTGTAATGAGAGTAGGAGGCTGAACAACAATAGTTTGTCGGGGCCATTTCCTGCATCTTTGGCAGAAACTCCTCAACTTGATTTCTTGTGAGTGTGAATTCCTTTTCTTTTTCCCATCTCTTTCTCTAGCTATGCTCTTTTATATCCTTGTACAGTGTCAATTTTAAAAATCTGGTTTTTGGTGTTTCAGGGACCTGTCTTTTAACAATCTCACTGGACCTGTACCCCAATTCCCTACCAGAACTTTCAAGTATAATATATTCACTACAACTATTTCTTATCATTTACTATAACTATTTACTTCTGATTTTTCCATTTTTACAAATCTATTGCAGTATTGCAGGAAATTCATTGATTTGTGGAAGCAGCTCCAGTGAAGTTTGCTCTAGATCAGCCAATGCTGCCCCCCTTTCATTTTCCCTTGGCTCTTCAAATGGTAACTCTATGTTAATGGTATATGTATATGAATATATGTATATGTATATGAATATATGTATATATTGCTTTTTCATCGTATGTAGCAGGGGAACAAAAATCCAAGAAATTAGCAATTGCACTAGGAATCAGCCTCAGCTTTGCCTCGCTCATACTCCTAGCATTTGCACTGATTTGGCACAGAAAGAAACGCAGAAAGCTTACAGTTCTAAATATTAGTGGTTAGTGACAACAACATAAGGATGTTAAAAGTTTGTCTTTTATGCATTTATTCAATGTGATTTAATGTTGTCACAATTTTGTTGCAGACAAACAAGAAGAGGGCCTTGCAAAACTAGGTAACCTCAGAAACTTCACTTTCAGGGAACTCCGGCTTGCTACAAACAACTTCAACTCCAAGAACTTACTAGGCTCCGGGGGTTTCGGCAACGTCTACAAGGGGAAGCTAGGAGACAGTACTCTTGTGGCGGTGAAGCGGCTGAAAGACTTGACAGGAAGTTTTGGGGAGTCACAATTCAGGACAGAGTTGGAGATGATCAGCTTGGCGGTTCACCGTAATTTGCTTCGTTTAATTGGATATTGTGCTACCTCTAATGAGAGACTTCTTGTCTACCCTTACATGTCTAATGGCAGTGTTGCATCCAGGCTTAGAGGTTTGCACAAAGACCTAAACTATTTTTAAAAGAAAAGTATTGTTATTGAATATGCAGATAGTTTTTTAGTGTAATTTAGCACTTCTCTTGTGTAAATGAAATGGAGTTTGGCAGGAAAACCAGCACTAGACTGGAATACAAGGAAGAGGATTGCGATTGGAGCAGCGAGGGCGCTTCTGTATCTACATGAGCAATGTGACCCAAAGATAATCCATAGGGACGTGAAGGCTGCTAATATCCTTCTGGATGATTACTGTGAAGCCATTGTCGGGGACTTTGGCCTTGCAAAGCTCCTTGATCATGCTGATTCTCATGTGACCACTGCTGTCCGTGGCACTGTTGGGCATATTGCACCAGAGTACCTCTCAACCGGTCAGTCTTCGGAGAAAACCGATGTGTTTGGATTCGGCATTCTCTTGATAGAGCTCATTACTGGAATGAGAGCTCTGGAGTTTGGAAAAACAGTTAGTCAGAAAGGAGCAATGCTTGAGTGGGTTAGTTCCCTCACCAACTATATAACAAGCTAAACTATTGCCTTTTCACACACGTATGAATGAAAGTATGCATGTGAAATGAAGAAAACTGATGAGAAACATTTGCAATTTGTTGTGACAGGTGAAGAAAATTCAGCAAGAAAAGAAAGTGGAAGTATTAGTGGACAGAGAGCTAGGGAGCAACTATGATAGTATTGAAGTAGGAGAGATGCTCCAAGTGGCTTTACTATGCACTCAATACCTTCCGGCCCACCGGCCCAAAATGTCGGAAGTTGTCCGGATGCTCGAAGGCGATGGACTTGCGGAGAAATGGGCAGCATCGCATAATCATAGTAATCCCACCATGGACTTGAGTAGCAAAAGCATGCCACACCCTACCATGGGATCGAAACATGATCAATCGAGCAGCATGTTCGGCACAGGAATGGATGAGGATGAAGATGATGACTATTCTTTGGACTACTATGCCATGGAACTCTCTGGTCCAAGATAAAGATGAAGAAAAAGAATGGAATGTAGATGTCAGTTTTAGTGCTTTATGAATTATGCTTTTAGTTTGGTGTTTTGATGCATCTGTCTGCCAAATGGGAAAGTTGCAAATTGCAATGAGCAGAATAGGAGTTGTATAGTGTTTTAGAACATCAGATGCTCTGCACTCTGGTCCCAGGTGTGAGACAGTGACTCAAAACATAATGGTTTTGACTTTCCTCTGTTAAAAATGGCATTATTATATTTGCAAGGTGTGAAAGTGAAAGACATTGTTCTTCCACTTCTTGTTTACTTTCCTTAATTCCTTTCATTAGTATTGTCAGATGATGAACAATATTCTAAATGTCAACATTAACCCCTTTCATTAGTATTATCAATATTTTAATAGCGAATTAGATGATGACAAATCATATATATATATTTGAACAATTTTTTTTCCTAAGCATGCTTTCTTTTATGCCTTACACTAAAATATATTTAAAATGTAAATCTAAATTCTAACCCTAATTTTCACACCTTAAAATATACACCTTAAAATATACACCATACTCTTAATTCTCTAAACTCTAACCCTAAACTATAAATTATAACCCTTAAATTCATTATTTTAAAGTGAGGCACCAAATGAGACATAATTAAAGGACAAACGATTTACATCCCAAATATTTATCTAAAATTAAATTACACTTTTACATATAATTTAACGATTGTGTCCCATTAATATATATATATATATATATATATTATACAAAAATGTCATTTCCATAACGAGAAGAAATTTAATTATAATAGATTTAATTACAGTAGAGGAAATCCTGTTGAGATTACGATAATGTAACATCTCGACTTGTGTTTCACCACACCAGTTCCTACGTTGGATGTCGATTTTAATTTATTTTTTCCTTTTTTGTAAATTTAAAAGGCGGAAATAGACAAAAATATTGAACTATTGATTAACCCAAAAAAGAGCAAACCAGAAAAGGCGTCTTTGGCGTTGGAACTTGGAATGCTCCTTCATCGTATTCAATTTTCCCGTAATTTTCTTTTCACGACCGAAATTTAACAGAAAAAAAAAAACTGATAATTTCCATTTTCCAGTCTTGTCGTAAGCTCAGTTGAATTCCTTTACTTTACTTTCATGGCTACCTTTCGCAGGCTTCTTCCACTTTGCTCTTCTCTCAACGTATGTTCCTCTTTATCTCTCTATTTGTTTTCAGATTTTCAAAACTAATAGCAATAATAATCTCACTTTTCATGTATCTTTGTTGCAGAGAACGAGATTTTCTTCTTCTGGAGTTCATATAGGTTCCCCCCTCTCTTTTAGTTTGTGTTCACGGTTTGATTATTTTTTAAAAATATGTAAATTTGGATGTTCGAGTTTTATATATTTTTGTTTTTGTAAATGTTTCAAATGTGCACATTCCGATTCTCTTATTACCTGGTAGTGAGTTGTTGAATTATTTGAGATTTATATTACTGTTCTTCCAAAAAAAGGATTTGGCGTAAATGTTCGTGGGTACAAGCAAACAGTATCCAAGTTTGAGGAACGAATAAAGCGTGCAGAAGCGGACTCTTCGGAGGTTAAGGATGACATTGACAAGATACGGAGGGAGTTTGATGCTGCCAAACAGAGTTTCCTTGAGATTCCAGAAGCACTCAAGGCTATGCCCAAGATGAATCCTGAAGGTTAAATTATGTTTTGTTCCCTTATGTTTAATTTGAACCTATTTTAGCAGATTTGCGAATACTGTATATAAGCCTTTAGTATTCAAAATGTTCTTCTTTTTGGTATTGATGTAGGTATATATGTGAATAGGGGTATTAGATTGGATCTTATTCAAGTATACGGATTTGATTATGATTTTACACTGGTGCATTACTCTGCGAACTTGCAAAGTTTGATATATGATCTTGCAAAGGAGCATATGGTGAATGAGGTTAGCATTTATGTGATATTTAATAATGCAGTTTTGTAATTGATGTTTTTGCGGTGTGGCTTGTTGTTGATGTTGATGTTGATAAATTGTTATCTGACGGATTCTTGCAGTTTAGATATCCAGAGGTTTGTATGAGTTTTAAATATGATTCATCCTTCCCCATTAGAGGATTGTACTATGATAGGCAGCATGGATGTCTCTTGAAGTTGGATTTTTTTGGTTCCATAGAGTCAGAGGGATGCTTCTATGGTCGTCGCCAGGTACTATTAATTATTTCTATGCCTTGATGATTAGTATGAGTTATTTATTACCAAGATAAAGTAGTGGTGTATGAAAGGCAATAAAGGGGGAGAGAGGGAGAGAGGAAAATATTAGAGAAACGCTTTCATTATTTTTTTTTTGATAATAGAGGGATGGGCCTCATTAAAAACTCCCTTCATAACCAATGTGAGATAAAAACTCGAATCGATCAGCGGAAGGAGGAAAAGAGTGCCCAAAATATTTTATTGATGTCGAAATGCTTCCATTATTAACATGGATGGTTTTGACACCTGGTAAGATGTGAATTTAAAGTTTCTTAAAACTCGAAACAACACTTGTCATTTTTTTAATGACCAAGAGCAATAGCTTGAGGCTTCTTATCAGTTTGTATGATGTGCATTTGTTGGGAAATTCTTACATATCTATATGAAATATCCTGCTTCTCATTTTGCAACTTATAATGCAGCTTAGTGAGAAGGAAATAGAGGAGATATATGGCACACGACATATTGGCCGTGACCAAGCACGCAATCTTGTGGGCTTGATGGACTTTTTCTGCTTTAGTGAGGTTGGTTTCAGTAATTGCATTGTTTGTTTGTATAACAATGTTGTACAGGCATGTCTAACTAATAAAAGATGCAGCCTTTCAAAATTGTCAGTTGCATCTAATGGGTGTTTGTCAGAGCATTATAGTCAGATGGTGATGTTAGGGCTGGAATCCTGATGAAATAGCATAACTAGTTCTCTTTTCAATACATCTAACAAATGTAAAATTTCCTCTGTCAATTTGCAAATCCGCTTGTAGACACTGATATGGATAGTGCATATTTAGACTTGTCAAAATGCATTATCACGTTTTATAAGTTTGTTAGCCCATTCTTGGACTATTTGCCTCTATGATAAGTGCATATTTTGTTTTATTTTTAAGTTCCTGATCTTTTTCCTTTCACAATCTTTTTAGGCATGTCTCATTGCTGATATTGTGCAATATTTCGTTGATGCTAAACTAGAATTTGATACCTGCTATATATATGAAGATGTCAATCATGCAATTCGACATGTTCATCAAAGTGGTTTGATGCATAGAGGAATTCTTTCTGATCCTCATCGATATCTAGTAAAAAATGTAAGTTCTAACTTCTAACTATTTATCTTTTTGTTATTTTTAAGTTTGAGTGCCTTTTAGTTTCAAAGAAAGACTTTTGTAAAGTTTGGCATGTCATCTGTGAAATATGTTCTTTCCTCCTGTGAATGCTAATTTTGGTGTATGTTTCAGAGCCAGTTATTATGCTTTCTTAGGATGTTAAAGGAGAACGGGAAGAAAATTTTCCTGCTAACAAACTCACCGTATTACTTTGTGGATGGAGGGATGCAGTTTTTGTTGGAGGTATACATTGCACTAGTACTGATGCCTTATTATTTCGTGGTTTTTATTCATCTTAATGGATGATTCATATTTATTGCTTATAAATTTTGTATTGCTTTTGATCCATTTTTGAATCAGTTTGCCATTCATCCCTCATGGCACTTTCATGTTCTTTGAATTGGTAGAGTTCTGAAGTGTCTAATTTGCATCTATACATGTTTGCATTGAAAAATCGATTGATCTTTTCCATTCTTAGTTTCATGCTTAGAATTATTAGTGAGCTTTTGAGCTAAGTTTGACATGTTTTTCAGGATTCGACTAATAACAGAGATTCATGGAGGGAGCTTTTTGATGTTGTAATTGCAAAAGCCAATAAGCCGGGTTTTTATACTTCTGAGCATCCTTTCCGGTATGTATTTTCAATCTTTTATATTCTCAGCATATTTCTTTAAAATGGCTTGTAATGGAGGTGATTTGTTATTTTTTCTTTTCTGCTACAATTATATGAGAGAGCATAATTGAACTAATTTGGCAACCTCTGCTACAATGATATCAGTTGGTAAAGCACGTGATAAAAATAGATTATCATGTGAAAATTTGTTGTGAATTGAAGAGTTAGTTTGATATCTGGTGCTAGGTGGGTGAGGGGTGTCTATCAAAATAGACTCTTAAAATATTTTCAACCTATCCGACTTAGAATACCCATTGAAAACTAGCTTTTAAAGAAGTGAATAACCAACATAAACTTGGTCACAAACTTGACCTCCTACAATCTCATGGAGAAAATTGATCAAGTGGTTTTAAAATTTAGAGAGCAGAGATTCAAAAAAGAGTTCTGTCCTGAAGATGAAAGTTTCATGAATTGCTTAAAATAGAAATGTGGAAGTAGGATTGGGAAAGTTCAATTTTCTTTGCTGCATTAGTTTGTTCTTATCTTTTATTTTTAGTTTTATCCCTTCCTTGGCCTTTGTTGTGCACTTGCTATAATAGCAATTGCATGTTTTTCTTATTCATATTTATTGATCAGTCTCCTGGAACTTAAATTGCAGCTGCTATGACACAGAGAAGGATACTCTAGCTTTTACGAAAGTGGATAAATTCCTCAAAAATAAAATATATTATCATGGATCCCTGAAATCTTTTCTCCAAATTACTAAATGGAATGGCCCAGAGGTATATCATATTTTATGCTTTGTAGCATTTTATATGATCTTTTACAAGTGTGTTCAATCACGCATAACTAGATTGTGGTAAACTTTTACAAGTGTGTTCAATCACGTGTAACTAGATTGTGGTAAGTTCTTGCTGATGGGAGTATTTCACTGCTCTGCTTTTCTTTATTAGGTGATATACTTTGGTGATCACCTATTTAGTGACTTGAGGGGCCCTTCAAAGGCTGGTTGGCGGACTGCTGCTATTATCCATGAACTAGAAGTATGCATCCTTTCATTCTTGGCTCTCATCTTTGTGTATTTGTGGTGTTTAACAAGATAAACTCTTCATTTTTTTGGGTTGTGTTTGATTACAGAATGAAATACGCATACAGAACGAAGATAGATATCGATTTGAACAGGTATTTCTGCCTCTATGATATTTGGAACTTTCTATTATCACTCTCTTATGTTATTTGATATTGTGAAATGGGGTTGGCTTACTTATTTAGTTATTTGGCAACTCAAAGGTTGATTGTGTTGAATGAACTACAATGTCGAATACTTACATCTATTGACCCTTTCTTTAATTATTCTTTTTTGTTTCGTATGAACCTTTAGTTATGCTTTAATAAAATCGTATAATACATGGTCGTTTGGGGGATACATGGGATACTCTTCAATCCAGTATAGGTTGTCTTAAATATTCATTCTGAAATGAGACAGCTCGCGGGATGCTTTGTTTCCACCTTTCTTAGTATGTTGAATTATGATGCTTTCAAATCTCTGGAGCATGTCTTTACCTTCAAATCTCTGAATTCTGTTGATCATTCTATTATTTGCAGAGTTCCATTGCTTTTGACTTCAATGTGTGAACTCAAAAATAGAATTGACTTTATCCTTTAAATATCTGTCTTCAATGCAGGCAAAATTTCATATACTACAGGAACTTCTTGGGAGATTACATGCAACTGTACCCAGTAGCAAGAGAAGTGAAGCATACAAGTTACTTATGGATGAACTAAACGAAGAGAGGCAGAAAGCACGTAGTATGATGAAGAGAATGTTCAATACTTCTTTTGGGGCCACCTTCCTTACTGACAAAGGTCAAGAATCTGCTTTTGCTTATCACATCCACCAATATGCTGATGTGTACACTAGTAGACCAGAGAACTTTTTGCTCTACTCACCTGAGACGTGGCTTCATGCACCGAGTGATATCAAGATCATGCCTCATCATGTGAAGGTATGTCATTAAGCTTCTATAACTCTCTACTTAAGATTAACCCTGGAATTCCCATTATGATTTCTTTATTCTTTTCTTTTTCATTTATGAAGATGAAGCATGGTATATTTTCTTGTTTTATGTCCTTTCTTCCTGCCATTGTCAATTGTTCTTATACAACTAGTTAGAAAGATCACATTCCTTAATAAGAAAAATGAGCTAATTATTCCAAAATTTTAACTTAATAAGAAAAAGGAGCCAGTTATACTAAAAAATGCTCCAATAATTATAAACACTACTCTGCCAAAACTAAAAAAATTAACTTAAAATAACATGTAGAGTCCCTTTACAAACACGATAGGAGGGACTCATGATGTAAACGAACATAGTGTTAGATGAATTACTTGTAAAACGTCTGTATATTGTTCTTTTGTTAAATAAACGAGTATGGTGGCAAGAATCCTCAGTAAAGGTTTGTGGTAGGAATATGGTGGCAAGTATGTGGAGGGCAATTAGTTGGGGTTTGTTATTCATAAAGTATAGTATGGCATGAAGATCCAGTTGATAAGATTCATACGGTAGAGAAAATGATTGTTAAACAGGTTGTTTTATAGATCTCCTGATCTCATTTCAACTGTCTACATGCTATACACATATCTGCTTTTATTTTAGTGATTAATAATGGTCAACGTCATCATATACCGTACCGAGGCTTGAACCATGTTTCTGTGTAGTGCTCAAATGTTGATATACATATTGGGGAAAAATTGAATAGAGATAGAAAAACAGTATCTTTGTCTTCTGTTTGCTTCTTGTGAAATGATTTGAACTCTAATTTTATATTTATGCAGACACCTAGCAAAGTTGTTCTCCATAGCAACATTTATGTATCTCTTGAAATGTTAATATAGTAGACTTATTGTTTGATCTTCGACGGTGAGTTGTGATCTTCATCCCCTTTTCTTTCTTTCAGATTCCATCGAGTTTGTTCAAAAACCAGTAGATGTTATTCTTCAATGCCATTGAAGATGGGAGGACCATCCATTTTGTTCAGCTCCAAACCTGTTAAGTTTATTGATGTACCTTGGAATAAAGCTCATGTTCCATGATGGGGTGAGAAACTAATTCACACTTCCCTTGCATGTGAATATAATACATCATCTCGCATCGCGCCAAGAGATGAACCATCTGTCATATTTGCTCTGCATTTGGTGGAATTTGGAATTGTTACATGGAAAGATCAGGAATAGGGAGCAGTTATTGACTAGTTTGGGTTGCATTGTCATGTTGATTTTGTTCCCCGGCTGATTTCTTGTTCTTGAGTTACCTTAATTAAAGTGTTGTATTTGAACTTTCATCGGCAACACTTGGTTCTAGTTATAAACCTTTTTCTGCATTTAGGCAAGAATAAGAGGAAGCTATTATACACTAAAATTTGAATTAATTTGGAATGAAGGGGAATGTAAAGGTTAGATTTAGATATTGTATCGAAGTTTAATTCGGTTGAATCTATAATTCAAGTATTATCTTTTGTTTAAGTTCGTTTAGATAATTAAATGATACAGTTGTATAAAATCCGATAACTTTGTTTTAAATTAAAACATGGTATTTTTATTTAATTTTAGAAATAACTAATACAAAATTGACTTTGAAAAAATGAATTATTTAAATTAATTTGAATCGTATGTTTAAAAAATTGTGTTTAAGGTTAGGAATTTTAACTAGGTTTAAGAAATTATGGGTATGGTGTACTTTTTAGGGTGTATGGTTTAAAGTTTAAGATGTGAAATTTAGATTAAAGTTTAGAATTTAATTTTTTAGTGATTTAAGTGTGGCTGCGTGTAGGGGTGTTCGCCGTTAACCAAAATACTATAACGGTTAACCTATAAGTTATGTTTTTAGTGCAAAAGTTATATGTTCTTAATATAATTAGAGTGAAATGCATAGAGAATGTATCTAAGAATGCATAGAAAATTAAAGACTTATTATTAATGGTTAACCAACGGTTAACCATGAACACCCTCGTGGGCATAAAAATGAGCGTGAGTAATGGCAGAGTATTTTTGTTGAAAAAAATAAGTTTATTTTTGGTAGCATGTGAGATGCTTGCTTCTACGAAGGTTCGAATGAATGGTTGGAATAAATCGGAGGGGGCACACATGTCATGTCTTAGAAGAAAAAAAAAACAAGTGAATTGTTCATTGATTAGAATTGCCATTTATTTCAAATTCAACATCAAACTTAATTTAATGTTTGACTTGTAGCTTAAGGAGTTTAATACGGAAGGAAACCAAAACCTTTCCTTTAAACAAATATCCTTTACTTGCACATTCAAGGAACCGGGTTATTTCTTTCTGTATTTTTTTTGCATTGGTATATGCATTTGGTGTAATTCATGTATTTAGTCATTTTATTCCAATGTTTATGTCGTCTAAAATTGAAATTTTCCTCTTAATCGAAATAGTACATGAAAAAATGATTATATCATACAAACTAAAAACAATCAAAATAAATAATAATAATTAAATCTACAATTTATTATAATGTAATGACTGGTTTGTGAAATTTGATATTGCGTTAAGTCGACTATACATATAATTTTTAGAATGAACAATTTGATATTAAATTTAGGATCAAGTCGAGATTGAATATGAGTATAAACATACTATGTTAGTTTTGGGTGGTTAAAAATTTGTCTTATACTCCTTACAATGTCATTTATAGTTGGAATCAAAATTTAAAATAAAAACAGAATTAAACTAATTAAACTATAATGATCAAATTTACAATTTAAACATTATATATGGACTAATAACAAAACTAAAATATACTAATGTTATTGTAAATAAGGGGAGTTGTTCAAAAAGGAATGGCAAGAGAGCCGCGTGGTTTAGATGCATATTGTGTATTATAGTTTGCTTGCAGCGGATCAGTTGAGAGCGGTGGAGGTTAAAGACGCAAGGCTGACGAAAAAAGGTTGGCTTTTGGGAAATGGTAATTGTCCTTGAAAGTTGAATCCTAAAAAAACAATAAATAATACAATGCTGACAGATTTTGACCAAGTAATAACCAATTAACGGGATTTCCTACATAAATATCTTTTTTTTTTTATCGAAACATAACTATCATTATTAAAAAAATATTTTTAAAGTAACATATATACTCGATAACTGACATTTTTAACACATCTTTGTTATACGTGACAATCAATCAACTAATTCCAAAAAATTCCCTAATGTACCGTGAAAGATATTTAAAATAAAAAATTTAAAAGAATATAAAAATATATAAAATTTAAAATTTTATAATATTTATATCGGTAACACTTTTTGATAATAACACATGACCTCAAACGATCAAGATAATAGTGGGATCTAAAATGATTACAAATTATAGTTTAAATATTTAAAATTTTTAAAAAATATGTAATTAGAAAAGGTATAATTTAGAATGTCCTCTATAATAAAGATATCAAATTAGAAAAAAGTAAATGAATAAATACTTTAATAAGAGTGCGATGATGGCTGAATGGTCAATGCACTCAGCACTCTCACCCGCCCCTGGCTACAATGCGAGGTTTTAAATATCTATGATTTTAAGTTTTAACCATCTTCGTTTTTTTTTCAGATACAGAGAAATAATGACAAGATTTTTTAAAAATATATACATAATAAATGTTATTTTTAAACGATGATGAATATATATATATATATATATTTGAATATATGTTGAATATATAAATTAAATTTTATCTGATTTTCGCTATTTGATAACATAATATTATAATCAAAATATAAAATGTATTACTATAAAATTAGTATTCATTTATTTATTTTAGATAAACCATACATTTTAAAATAGCATGCATATTAAAGTCTAAACATATTTTCATAATCGATTTGAGTTTTATTACTAAACACTTTGTACATTTATTTAATTTTTTAAGGAAAACTTTAATTCAAATTGAATAAGATTACTACCTGTTATTGGACGTGGTGTTAAATCCAAATAAGGTCACATATCCCACGCGCCTGCATGTGTGAAACGTGTACATCGCGTGACAATAAATTTGCAGCAGCAACCTCTCCGATTAACCGCAGAGAACTTTCTCACTAATTTCTTCATAAACTCCCAACTCTTCATTCCATATATAATCCCCCGTTGCGACTCTTCATTCCATATATAATTTTCCCTCTCTCTAATTTTCTCTCTATCCAAACAAAGAACAAAACCAGGGAAGAGAACCTACCGGAATACTGAAGCGATGGCGTTTCGCTTGAGCAACAACCTAGTCGGTATCCTCAACTTGATCACATTCCTCCTCTCGATCCCCATCCTAGGCGCCGGCATCTGGCTGAGCCGAGAAGGAGTGACCGAGTGCGAACGGTTCTTGGACAGGCCGGTTATCGTAATCGGAGTCTTCCTCATGCTGGTATCACTCGCGGGACTAATCGGCGCGTGCTGTCGCGTGACATGGCTACTCTGGCTCTACTTGGTCGTCATGTTCCTCCTCATCGTGTTGGGGATCGTCTTCACGATCTTTGCTTTCGCGGTGACGAATAAAGGGGCGGGGCAAGTGTTGTCTGGGAAAGGTTATAAGGAATATCGACTCGGGGATTACTCAGACTGGTTGCAGAAAAGAGTTACTAATCAGAAGAACTGGAATAAGATTAGGAGCTGTTTGGCTGACAGTAAAGTTTGTACTGATTTCAATGATAAATATCTTAATACCTCTCTCCCGGACTTTTACAAGGCTCACTTGTCAGCCATTCAGGTATCTAAACTCTCTTCTCTCTTGTTTTTCTGAGATCTGGGATTTTCTTCTCCATAATATAAAAATTGAACCATATATATCTACAATTATATAAAGCTCGATTCGTACGGCGGTAAAGGGGCCTGGACATGAATACTTTTTGTTACTTAATTTGTTTATGAACTTTTTGGGACTTTTGGTGGAAAAAAGGTTCTCAACTTTTCTAATGGGAATATATTAGGGGACCGATCCTTGAGAATTTAGTTTTGTGCAATTGCAGTCTGGTTGCTGTAAGCCATCGGACGAGTGTGAGTTCACATACGTTGGGCCGACTAACTGGACAAGAGGGAATGGGGCGTCGACGACCAATCCAGACTGCAATCTGTGGGATAATAACCTGGATACTCTATGCTTCAACTGCCAGTCATGCAAAGCTGGGTTCATAGACAACCTCAAGAGTTCGTGGAAGAAGGTGGCGGTTGTCAACATCGTCTTCCTCATCTTCCTTATTGTTGTCTACTCCGTTGGCTGCTGTGCTTTCAGGAACAACAGAAGAGACAACTCATATCATCAAGGCTGGAAGCCTTGATCCTGTTTTTCTTCTTGATTACTTTTGTTTCTATGTTTGGTTTTCGCTACTATTACTTTTGTTTGCATCTGGACCTTTTATTGTATAGATTTTATTCCCTTGTCTAGTTGTTTTCTTCATCTAGCTTGATCCAACTCTCTGTTCCAGATATTTGTTCGTCTCATATTGAATGTTGACAAACTATGGTTGTATAGAAATCAAAGTTTGGTGTGTGAGTCACCTAAATAGTAAATAGTGCAGCGTTAAAAAATCGTGGGCGTTGAAACTATACGGGAATCTGGGCTGTAGATGGGCGTTGGTGATTGGATACGGGCATTAGGTTGGGTTTTGCAAGTGTGCTGGTCCCACAAAAACAGAAGTTAATCGGGGATAAAAGATTCAAAATGTAAACTAGTTATCTCACTAACACGACAGAACCAAAGTAGATTTAATTTAACACTTATTTCAGAGTTTAAATTCGAATTTAATGCTAGTTTTAGATTTAAAAATTTGTGTGGGAACACACTCATTGACTCAAATTTCCAAATATTGGGCCTTGGACAAATGTGGTGTAGATGAGCATGGCTAATATTCTTGCATTGTATAAAAAGAATTCATTTTCTTCTACATACTACAAACAGACAGCAAACAAGCTCAAAACTTGAATGACATTAATGATTGTTTATTTAAAATATATGTATAATTTATTCGGCTTGTTTGATATTGGGAATATTTTAATGGAAGAGATCATTCATTCCAAAAGTTATAAGTATAAAGGAAATGAAACTGGAGGGTTCGTGGATCCCTTGACATTTTCTTGTATTTTTAGAGTTTAAGTACACATGGTCAGTGGCGAATCTAGAAATATATTTGAGGGTAAACACAAATAGAATCTCGAAATTTCAGGGTGTGCACAAGCCTTACATATTACAAAAATTTAAGGATTAATTCATAAAAATTAAGAAAATTAAGGGCAAATGTGTGAAGTTTGAAAAGTTTGAGGTGGTCACATGTTTATGATTTTTATGTGTTAGGCTAGTGGCGTTGCTCAAATTGCAATGGGACCATTAATCTCATGCTTTATGGTAACCATTAGTCCCAAGCTAACCATCTAACAGTGAATTGTACCGATGGATGATGAGTCGTATTGGGGCTTAAGAAATCCTTTGTTGTTGTTGTTGTACAATCAACACAGAGTTGTTGCCACCAAAATCTGCAGATGAAAGTAGGTCCCCGATAATCCCAATCTCTTGAATTTCAGTCCATTCATGGAGACCAAAGGTCTGCGGATCTTCACGTTTGTATCGTCTCCCAACAATGAAAAGCTGATACTCATTCACAATGGATCGGAGATATTCTAAAGTTTCAGGTCCATCATTTACCTGCTTCTCAATGTATGTTTCTTTAGCATTTCTCAACATCTCCGCATCCTGCATTGCGTCAATATCATCAGCTACGGTCCTGTTTGCTGCTCTGACATGGATTA
Source organism: Hibiscus tridactylites (assembly GCA_958450335.1). Taxonomy (NCBI): domain Eukaryota; kingdom Viridiplantae; phylum Streptophyta; class Magnoliopsida; order Malvales; family Malvaceae; genus Hibiscus; species Hibiscus tridactylites. Next base: position 89,508,212 of record OY288282.1, read on the forward strand.
TAGTCATTGCAACGCTTTTGTCTTGCGACATGCGTCGGCCTAAAGCAAGAGCCTCCCGATCATCTTTACCTCCCAAGAAAATCACAGCAATGCCATATGATGAACAGCTGTCTAACGTCGACTGTGTATGATCTCTTGAGTTGTAGAGGTTCAGGCGGCGACGGCCTTCCACAAGGATCCCTACCGAGCAAGGCGACTTTTCCAGAACATTGTAGTTCAGGCTCCTTATACTTCGGTCTTCTGATTCGATGCTGCCGTCCACGTGCCATTGGCGGTGAAATGGAAGTAATATAAAGGATGTGAGGGTGTCCCGGGCGAGGTTGAATATATCCTCGTACATCAAATTCGGTGGCGACACCGCGGTGAACACTTTGACCAATACGGCTCCCCAATTGTCCTGCTCGAACTGATTAAAAGTGAGGACAACGTTCTCCGAGTATAAACCGCCGGAAAGGGTGTTCCAATTCTTTTCATGAGAGATGAAAAGTGGAGTGGCTCGTCCACTGAGCTTTATAAGGTGAAGCACATTAAGAACAACCGGACTATGTGTGGTCGGACACGAGACATTAATTAAGTCGATGACGGAGTTGACATTAAGCGGGACATGAATACAACTGATCATTCGAAGCTGCTCGTTGAGCTTGCACTGCATGATGCTCCTTTTCGGATAACACGCATACTTTCTCGATGGATCGTAGAGGGTTTTCACAAGCATCGGCACGATGCTTGCTATCACAATGACAATTATAGTCATGTAAGTGAAGATATCCGGATCTATAATCTGCATTTGTTGGACTGTTAGTACGCATATACATGGTTGTGAAGTGTAAGAATAGGAATGGAGCCTGGAGGAGTTAAAAGAACATACCCCAGCGTCATTCATGGAGTTATAGATAGTCATCTCGACGACACCTTTGCTTATCATTAAAACACCAAACGCTAAACAATCTCTGGTGGGGATGTTACATAAGAAGGAAACAAGGAAGGAGACTCCAAATTTGACGATTATTGTGACAACAGCAGCAATTACTTGGTGTTTGGCAAAGGAACTAGGTTGTCCGAGATTAGCAAAATCAATCCTCATGCCACATGTTGCAGCGTATAAAGGCATGAGAAACCCCGAAGTAACAGGTTCAAGTTTCTCCACCAGAGCAGACCCCAGCGGGGGTCCATCTGGGACAGCCAACCCCACGAGAAATGGGCCTATCACAAAGAATACCCTTAAATCTTCAGTGAACTTATGTGAAACCATGAACGCTAGAATCGCCGTATAAACGTACGCCTTCTTTATCTTTTCCCCTTCATGTGTCCTTCTCACCATCCATCTCATTAGAGGCCGAAAACAACAGAAGACTAAAACAAGAAAGAGTATAGCCTTTCCAAAATGCCGCGCAACCTTTTTCAATTCAGTTTCTCCGTGTCCTTCAATCAGCGCAGAGAAAATAGTCCTTAGAAATAGTGACAACATGTCACCTACGAGAGCCGCCGATAGGCCTAGCCTACCAAGTTCTGAATTCAAGAGCTTCAGCTCGCTGAGAAGACAGTGTACCACCGGAAACGAAGTCCCGGAATACGATACTGCGAGAAGAACAGGTTTGTTTTCCATGAATTCTTGTCGGTCCATGTTGGAGGACTTAGCCATTAACAAGCAAACTATGAGAGGCACCACCACTGTTAGGATACCAATACAAATCACTTTTTTCCCGGATCTGTATGTCATGCTAACGTCCATCTTCACCCCAGTTAAAAATAAAAACAACATATAGCCTAAAGATGCAACCGAACCCAGAATTGCAACACTATCCTCCGATATCGTAATAAGCGAATTCTGACCCAATATTATCCCTGCCTGCATTTAGAAAAAGAAAAGGAACATTACGAATCAAGTATTAAATTGAAAAAAAAAAGAAAGTAGGTTACATACAAGAAGCTGGGATATGAATACGGGCAACCGGAGGTGTTTGAGCACGCAATGAATGGCTTGAGTGAGAAGGAAAATGAGAATCATCTGGAGTTGAAGCCTTGGCGCAGCATATTCCATGAGGTTCCCAGGTTTGTCAATGTCATTGTGTCCTTGGTGCGAGAGCAATGAAATCAATCCCGGCGAGAAGACCGGGGGAGGAAATGTAAGACAAAATTTCTGCTCTAAGATTGTGCCATTTTTATATGTCCTAATGAGTTCTGGGGGTTGGGCTGCCATTGAATTGAATGCTGTGGAAAGAAAAGAGAAAGCTATAGAGGATATAGAATTGAAGATGGGAATCATTGCTTATATCAATTTTCAGTTTTTTCAAATCAGGTGGATTTGCATTTTGGTCTAACGAGTTCTTGTTGTTCGGAACTTCATTTTGCGTCAGTTCGGACCATAAATCTTCATTTGCTATAACAAATTTATCAAACTAGACATGTATTAATCAAGACAGAGTAACGAACAAGTCTAACTATATTACAAGTTATATTTGTTTATATCGGCGGATAACCAGAAAAACAAAATTTTTATATATGATCAGTTATGTAAGATACTGCAACTTAAATATAACTTTTAAACTAAAATATAAAATAACTATACAATAGCGAAACACAAAACTAAATCATTATATGTGAAATATATACACAGAGATTTTAAAAGTTTTAAAAACATTATCCAGATTATACATACATTATACTGATACGTATAACATGAAAACACATATCGATAAAAATATTATCTCCATAATACAATAACTGTCTTCAAGTAAAACAATTAATTGTACTCAAATCAGGGATAAAGCTAGGATCAAGAGAGACAAAAGTCTAATAAATCTTTAAATCCAAAAATTGTAAAGAGCAAAAACCCTTATTTTATTACTATTCAAACTAAGAAGGCCTCAAATGTAATTATACCAAATTTTTTTACCAATCCAATGCTAAACATGACTCCATCCCTAACTCAAATAGTCACAAAATCAAAATAAAGCCAGAGAATCAATTTATCTCCCTTGATATAAAATATTATGCAAAGCCTTTCACATTTAACAAGCACATTCTTAAGCAGGGATATTTAGTTAGTTAGCTAAGTTATTTATCTTTGTTCTTTCATATTTTAATGGTACATAGTGGTATACATGATTAGTGAACGTTACATTACGTTTATTGTAGGCTGAACTCAATGTATAATATTTTTAAAAAATAATTTTTTTTTATGAAATATATAGTATAAAGTAAGTAAAATAATAATTTTATCTTTGAAAAAATAAATTTTTAAAAACTTGAAAGGGGTAAAATAAATTAACTTGTAAAATTAATTGTATTTTTTCAATAAAAATAGATAAATTTAGTGAGATGGATACATGAAGTAAACTTTTTTGAGCGTTATAAAGTTAAAAATAGGAAGAGAAAGCCAACGTATCGAGGAAGTAGGATATATTCCAGCATAAAAAACTCCAAATCCATAACAATACCTATCAGCTCTAACCATTTCCTTCTCTGAAACCATGTCCGAAACACTTGACAAAACCCAACAACATAAACCTACATTATCTTCTCCTTCTTCTTCTGTCTTCCTTAAACTAATTTTCGATCCCTTCAAAATTTTCTTCCAAAACAAACACATTCTTTTCCCAGTCCTTATATTCCTCACCCTCCCTCTTTCTTCCCTTCTCTTTTCCCTTTCTCTCTATTCCCGCCCCCTCAAACGCCACATTATCCACCTCGAATCCGTCGCACTCCTTTCCTCAACGCGCGTGGAAGCGCATCACGTCCTGAAAGAATCCCGACATGAATCCTTGTCTCTCCTCCGTCTCAAATTCTTCTTTTCCTTCCCTTCCTCCATTCTCTCTCTTCTCTCCTTCATATCTACTGTCCACGTTTCCTCCCTTTCCCCTTCTCACCCTTCTTCCCTTCTCTCGACCTTCAATGCCATCAGACTCGGTTGGAAGCGCGTTGCTGTCACCTCCATCTGTTCCTACGCTCTGCTCTTCCTCTATGTCCAACTCCCGCAGCTTTTCTCCGTCGTCTTTCGATACCACCCTCGGATAAGCTTACCCATTTCGGTAATCGGGGCGGGTTTCGAAGTTTACTTGATGGGGTTGTTGGGGCTGGGGCTGGTGGTGTCAGCATTAGAGGAAAAATTCGGATGGGATGCGTTTCGGGTCGGGTCAGAGTTAATGGCAGGCAGGAGAGTTTGTTGGTGGTGGGTTACTTGCATGTTGGTGGTTGCCTCGGGATGGATTGGGAACCGGTTCGACAAGTTAACGGACGCTGAAGATTTAGTTAACTCTGGGGTCTGGAGTTGGACGGTGGTGATGGGATGGGAAACGGTGGGATTATGGTGGTCTTACGGGTTGTTGGTAATTTGGAGTTTTATGGTTACCACGGTTTTTTACTGCGACTGTAAACACCGGCTCCACAAGGGTGAAAATCACAGCCCGATTGGTACGGATTTAACTGAATTTACAGTGTAAAATTTACCATGGGAATTTCCGGTTTTGTATTAGATTGTTTTCTAATAATTAAAAGAAGGGATATCAATCCACCAACTTCCCCCCACCTTTTTTTTATAATAATCAACCCCATTAACTTAATTCATTTTACCATAGCATTTAAAATTTATTCGAAAACACTTTTTTTATGTAAAAAGTGTGAGGAATCGAATTCCTTCGGACTGGGATAATATAAAAAAAAATGATACTGTCCTTGGATTTGAAAGTGGAAAAACATCGGTTTGCCACGTCTCCAATTATGCCCACCAACCTTTTTCCATTTCCATGATAAAGTTGGCAAGTTGGCTTGTCTTTTGTTTTTTGAACGAAAGATAAAGTTGTCTTGTCCTTTACGTCTGTCGTCTCCTTTTCATTTTGAGAATTTTTAGAAAATAACAAGTGTCATTTAATGGTGAGAATTAATAGAGAAACTAAAATAGGTACAAAATAAAATTTTAGGACCTCATTAGACTCGAAAAATAATTTAAAAACCTAATTTAAAAAAAGCATAATTTAAGCATCTAGGTTAAGCCTTTTCTTCTCAAATTTCGGATGTAAAGAAGGGTGTTTCGGAGGTAAGGAATTTATAAAATGATTAGCATGTGTTTTTATATTTAATTTTCTAATTAATTGTTATTAAAATTGTGAAATGCGTTATTAAGATTGTTCGGAAATTACCAACAACTTATTGGGCCTATAGGATGAGATGTTAGGTCCTTTTAAAAAAATCTTGATATTAAAATTACAAAAAAATGTGTTGGAAGGATCGCCTCATATTGGGCCTCTGTAAAAATCTAGTCCAAATTAATCGGTTAATGAGTTAGATATCGATGGTTCAAGTGCCATACCTGTCAATTTCGTAAAACTCTATGTTCTTGTACTTCTGGGATATAATCTCTGCTTGAACTTTTCTTGCAGTATCGGTTGCACATCCCAGAAGAATAAGAACTGAAGTGCCTGCAAATCCTCGGAATGCAGTCAAGTGTGTGGTTTGCTCAATCACGGCAGGACCAGCAGCAAGGATTGCTAAAAATACTGAACCTAGAACTGATATCCGACTAAGAACCTATATATTCCAATCATGGATGCAAACATGAGTCCATGGAAAAATAGGAATGTAGTTGAGTTAGAACTACAGTTTAAATTCAGCCAAAATCCCTTTTTGATACATTAGTGTAAACTGACTTACCGTCTTTAGAAATGCTGCGGTACTTTTACCAGGCCGGACCAGTGGGATTGAAGCACCTTGCCGCTTCAGTTGTACGCTAACATCGTCAGGGTCCAGTTGCAGGAACATGTAATAGTAATTGAAGAAGGCTATCAACAAGATATTGGTAGGAAGGTAGAGAGAAGTGAGAACCTACAAACATTTATAACTTCCACTTATAAGGAATTCACTACCTCAAGCATCTATTTCAAGCATCTACCTCAACTGGAAGCTTTTATCTCAGAAAACATAAGGGACTATTTCTTCATCAATCCGGTATAAATTTTAATTCTTTAAGAACTTCTAACAGTCAAAATCAGTAGTCTTACCTCTGGGATTCAAAGCCACGGTAAATCTTGCCAAAGTACCAGGAAGAGCTAGGGATGATGTAGAAAATATAATTGGCATCACTCCAGAGCTGTTTACCTGGTTGGCCAAAACAACTGAATTGAATACAAAGACTAGATGAAGATAGGGTAGATGCACATACAACACCCAGAGATAGTTTGCAAGATCAAAAATACCATCACAATGTCAGAAACTTCACTAGCAATTAAATAAATGTAAATATTCTATCAAACACTACGAGGTTAGCAACTCAAATTTAAACAAGTTACAAACTGTCATCAAAATATGATGGAAAGATCAGCTAGCAAGATATGAATACACGCGTGATGTTCAAAAATGTATTTATCAGAAAGCAAAGGGGAAGCGGAAGAGAAAAAGAATTTTTCACAGGAAATAGGTACACGACTTTCTGAGAAATGACAAGAACGGTAAAGAGATGGAGAAACTGATACGCTCTAAAGAAACTAACAAGCAACAGGAAGAAGAACTAAAAAAACAGCCGGTGTCAATGATATGCTTCTCCATTGAGTTCTCATGCAAACAAAGTGTCCATTCTAGTTTCATTCCACCTCGATGATTTCACAACTATTAGCGTCAAACCCATCATAGCATTGGGTACTTTTAGGAATCATTGGAACACAACACATACCTTAAAGGGTAGGTAAGCAGATTTCTGAAGCCCTCGGCTTCTGCTGGTGTATCTTGAGGCATAGTTGATTGGAATCTTCCTCTCTGCTTCCTGAAATCCTTTGTTGAGATATTTGTTAAGTTTCCTTTTCCATCAGTATTGGAACTTCACTTAAGCCAAAAAAAAATTATACTTACCTGAACATAGACAATGCCAAGGACCAGCAGGAAGAATGAGATAATGATGGCAACAAGTCCAATGTAGTTACCATCCTGATATGCCTGTGCAACTGTCCTTCCAAAAGATGCCGGCAAGTAGGATAGAAAATTTGTAAATATTAAAAGGGATGTGCCATTTCCAAGCTTTAAATCAGTAATTCGTTCCCCGATATATGTCGTCAGTACAGCACCAAGCGTCAAAGGAGTGACAGAGGAGAGAACTCATTGTGTGCTAAAGTCATTAACATATGGACGAAGGTAAAGTACTTGGCCAATTGCCTGTCATGTAACACAATAATACAAAAGAAATGCTATTCAAATGCATGAAATAAAATTTATTAATATCTATTTAAAACTTACAAAAGGCATAGTTTAGCAATTAGCAATATCAACATATTATGGTTGCAAAATTACATAGAGCAGACATCAAGTTGAAACTACACAAAAGCTTTATTTCTAGTTGGCTAACCTATTAGTCACCAAGGATGTAATTCCTTACCTGTACTATAGCAAAACCAACTGAGGCATATCTAGTATACTGAAGAATTTTCTTTCTTCCTGCTTCACCTTCTCTTTTCTGAAGATCTTGCAATTTAGGGTAAACTTGGGCAAGGAGTTGAAACACAATTTGTGCATTAATAAAAGGAACAATACCAAGTCTACCAATGCCTCCTCCAGAGAAGGAATCCAACGTGCTCAGTAGACTGTTCTGATCTAAATTGCCAATGAAAACCTCTCGATTAACCCCTCCTAGGGGTATATAAACTCCAAGACGGGATAAGGCTAAAAAAGCTAAAAGCTTGAGAAATTTTCCTGGTAATAGGCCTTTGAAGAAGTCCCCAAACTCAATGGAGCTGTCCTCAATTGCAGCTGTCCAAATGATCCATGTCAACAGCCAAGACGGATAAAATTGATAAACAATCTTAAAAACAAACCTGCCACTCCTCGAGCTGAAGAAGATTTATCCTTTTTTGTACGGGAGGTGCTCTCAAATGTAGGTGCTAAAAAGGCTAGAAAACTTTCACAAACACCATTTAAATAAACCGGAAGAGATATCTGAATTGATACCCAAGGGATCAAAAACAGAATCTTTTTTACTAAGAAGGAATTCCAATTAAAACAGCAAGGCGTCAACATTAGTACAAAAAGCCTTTGCATAATTGTAATCTCATATCGCCTTAGCTTCTAGTACTTGAAAGTGCAATTTCTACCCTAAAAATTCTAACATTTTCCACTCCCTAGAAAGCTCAATCTACAGTATAAAGCATATAAATGGTGGGGGAAAAATTCAGGCAGAACAAAGAAAAGGGTATCCGGAATAGTTAGCTGTTAGAAAAAAGACCAAGGTTCCATGATTGGGAAATGGAGTTGGGTTTTGGGTGGGCAGTTAAACTGGCTCTGCAAACATAGTTTTTGAGTGTTGGAGAAGGTTTGGGATAAGAGAAAGAGGAGAGGTTGAAGGAAAGAGGCCAAGAAGAAGCTTCAATGACCGTTATCAACATTATTCTGTAATTTGGATTAACAGGTTTTCTGGGTCTAAATCTTATAACATGAATAATAGCAAGTGAAATTCGACAGTGGCCAGGAGTTCCAATTAAGTTTTCAGTGTTGCCCAAAGTGAGCCCACATTCCAATTTGTTGTTTTAGGGTGGACAAAATATCCCCCAGCAAAGGACCGATCTAGATTCATAAGTAAAACGACCCGACTACAAATGGACCTTGACTCTGGCTAATCTAATTATTGTTGGCACCAAAAAGAAGAGAAAGACAGTCGTCCGATAATGTGAATGTCCGGGCCATCGGGTATGTGTAGCGAAAATTCAAATTTACTTCTCCGATAATGTGAGTATGGACCTGCGTGACAGAATTGGGCAGGGGTTTGGCTTTGAAGTGGTGGAGAACTTGGGTACTTATTTGGGTATACAGTTTCTACATAAAAGAGTAACCAAGGGCCAGAAATGTGTTGCGTGATTGCATTAGGGCCAGAAATGTGTTGCGTGATTGCATTAGGGCCAGAAATGTGTGGTCACAAGTTATTCGGCACGATAAATTGTTGTAGTTCAACAATTTGAATCTAGTGAATTGGTTCATCAGTAATATTGCCCAGCCGCAGATATATGCTAATGATGGGGAGAACTTGGAGGCTCGTTTTGCCGTTATTTGCTGGATTTTATGGTCCTGTCGCAATAAATTTCTAATTGACAGTGGCTGAGTCAGATCGGTGCTGGCCGAATGTGCAGAGTTGTTGAATGCTATGCAATCAAAACCAGTCACTCCACTGAAGATCATTCCATCTCCAGCCAAGTCACTCCACTGAAGATCATTCCATCTCCAGCCAAGTGGACTGCTCCTCCACAAGGCTGGGTGAAGGCGAATGTTGACGGAGCGGTTCGTTTAAATGATTCCGCTGCTACTTGTGGTGGCTTAATTAGAGAAGCAAAAGGCATATGGTTAATCGGGTTCTCTAGGAGCCTCGGGTGCTGCCCCGCCCTTTTTACTGAGTTGTGGGGGGTTCATGATGCTCTCAAACATGCCTGGAGTATGGGCTATCAGCGTCTAATCCTAGAAACTGATCTTATACATTTGCTCTTCCATCTAGGACATTATTTCAAAGAGACCAAACCCTCATTCCATCACCAAACATGTTGGGACCAAAAAAAATCTCAACATAATTGATTTATATAATTATTTTTAAAATGAGACATCTGTAAATTTAATATTTTATTTATAGTAGGAGTATGTATTTATTTCATTTCTCCACGTGCAAAATTATAGAGCATTTTGTAAACTTTGCCATGTTGTATATAAAAATTCCAATTAAAGGGTATTTATAAACCTAAAAAAGGCCAGAATGAACAAAAAATTCCAATTAAGGAATGCGTGCCCCAATTGGAGTCCAGTAGGGTGGGGATACATGTAAAATTCTGCACCGCACATCCACGTAAAGGGGGCATGCATGTCTACTTGTTTCTATTTCATTCCATTTTTTTATATTTTATGATAACTATCTGCATTTCTAATTATTTTATCCCAAAGTGGATCCACTTTTGGTTTTAAAACAAATTAAAAATATAATAGCATGCAAGTGGGTATAGATTAATCCAATCCTTATTATCTTTTCGTGCTTCTGGAAACTTGAGATGTCAGCCTCTACTTTTTCATGTTAGGAGAATATGTTAATGGATTTGGTATCTTCTTTACATCTTTTAAGGGTTTAGGTATGTGTTATATTTGTTAAATAAAAATATTATTATTTGATATAATAACAGTATAGTTTTAAAATTTTATGTAAATTTAATAAAATGATGATGGACAATAAGAGAGTAATTTATCTTTAATTCCTTTCGATTATTTAATTAGAAAGGATAAATATCCTATACACACGCGGTAGAAATTAAAAGTTTCTACAAGTATTTTAGTTTTAAGGTATAAGAATTTAGTTTAGAGTATAGGGCTTAGGGGTTTAGGTGTATGGGGTTTAAAATTTAGGGATAGTTGTTTAAATTTAGGGTTTATGGTTATAATTTAAGGTTTATAGGTTAATGTTTAGTTTTTAGGGTAATATGGTGAGGATTTATGTTTTAACCTATAAACCTTAAATTATAACCTTAAATCTCAAAATTTAAACAATTATCCATAAATTTTAAACCCCTACACTTAAGCCCCTAAACCCTAAACTAAATCATTATACACTAAAATTAAGGCGCTTGTGGAAACTTTCAGTTTCCACCGCCTGTGTATAGAATATTTATCCAATTAGAAAATAAAAAAATAATTATGCAGGAAATATATATTAAGTATTAATTGAGTTTGGTTAAGTTTACATGTTGTTGATAACGTTTATTATCTTATTTTTGGTATCGTACATATTCAAACGTTTAATTTTTTAAAATAATATAAATATTACATCAATATGTAGGAATGGGCATGGGTTGGGTATGGTTTTTGGCTCACCCGAATTCGACTAGAAAATAAATATCTTAAATCTGCCCGACCCGACCCCGAATACTTTCTTTAAAAAATTTGACCCGACCCGACCCCGAATACTTTCTTTAAAAAATTTGACCCGATCCGACTCGAAAATAAAAATATTAAACCCGACCCGACCTATAGAAATTTTAAACCCATACACTTAAGCCCCTAAACCCTAAACTAAATCATTATACCCTAAAACTAAGGCGCTTGTGGAAACTTTCAGTTTCCACCGCCTGTGTATAGAATATTTATCCAATTAAAAAATAAAAAAATAATTATGCAGGAAATATATATTAAGTATTAATTGAGTTTGGTTAAGTTTACATGTTGTTGATAAATCGATACAAATACGTGAGACTAAACATATTTAAACGTTTATTATCTTATTTTTGGTATCGTACATATTCAAACGTTTAATTTTCTAAAATAATATAAATATTACATCAATATGTAGGAATGGGCATGGGTTGGGTATGATTTTTGGCTCACCCGAACTCGACTAGAAAATAAATACCTTAAATCTGACCCGACCCGACCCCAGATACTTTCTTTAAAAAATTTGACCCGATCCGACTCAAAAATAAAAATATTAAACCCGACCCGACCTATAGAGAAAATAATGCTAGGAACCTAATTGTAAAAAAAACTTAGGGGACTTAATTGTAAAAAATATAATTTGAAAGATAAATTGTAAATAAAAATTCAATTTTAAGGACCTAATTATAAAAAAAATATATAAAGTAAGAGTATTATTATAAATACCCCTAAAAATTTAGGGGGAAATTGCACAATTAGTTCTAGGTCGGGTCGGATAAAATACTTTACACTCTAAACCCGAACTCGATCCGACCCGAGCACAACCTCAATAAAAACCTGATTCAAGTCAAACTTGATTTTTTTATTGAAAAATCTGACCCGGTCAAGCTGAGTTGGGTCAGAACCTTGTCTATCCCTGTTAATATGATGTTCAAAAAATATTAATTAAATAACATTACACTAATGTTCGGGACTTGTCTTATTGTCATTGCATTCTGTCAGAAAAAGGCGTTAATTAATACATAAATGCGAGGGCTAAAAATTGGTAGGAAAGTTATATGAACCGGCCATTTGCTACCTTTTTAACGGTTGGGGATTCTACCCAAATTTGTTGAGGTGTCTATTCTATTCAATTCAAGTGGCAGAAAATGTGAGGGTCCCGGTTCAGGTGGACCAGGACCACCCGTCCCACGCCCTTCATCACCTTTCGGTTTAGCCGCCGACTGCACATTTGCATTTATACTTCATGTATTCAGCGATTGATACCATAATAATTTATGTAAAAGAATAAATAGGGTAATATTCATTAATGGTCCATTTTGTTTAGAATGTATTCTATTCTGGTCATCATTTTTCTCAAAAATTATAAAACTTCTTGCATCCTCAAGCATTTTATTTACACTTATTTTGCCATATGAAGGAATGGACATTGAGTTTTCTAGACATAATATATAATTAGTTTAGTGAATTAGTATCAACGTGTATTTTAATTAATAATTTGTATCCCGTAAATAAATGCTGGTTGAAGTCATTTTCCGTTGTGCATGAATATAGGAATATAATAAAAGTTAAAAAAATTGCACGCGTAACGGGAAATGATTACTTTATACAAAGTCGTGGGTGACTACATAAAGTCAGCAATCGAACAGTTTTACCTATGAAGTGCATAATTAGTGGCGTTTACCATAACGGTCCATAATATTTTGGTTGCGTATAGATTAGAATTTAGAGCCACATTGTGGACCATTCAAAGAAGCCGAACCCAATTAGGGTTAGTGCACCTGTACCCTTTTGCAACTTGTATAATAATATTTTAATCTTTTAAAAAATTATTATTTTAAATAAATTTCGAGCATTTAAAAATTAGTTTTCATATTTTAAACATATTTTATTAGAATTTTCCAGAATTTTTGAAAAAATAGAAATTTATTTCTTCTGTTTTTTAGATTTTTTTAAATAAAATTTAAAAACTTCTAGAAATGACTAGTATCATCATCCTATTGCGACATGTGTCAAAAGAAATTTAAAAAAATCGTTAAAGTTAACCGTTAACGTTGGCCAAAAGACCAAATTATTTTTTTCTTGAGTTTGAGGGCTTAATTGGGTGCAAAATTTTTAAAAAATATTTAATTAATTTTTTTAAAAAACTTAAGAATTTATTGAACCCTTAAAGACTAAATAATTATAAGTAATGTATAGAAAGTATGAAATGTCACTGGCCTTTTTTGAAGTACATAAAAAACGTGTTGAACCAAGAAAGAAAGGCTGTTTTCTTACGTACCTTTCATTTCATACACATTTTAAAGGGGATTTCACGTACAAAAATTATTGAGATATTATGTCGTGGTTATTAATTTATATTATCGTCATTCATTCCCATGACATATTTATTGAAATCTCCTTCAACAATGAAAATTACATGAAGATGGAAAATGAATTGGCACGTGTGATTCAGCATTATTTCCATTCCAAATGCTCCACATGCATGGTTTGTTTTATTAGCTTGTAACTTGTAAGACAAAGAAGTGTTAAAAGTTAACTAAACATGATTAGCATCTAAACCTTTTGTTAGTGATAAAATGAACTTTGTAAGTAAAGAAGACGGGTTTCTTTTTTCTAACATTTCATTGCTAAAAAGGCCGACATATAAAGGTGTAATTTAAAGGTATGTAAGTTGGAGAAGAATCCCTAATTTTTGCCAAGTAAATATTATTTGTTAATTATTAAGTAAAAAAATGTTATTTTTAAAAAAAATATTCGAGGCTACCAAAAAAACAAAAGAAAAATGGTAGTTAGCTAGTTTCAAGTCCTTTCTTTTTATCATTCAAAAAAGAATGTGAGGTTGAGGAACAGCGGAGTGCTCTCAATACTATTAAATTGTAGTTGTGATTAGAGATGGGCACGGGTCGGGTCGGGCCGGGTTTTTGGCCCACCCGAACCCGACCCGAAAATATTAACCCTAAATCCGAACCCGACCCGACCCGAAAATAAATATCTTAAACCCGACTCCGACCCGACCTATATAAAAAAATCAATTTTAGGGACTAAATTGTAAAAAAAAATAATTTTAAGAGACTTAATTGTAAAAAATAATAAATTTAAGGACTAAATTGTAAATAAAAAAAATCAATTTTAAGGACCTAATTATAAAAAAATATATATAAAAGAGATATTATTACAAATATCCCTAAAAAATTTAGGGGAAAATTACACAATTAGTCCTGGGTCGGGTCGGGTAGGATTTTTTCACCCTAAAACCCGAACCCGACCCGACCCGACCTCACCCTACACAAAAACCCGACCCGACCCGAACCCGATTTTTCATAAAAATACCCGACCCGATCGGGCCGGGTCGGGTCGGAACCCGTCGGGTCCGGGTTCCGTGCCCATCCCTAGTTGTGATCATGGTTGAGGATGTAGTTACAACATCGCGGTTGAGACCGTTACGATATAATTTTTTTTTAAATATAATTAAAATTTTAAATGCAGTTATAATCTCGCGAGATCCTTCAAAACTGTTACAATAAGTTACGGTCGAAATTTAATAATATTCCACTTTCAGCTTTGCAAATCCATCTCCAATGCATGCGGCGGTCGTAATATAAATGGGAAATTTGTTTATTTTAATAAGGAGACACGACGCCACGTGCATCCATGGCTGAACTTCAACCATCGTAGATTTTCATCATCTTTAGTTTGATAATACCAATAGAGAAAAGCTATCAACATAAATATATTTAATAAATTATGCACATTGATATTTAAAATTGTATTTATCTTTACAAAACAAAACACAATCGTCCACATGGAATTAATAAGTATCTATAATAATAAAATACTAGTATATCAATAAGAAAAAGGAGCATGAACTTGAAGAAATCAAATAATAATAATAATAATAATAATAAAAGGGAGACATTGTGTGATTAATTAAATAAAGGGTAGCGTTAATCTATATCAACATCTCCTAATCAACTCTTTACCTCTCTGAATCAACCGTCAAAAAACAGTTGAGCATATTTACATCTCTATCCAACACAACTCCGGAAATGCCAACTGTATTCCTTTCTTTCCCTTCACTGAATATCTTTTTCGACTATTAATATATATTTTTTATTTATAGCATATTTCCCCCCACTACCAGAATCCATCCTCGACTACTACCTTCACACTGCCGGGAAGCCAATCCCCATGGCTTCGATTACAGGACTCAGAATCAAGTTCTAGTCGAACCACTAGAGACTCCTCCGACGTGGGCATTTGTGTTTTCAGCTGTCGTAAGCTCGGAACTAATGCTTTCTCTGTCCATTCTTCTAATCCAGTTCGGCCTATCCATACCCCACTTGTAATCTTTTCCAGAGCTTCATCTACAATCTCGATCGTCACCCTGTCGCCAAAAATGCTGCAGAACTTTTTTGCTATCAAGTTGGATATATCGCGTCTAATGGGACCAAAATCGACAGGTTTAAAGACAATGGCCTCGTCGACAGAATTTAGCAGCTCATGGGATATTGATGATGATGTTGAGTTGGATAATAGCCTATTTGTCAGGCCATGTTCTTCATGATCAACTGTGAGATCACTGGAATTGTGTGATCCATCTGCTGCTTTATCATCCTCCACATCAGCAGCCTCATTAAGATCAAACGATAGAGAACCGGATTCCTTCCTCGGCTTTGTTGCTCTGTCCTCCTCATGGAGCCAACTGGCTCGGCGCTTTGCAGTTTTCTCACTAAGGGATAACCTTAATTGCCAACCTCCGCTTGCTAAACTGGCTAGCTTCTTTTCATCAAGGGAAATACCATTAGATGTGAAATTAAGATTACCTGGCATCCAATTAGCAGTGAGGACAAATATAACATTTCCTAGACTGATCTCACGACCATGAGAATCAGCAAGTCGACCTCTCTCCATTGCTCGTTTTATGCTACCTCTAACTAGCATATCCGCTTCATCAATATCTTCGAGCACTACTACTGAGAAAGGGTTTCTCCTAACTGCCTCTGCTATTTTATCCACCACAGTTTTACCACGGAAACTCACATCGGATTCTCCATCATCATGTCTTGAACCAAGACATATCACAAATGGATGAGCCCCACATACTTGATCTGAGAGGGCCAATGCCATCTTCTTCTTGCCAATCCTGTCAGGGCCAGAAAACAATAGCCAAATGTCGCCCTTTGAACCGGTACCCCGCCGTTTTCCATTGCCTATTTTACACTGCGTCACTGTTGTGGCCACTGCAGATGCTGCATCCCGCTGCCACCACACCTTCTCTATTAGACCCTTAAGGAGTTTCTTGAATGACTCAACATCTGACGTGTTCACATCTTGCAACTTGTTCTGTGGTTCAGAAGGTATACAACCCAAAAAGTCGCGCAGACGCTCTTTATCAGTTCTTTCAGGTTTGGTCTCAATGATTTTCGGTCGTCCAAGAACAAGGTCTGTCTTTACAGGGCTTCCAGGTGGGCTACTTGTCTGTTCCACTGATTGGCTAGCCACTTGATGTGGGTTTAGTTGCAGTGTGGCTCCAATGTTTTTGCTCAATGGTAATTTGGGTTGGAAAGGTTGGCGTCCTAGCAGACTAGAATTGTTCAGGATCGTCATCGAGAGAGCAGCAGGAGTGAATCTCTCAGATCCTAGACCGGGCTGATGAAAATTTGGATGGAGATGCAAGCATGTATCATTCCATTTCTTTTGCAATTCTTGAGTCTTCTGCGTCCAGATCACCTCTTGATCCTTAGTCTGTATAAAACATGCCACCGTAACAATAAAGCTTAGACGGAAGGGGGGGAAAGATTTACCAGTGCAAATATTCAACACAGAACATACAAACAAAAAAGAATCTAATAAGACTAGGTTTCTAATTGGCTTGAACTTGTTACCTGCGTCTGATCTACTGTTTTGACATCACTATCATGGGCCTTGGCATTCTGTAACCATGCCGGCAATGCTGGCAGAGTTGACTCCGACCTAATATCAGAGGAACGTTCCTCAAACTCCTTGGCTGCTAAAAGTTTTCCAAGATCTTGTTTATAATTCTGCATGCACTGTGGGCAGCAGCCAGTTTCCCGAGCAAGGTCAATATTGTCGGAGGGTTGCCTAGGTTGAGCAGTTGTAGTTGCAAACCCCTTCAATGGGGAGAGAGACTCAACAGAGTTGCCAAGTATCCCATTGCTCGCAAGCCTGGGAGATAACAAGCATATTACAAGTTAATCAACAATACCCACCGGCCACTGGCTACAAATTTATCCAAACCAGAAAAGAGTCCCAGACCCACCGTTCAAATTGTAGCATCTAAGTTCAGAATTTGCATAGGAACCAAATAAGAGCAAGCAACACAAAGTAAAACAGAAACACAAATGTAAAAGCCTCTTGCATTAAGCAATTCCTAAAGCTGATCCAGAAAAAAATGTTAAAAAATGATATCAGAATCAACCTTTACCCCTGGAATAAAATCCATTAGTAGCACAGTAACCATGGATTCTATAAACAGAAATTTCATGATACCCACTAATATTCGAAGTGAATTCCAAAATTTTGAACCTTACTTTTTCCCAAGCATCATCTGAGAAAATTTAAGCATTCCCACATTCAAAAACCAAAGCTAAAAATGAACAAGCTTGCAAAGTTGTTAAAATAAATACCTAGAAAACATTCCCGGTGAGGGAGCTCTCGCAGCTATAGGAACAGCCTGCAGATCCCAGTCATTCTCCATTGAAGGATGATAAACTTGACATCTCAAATAAGTTTCACAAGTAGCAGTCCCAATGAACCAAACTCTGGCACTCCCTTCTCCAAATCTCCCCAACAGCTTCCCCATCTCAACCACTGCAGCACGCCCGGCTTCCGATACCGCCTGCTGCTGCTGTTGAACCCCACCGGCAAGACCCACTGCCTGATTGTTCTCCACTAACCACTTCAAGTCACCCAAATCAAGAATCACCCCTCCACAATCCAAGTTCCCAATCATTGCTCCAACTTTAGTGCTCAACTCCTTGATTTTTGGAACCACTTGGGTTTTATCCGACACAAAATCTTTCCCCACACGAACCACCTCAACGTTTCTCAAAACCCCATCCATTTCCTTACTCTCAATCTTCCTCAAAATCTCCTTAACAATCGATTCCGGTTCCGAATCACCAACCAGAACCGGGTTCATCTTCTTACTTCTCATCAGAATATCAATTACCCGCTTCACTTCTTCACTTCTTTGCTGCCCGGCTGCCCCTTGCTGTAATCTCGGGTTCAAATACAAGTTCCGATGGGGGGAAGGCGCGGCAACGGCGGAAACAGGAGCTACGATGGGTCTGAATCCCAATCCAATTGGACCGGCAGTGTTGGCTGAGTTTGAAGTCGTGGAGCTCAATGATTGTTCAATGGTGGCTTTAACGGCTGGACTCGAGAAACTGGCCTCACGCATGACTCTACTAACACTTGGATCATCAAGAATCGATATTATTAATTGCTCCAATTCCACCTTAACCGCCAAAAGCGGTTGCTGTTGTTGCTCGGGACATCCACGGCGCTGATGGGCTTGAGCACGTTTAAGAGCAGCCATCAAGGCATTGGAAATGGGTGGGTCGAGCCCCGGGCTGCCACCGCTATTGGCGCTTTGAGCAGTGGGGAGACGGTCCAACGCGACGCTGAAGCAAAGCTCCAAAGCTCGACACTGCAACGGATGGGAAGAATTGGGGTGGGATTTGATACATGCTTGGCGAAGGAATCCGGAGGGAGACGCAAGGAGCGTCGCCGCCACATGGAGCGGCGTCGTTTGGCCGTGATTCCGTCGGGTTGCTTCGGCAATCGAATGGTTCAACACGCTGGCCGCCTCCGGCGTCAGGGTCTGTTGGATCGTGCTTAATCCAGCTCTCATTTATTCTTCTTCCTCGTCGTCCTTTAAGGGTATCTACTAAATTCCTAAATCGTCTTAATTTTCTATAATCTAAAAAGAAATCTGAGATAATGGAAATAGAGAGTCAGCAAACGAAAGAAAGCTTTTTACAGACAAAAACAAGGGAGTATGAATATGAAAGAAACCACAGATAGAGAAAGAGAAGCTTATAACCTTGTTAGCTTTAAGTGCTTATCTATCCTTGGCCTTGGGTTTTTCCTTATCTCCATCTCTCTTTCTCTTCACACACAAAAAACGATTCAACGCCAAAAGGAAATATCAGATCCCCTCTTCCCAAATAGCAAAAACAAATATCCAGCACAATTTAAGTGCAGATTCTAGACACAAATTTTGGGTAAAAAGTAAAAATTAAAAACAAAAGGGGGGAAAGTGAAATTCGTTAAGCCTGAGGACCTTGAAAACATGTTTTGTTTTTATTTGAAAAAACAAGAGAATTGGAAGTAGTATGTGTGAATTAGGAGAGCAAGGAATTCTGAAAAATGCTTTCTGGGCACTGCAAAAACTCATCTTCTGTCATTCCCTTCCCTTTGTTTCTATATTTCTTCAATATAAAGTATTGATTAAATTATTTACTTTAAACTTACTTTCTCTTGTCTCTATACATCAATACGTTAGAGATAATGAAGTGAGACAAACACCTTTTTTAGAGAGCGAGAGAGAAATAAAAAATTACTTTCTATTTTTTAATATAATTGCATTTCGTTCATTCATCTTATTCATGACCATAAGACTGTTTTCTTTTTACGTTTTCTCACTTTTACCTCGCGACCGTAGGTTACGTGGATTTAAAAATTTTATATAATAAGCTCTGAATCAGATATAAAGTATGAGGAATTTTCATATGATTATGATAAATAATTTTGATCTCTTAATCCAACAAATTAATTGAGTCAATCTTCATATTTTTAAAAAATATTTGATATAATTTTAATATTTTCATGTAATGGTTACTTTTTAGTGGGTCAAATGCACCTTAATATACGTCTCGTCATGGGTGGATTCAATATTGACCGTCTTTACATTTTAAGATTTTTTAATGATTCATATTTGTTTTATCATTTGTATTTAAATTTAGTTATTAGTTTTAATAAATCTAACAAATGGTCTTAATGGAAATGAGATGATATTCATTTTAAAAAATCTTGGTTCGAGTAAATTTGTTTGTAAGGTTGTGTATTTTTTTAATAGTCTAAAAGTGATTACAAGATAATATTTATTCGTACATATTCTTAACCATTTTACAATGCACACACCTTGCAGACAAAGCGATTGAATTTAGGTCTCCTAAAATAAACATCATCCACTTTTTCACTGGGATCACATGTTGGGTTCAACTGTGTGCTTTTTTAAAAACTTAAAAAAAAGTATGAACATATATTACCTTGTAAATCACCTTAAAAATATTACAAAAATATTAATTTTTTGATAAAATTGTTTTAGAATTCAAATTATAGTTTTTTAACGTTAAAATGGTGGTTCTTTCCTTGGTAATATAATTTATTGTATTACTTTAATATGCTGGTGTGATGCAATGGTAGCATTTATTCAACTTTTTGAATCTTTTTAAAAACGACACACACGACATGCATGACTGGTACTTGAACCCAGGTTTACAAGAGAAGATGAACATCTACCTTTGCCACCAGGACACAAGGGGATGAGCATTTAACATTTCTTTTTATATAATTATAACCATCAATATCGGTTTACTTAACGATTAATTGAAATCGAGTATAGTAAATATTTTTAATTTAATTTATTTTTTCATAATAACTATTCAAATTTTGATAGATTACATAAGAAAATTATTTTATCATATTAATCATATCTTTTCATTTTGAGAATCGTTACGTGACTTTGATCTACGAAAATCAATGTGACCGAATGCGATAAGAGAGTGAGCTCACGCGCAGTGGGGCGAAGAGTTTGAAAATGGAAATGAAAGTAGTAATTCATGTGTTTTTCAACCGATTTTGTGCTTTTCACACTACAAAGGCATCACACGACTTTAACCTTTTCATACTCATTTAACTATAAATATTTATTTAACTTCCTCTACTTTTATTTTCTCTAAAGAAATTATTTTTCAAAAGAAATTCTATTAAATTTTTATTTTTCGTTAAAATCGTTTTAACGACTTTTTTATACCGTCGAACTAAGTCATATAAGTGACTAAAATTTATCAAATGAAAACAATTTATTGTTAACTTGTTTTTTAATATGCTGGTGTGATACAATTGTAGCATCTGTTTAGATTTTTTAATAAAATACATACATTATAAAATTAATGTTCGAATTCGGAGGGAAATTGGAGTTTTATCGCCAGATTACGAAACTTGTCGTGTTATGAGAACAAAAATTAAATTAATTAAAAAAACTGACGCGTGAAACGTAGTCCTTTCCTTTTCAGGTGACGGAGAGAAAAAAGTGAGTTTAAATATAAGGGAGACTTTTCAACTTTCTGCATTTATTACCGTTCACGTATCTTTGCCACCTGCTTGTCTGCTTTTTCAGTTTTTCTCTTCCAGTTTTTTTCACCATTTTCCTTATGAAAAGACTTTAACACCCTTGTATTCTCCTTGTTATTAAAAGATTTGTCACGTCGAGCATGCATTCAATTAAGCCAAAAGTTGATTTTTGTACTTGTGTAACGGAAGTGGTTTATAAAAAATCATTTACAGACACCGAACCTGGTTAAATTAGTGAAATAGGATTCTTCTAAACATATTTAGGGAAATGAGATATTTTTAGACCGAGGGGCTCATTCGCAGGTGGATGATTAAAATGATGAGCCCGATTGCCAAAATCTCAAAGCTTTTGCTTTGACTTTACAATTTGCAAAGAATCTAAAAAGTTGAAAACTTTGACGCCAGGAACCACCCTTTCCTTGTGACGGTGATGAGACATCCCAAAGACGCATAAAAGAGTTTATCATAATTTCTTTTGTATATTTAATTTATGGATAATTATTTTTATTTTTATTTTAAGATTTAGTGATTTTATTTAGGTTTAATATTTAGGGGTTTAAGCGTATGAATTTTGAATTTAGAGATGTAGTTAGAATTTAAAGTTTATGGTTAATGAGTTGGGTAAAGATGCCTAAATTTTAACCCGAAACTATAAATTTTAATCATAAAACTTAAATTTTAAACTCTTATATTTAAACACCTAAACTATGACCCTACTAATAAAGATATTTGTGGAAGATATTCATTTCCATCTCGGTGAATAAGATATTTTTCTTAAATTTATTAATATAAGTGCATAACTAGTTTAGTAATTGGACCCAAATTCTCCCTATAATTCTAAATTCATCATTGGAGGTTTTTTTTGGCGAAGTTTTCCTTCATGGTTTGGTATTGTTGTAAAATTTGATTTCCAAATCACATTATTCGTATTTCTGGACTTCAGTTTAGATGCTTTCACCCCCACGGAATCAGCGTGTTTTTTTTTTGCACGAAAAAGACACTGTTTTGACATTTTTTCTGATTAAAGCTGTGTTAAAAAAATATATGATAAAAGTTCTTTTTGACTTAGTCATACAAAAACCGTAGTATTATTTTTAAGAGAAAAATGAATCCTTTTGACCAATATATTTTTAACCCTTATAATTTATCTTGAAATTAGTATTTTAACCGGCTTTCAAATTTGAATAAACTTACGCATATTTTTAGATTACGTTGCTCGAATACGGATTATTTAGGCTAGGAGGAACAATATCATCATTTACCACCAGAACCAATTCAATAGATTCAAAATTTAACTTTTAAAGTGTTAAAAAAACCTTTATGTACAATTTATAAGAGTATGTTTAGTTCGAGTATTGTTGTATTACCTGTAGTAATAAGATTTTGTAGACATGCAAAAGAAAAAAAAAACAAATTTGGCAGAGAAAATGGGAGAAAGGAAATGGCACACACATATATATTGTTAATTGCAAATATTTAATTTAATGGGAAATTAGAATAAGCATGCAGCCAAATTAATGTAAAAAAGGTGGTCCAAATGCATTTCTTCATGTTCCATTGGCAGCATGCTTAGACATCTTCAGCCTCTTGCCTACCATTACAACCTTTCATTACATGCCTACATATACCTATATTTGCATGACATCATTATCAGGGAAACAGTTTTTTATCTAGGAGAAAAAAAATTGAGAGAGAAAATTGAGTTAACTGAGAGCTCTGTAAGTTTTAAAACATGGTATTTAATAATTCTGAAATTTGAATTTTAACTTTATTTTTTACTTTTTAAATTGTGATTTTTTTATAAAAATGAAACGTATTGTATGGTCATGATGTGGGAGATTGCATTCTTTGTAAACGACAAACATGGTTGTTTTAATAATGGGTAAGGGTTGTATCATGTATGTATGGTGCAATATAAAGAAAGAGACACATATTCTAACTGTTTCTTCTCCATTCTAAATCTTTCAAAGGATGCGTTATTAGTTCAAAGACTGTCTTTCGATCTAGTTGTATAGTCTGCAAGTTTTCAAATTTATATTTGATTAAAATAATTTGGAAAAGTCTTTTTCAAAACTAGCAGTCAACGTTGGTACATATATTTAATTTTTAAATATAAAAATTAGAAATATTTTTTTCCAATAATTTAAGAACTTTAAATACCATTAATATAATAATTAAACAGACATAATTATTTCATATATTCATCATGGGACAGGTAGTCGAATTAATGCTTCCTACTACCAAAAAGAAGAAGAAAAACTCCCCATTATGCCATGTTTAAAATCAACTGTTCTGCATCACACTTATTGGAATAATTTAAGTTATGAAAATATTTATAGCAAGTACAAGTAGAATAAAATAATAGTTTGGAGGGGGGGGGGGGGGGGGGGGGGGGGGCTCAATAAATTAAATAATGTTTGGAATCATTTTCTACACCATATATATCACATGGTCTCTATTTTGGTTACAAAATGTATATTATTATTTTCTTTTTCTATTTGATATATTATTTAAATTACTATATAATATTTAAAAAAATTAAATATGAGATTATTTAACATTTAAACACTTAAATTGGTTGTACATAAACCAATAAAGGTTGGGTGTAATGACAAAGTACATTGTTCTCCTAAGAAAAGAACCTTTATTTAGACTTTAAAAACGACATTGTTAGAAAGGGAAACTATAAATCTCAAATATAAACCATATGTTTTTTTTTTGTTTCACTTGATTGTTGCAACATCAACAAACCATTTTTATAAATAATTGAGAAAGAGGAAATTTCTAGGGGAAGCTCCTTTGTTTTGTCTTTTGCATGCCCACTCCTTAAGCATATTATACCATAATAATTCCTTTCAATTTAGAAGATTTTTTTTTAAAAGGTAACCTCAGTAGCCTTAGCCTAAACCTTTCCCCCCCACATTTGAAACCTTCCTATCTCTCCTTCCATTACATTTGAATCAAGCCACCTCCCTCTCTCTATCTACTATATTTAAAATCATTATTTTATGTTACCATCATTGTCAAAAGGTGTTTGCTTGCTTTGTTGTTGGTTCCTTCACAAGAGAAAAAGTTGATTCTCCCACTATACCACCCCACCAATAATATCAACAGCCATGATTCAAAAAGCTCCCTCTTCCCTCATCTAATTGCTAAAGTCTCAATTTTTAAGTTATTAGAACATGAAAAAAGGGCATTTTTTCTCTCACAATTGATCAATCCATGATCATGTGTTGATGGTGAATAATAGTAAAAAATAAGCCTCTTCCAAAGTATAATTGATGGCATATCATGAGACAAAGGGTCCCATAACTCTTTTCACTAGTGCAAGCCAAACCCCACATTTTAACCCTTTTTTCACACACACCCACATGTGTGGTAAACAAAGTGTGTATGATAATCATGTCATGAAAGGTCAAACTTTAAGCAAACATAAATATAACAACAAAGTCACTCACAGCTGTGGGAGCATATGAGAGCTACCACCACCTTTTCTCTATAAAGTTTTGGTACCTTCTTGCACTCAAAGCAAGTAGACTTTTTCAAGTACCCCTTTTTTTTGATTGGATGAAGCACCAATCAAGCAAAAGATAACCATTGATTCCCCCTACCTTTTTACAATAGAAGAAAGGTAGAATCACTTTTAGAAGAGTAAAAGGGTTCAAATTTAATGTTAGTTGTTATTCCAACAACAAAGGGAAAATTTTAAAAATATATTGCCTTACTTCAAGATGGGTTTAAAATTTAGTTATGTAATTGATGTCGATATTTTATCTTACATGAAATTAGAAGACACATAATAAATTTGTGCTTATGGAAATTGACTTATTGTTTTGGACAAATAAAACATTATTTTATTTCTTTATTTGAAAAAAGGGAGACAATTAGAAGATGCCAAATCCCCCACCTTGAGCTTTGTTTGAAAGTATGTGGCATCTATATTTTCCTCTCTTTTTAACTTTTTGGAATCCTTAAAGAGTTAGCAACAAGAGGAAGAAATCCCACTTAGAATAAGCTTGAGGGGAGAAAGCTACTTTTTCCCACCACTAATGGTGTGGGAAATTAGGGTTTTGTGGCACCCATGCCTTTACACACAAGCATATTCAACTTTTGTATGATTGACTGACTCTTTTGGATCCATCTATGTGAAAGCAAGACATGCCTACGTGAGACACTCAAACCATACACATTCAAGGTGTGATAATTGGGTTTAATTAAGGCATAAAGATTTGTTTTAAAAGACACCCAACTTTCAAAGGGACCTACCTTAATTAGTAAATTTAGTTGGTGATATCTCGGGATAAATTCTTTTCCATCCAAATTTCAATTAGTGGATAAATAATATCCTTTTATAAACCCACCACTTTGAACATAGAATCATATATAATTAAGTCAACGTGTACACTTATCGTCTTAGGGATTTGTGGCCACATTTTTTTGTTTTATTAATGTGTTTATCGCAATTGTAGAAATAATAAATATTATCATAGTCATTACAGATATTGAAGTAGTGAATTTTTCTTTTATATGTAATAATAGTGAAAGCAATGAAATTGACGAGTATGCATATTTAAGATTTCTTTGCCGTCCTATTAATGAAGGCTCGTGGAGATAACATTTTACAATGAAATTAATGAGTGGTAACGACCATAATGTTACAATTCATAGAATTAATTTCAAAGGACCTACACATTATTACAAAAAAATGTGTTGAATACAAGGGTGAGTATAGCCCAGTTTCAACTACAATGATAAATGCGAGTTTGGTTCATGACTCGTCCTTATCTCAACATTCATTAAATTGAAAGCATTAGTTTTAGGTGGCAATTAAATGAGAAAGACGATTTAAATGATATAGTCACATTTCCACACACATTCGATATAAAATGTTACCAATTAATTTTGTTTTCTACATATATTTATTTGTAAAAAATGTCCTCTCTTAATAATTAATATTTCATGTTTGCTTATTAACAATTTACACGATTCACTAATAATGTATTCAATAATCATACAATTATAACTTTATGAATTCATGATGGTGGGTATGACATTGTAAGAATAGAATTTGAATAACATTAAATGTTTGTACAATTTTTTATGATAACAATAACATACCTATTAAATAATATTAAAAAAAACATAGCTATTAAATATTGGGGAATTTAATTGGTAGCTAGCAATAGTATGATGATATATATTGGGTGTGATGAGAAAGGCAAACCCAAAAGGCATTGAGAAGGCAAAGTGACCACAAATCTAAGTACTTGAGATTTTGTGTTTGGTTTTTATGAGAGAAAACAGCGAGACAAGTGACATTTCGGACATGCGCCCATACTCTATAAAAGGCCCAGATATCAGCCGACCATGTCGGATAGGCCGATGACAAATCAAGGTGCCTTTTGAAATTACTCTGAGGCCACACATAAATTAGTTTACACCACGTTAAACAATCACGGCCAGGGAGGATTGATGTGAACGCTTCTCTTATTTTACGTTCTTATCTTCATTATGATTTTCCGTTTGAATATGCTGGTGTGATGCAAGGTAGAATCTATTTAATTTTCTTAGTCTTTTCAAAGACGGGACACACAATATGCACTATTGGTGCTCGAATCTGGATTCCAATAAACGATGAACATATACTTTTACCACTAGAAAGTTTGATGATATATCTCACTTCATCTCTCATATGGGAGTCTATCTTTTTCTTTTTCTTTTTTATAAACAATAAAATTATTAAAAATATAAATATTTATTAACACTAATGTTATTTATAATGTCATTTCTTTTTCTTCTTTCATGTTTTTTATAAATAATATCATAAAATATAAATATTTTTTACAATATTTTATTTTTTTGAAAAAAAAAATTGTTACCATGTCTCTCATTAAAACCCCTAAACCTTATTTACAATATTTTCTTTTTTTTTTTCTTTTTTTGTTAATCATGGTCTAAGCATTCAATTGATTGAATTGAGTCAAATTAAGTGAAAGTTTTTGAATCAGTAAAATTGATAGATTTTACTAATTCATTATCCTAATTTAATTTGGAAATTTTTTGACCTAAGATAAATGAAATGAAATTTGTGTTGGATCGAATAAATTTATAGAGTTAAACTAAAAAATAAATCATGTAAAATCTTGCAGACAATATAATTAAATTATAAAATAGATGACAAATTCAAGGCCATATATCATGTGTCCAAATTTAAGCATTTGTTATTAAATAATTAAGCTACGTGATTATATTAGCTGCACCATTAATTGATTAGTCTTGTAAATTATCCGTTAATCACAATCTATCATCGCATCGATGAACATAAATTTAAATGATAAATATAAATATAAGTATAAATATAAATAATGTATCAGTCTTCAATAAAATAAAGTTACGCACTATAAATATATCTAATTTTCCCTATTTTTGATTCCTTCTTTTCGGATTTTTTGTTTACGTGGTCAAGAACTTATTACATCATTTTAGATTTGTTTTTTTATTCAAGTTTGAAATTGACATGCAAACTTCAATTTGAGTATAACTCTTGTCGGTACAATATATATTAGAGAATACAACATTTAATATTATTATAATTTATAAAATAAAAATTCGAGTATTATAAATATTTTACACTGAATATTTTAAAAGTAATATTGATATACATACTGCGTTAAAAACATTTAACATATGAAGACGTGAAACTGCTTTCGGCCCTTTTATTTATTTGTGGTGGGCTAAGTAGCTTACCTTTCGGTAAGGAGAGCCTTTGCCAATGTCAACCGGCACCGCTTACCCTAATTTATACCTATTACATTATTCAATGGCCAACAATTTAAAGAAGTAAATTTTAGGGTAGGCGAATTTATAAAATTTTAGGAGGACGAAAATAGATTTTCAATAAAAAATATATAGTAATTTTTTTTTTAAAATTTAACTCATATAAAAATTTTAATTTTTTAGAGGGCAACTGTCCCTCCAACCCCCTTTAGGTCCATCCTCGATCCTCAAATTGTATTCATTCACTTGGCTCAAGAAATCCAGATTTGCGAAAGCAATAGACACAAACCAATTTCAAATAAATCAGCTGTAATAAAGTCTTCACCAACATGCATGCATGTGCTTCAATGCTTTACCCTCCCAATAACCAATTTAGGCAAGAATGACAAAAATTCTTAGGTTCACCCAAAGGCCAAAACATATGCTCTGGGTTGATGTCACCCTATACCCTAATGAGAAAGGACCAGTCCATAATTCAGCGTTTGGCAGCCAAGAAAAGAAAAATAAGAACAAAGAGGGCAACACATGCTTTACAACACCACTTTTGGTTGTATGAAACAATTAGATGGCGTATTGTTTTGTCCTTTGTAATTATGGTACATGGAACAGCTTGAATCATTTAATTGTCAACATAATTGAGTGGTTGACTAGGAAACAAAAAACAGAAACATCCATGGAAACTATTTGCGATTTGAATTTCATACCTACTAGATATCAAGTTTTAGGGACATTTGTATGAACTAATCTAATTAAATTTCAATTATTGTAAATAGGGGTAAGCGTTTGATTGAGTCGAGTTGAGTCAAAAAAATTTCGAGTTATTCGAGTTGACACGACATATTTTACGATTCAACTTTATTTGATTTTTTTTATTCGAGTCGAGTTTTCGAGTTCCTATACAAATTTAATTATAATTATTTATTATGTTATAATACACTTTGGTTCTAATTTAAACGACTTTCTCTAATTATATAATATATGCATATATTTCATCATATTTTTCATGTGTCATATTTTTTTCTTCATATATATATATATATATATATATAAGAAAAATTGAGGAACTTGACTTGAACTTAAAAATCAATTCACTAATTACTAAAAATTTTGAGTTATTCGAATTTTCATTTTATAACTAAAATTTTGTTTGAAATTTTTTCAAGTCGATTCAGAACGAGTTGATTTTTTTCACTTTGAGTCGAGTCAAAAAATTCGATTTTTGTAAGTCGCATTGAGTTGTATATATAATTTGTGCAGGACATGAAAATCGTGAGCATTGTTACCTAAAGAATGATTCTTTAAGCAGTGTTTTCAATAGAGGACGAAAAAGAAATATATACATCATAAAAAGTTTAAAAAATCATAAATATTGTAATCAAAATAAATATTAATATCTAAATAATGAATCACACCAATGAATCATCTCCTCTGAAACCATCAAATAACTAGAGATAGTTCCATAACTACAAATTAAAAGTGAGTATGAATCTCAACCCAAATACAAAGAATTTGGGTACCAAAGTCTAAAAAAGAGAAATGGGTAGTAGAGGTTCAAAGATACTCCTTGGGCTTAATAACAATTTTCTTATATTAGTTACTTTGTGGTCCAAGAACAACCTCCATACTTCCATAATTAAAAATTCTCTTTTCCCCCATAAAAAAACCTCACCTTTGCCCACCAAATGCTCCGTTAGACTGTACGATTAATTTAGAATTTTTTCACACACTTATACATCATATCATTAATCTTTTATATGCTAATAAACAAGTAAAAGTTTCAAAAGAGTAAAACATTATTTTTTTTCATTTATAAGTTTATTTACCATCAACCTATGAGAATTAACTTGCTAATTTAAACTAATTATAAATTATATGATATAATATGTTGATAGTTTAAATTATTTTTATCCAAAAATTATTAATACCTATTTTTAAGATTTGAGAGTTTTTTAAATAGCTGCGACGAAATCAACGGTCACATGACAGCGAGGATGTAAATTGTCTGTCCCTTAGCATGCTTCCATTTAGGGTTCAAGGTATATAGTTAGGATTTAGGGTTAAAGTTTAGAAAATTTAAGATAAAATATAGGGTTTAGGATTTAAAATTTAAGGTTAGAGTTTATAATTTAATTTTCTAATATTTTTTTTTAACATGAGACATAAAAAAAGCATACGACAGATGATTTTTATTCGACGCGTGGGCCCTACATTCCTTCAATTCCCTGTAAGTTGTCTACTAGATTTCCTATGTTACTCCTCCATCGTGGAAACAACTACTAAAACGCATTGGCTGAGAGCCAAAATTCGTATTGTTTGATTGATCCATGGCCAATGTATAAATATATGCATGGTAAGACATTTAAAACACTTACAGACCTAAAATATAAAAACTACATCTCAAAAGAAAATATTATTTCACTGATTACAAGTTAATAATTGGTGAAAACAATTTACTTATGTTTTTTTATTTGAATCAAGGTATTCACCGCTGATAGCAATAACTAATCTCTTTGACGTGGGTGCTCTCACTAAGAAGTAAACGGCTAACCATAAAATGTACTTTATTTCCTTCGGTAAGAATTGAACTCTTAACTTTATGGTTAAGGATGAAGTGAGCAACTACCACAACTACATTTCATGATTTACTTATGATTTTTTTAATAAACTATCTCGGTCAATAAATTAATTAATTACATTTAGAAAAATCATAGTTCACTGATAAATTCTTTTGACCAACAACTGACATTTTATATTCTCGTTTTGAGCAATAATTCAAATTTGAATTAATTAACTTATTAAATTTTATTTGATATCTCATATTAAATTTAATTTTTGATACTACCTCTATAGACAATGGGATAAAAATCCTCTGCCTCTTTTCGGTGCCCCTACTTATGCCCCAATATTAAAAAATACAATAAAATTAAATTCCAAGCCCTAAACCTTAAATTCTAAATCCTAAACCCTACATCATATACCCTAAAAAATACACCCTACCCTAAATTCCTAAACCCTAACAATAACCATTAACTTAAAACCCTAAACCCTAAACTCTAAACCTAATTTTGAGTGTGAGGCATAACTAAAAGCACCGAAAAGAGTAGAGGATTTCCATCCTAGACAATGTAGCATGTCTCTTTGAATTTTACAACAATAACTAAGACTCAATTAATAGGTAAATTTATTTTTTGATTTGTACTCAAATAACATTTAATTTACATGTACATATACTGCTCCAAAAAAATAAATAAATACATATACAAATCCTAATTACAAATCTAAACATCATTTGAGATTAGAATTTCTTTAGATGCAAATGAAATGATACAATTATTTCAAGTACAAATGAAAGGATAAAGATTCATTAGAAAATAGTTAAAAAGTATAATAAGCAAAAGAAATTGAGGGTTTTTGATTTAGTATTTTAACTTAAATCAATGGTTTTGGATTCTGAAAGTCACATATGGCAATTAAGTAATTTAATAAAAAAAAACAAACTGAAAAAAACTACCTCCGGAGGGCATATGTTTTCTGTTCGCATAGTTGAAACAAACAAATCTAAGGAAAGACAATAGAGTAGTAACGCATTTTCAAACAAACAAACTGAAAAAACTACCTCCTGTCCTATTCATTTTTAATATAAAAAAAGAGAGGAAGAAGAAGAGAGTCTGGAAATTATGGATTCGCCGTCGGCGGAAGGTGAGTCATCGACGGCGTTGATCGTGGCTCGTTCCTGCATGATGGATTCGATAAGGTCTCTGGGTTTGTCGGGTTTAGCCGGTGTTAAGATAGATAAGGAAGAGCTCACACGAAGGCTTTTGATGCCTCAATATCTACGCCTTGCGATGCTAGATTCCATTAGGAAACATGACGTCGACGGCGGTGACCATCATTTCCCTTTAAGCGGCTCCGACGATGTCCCCTGTCCCGAATCCCCTATGGTTGTTTTTATTAACCCCCGCAGTGGCGGCCGCATTGGCCCAGTCCTTAAAGAGCGCCTCCAGGAATTAATCAGCGAAGAACAGGTATCACGTATCACTTTTTTTTTTGTGCATGTATATTATATAATCTGAACTTTTTTTTTTTTAAAAAATATTGAAATGCAGGTATTCGACCTTCAAGATGTGAAACCGCATGAATTTGTAAAGTATGGGTTGGCTTGCCTTGAGAAGTGGGCTAACAATGGAGATTTTTGTGCCAAAGAGATACGGCAGAACATTAGAATTTTGGTATGTTTCGCCAGATTTTTTTCAACGTGTAAAGTTGTTTTTCCTTGTGCTGTCTCACTGGTTTAATGTTGATGAATTTATGATATTGTATTTCCTTTTTAAGCAATTTCTAGTTAGTGAAGAATAAATAACTGATGGTGTAAGAATGAGTAGGTTGCCGGAGGTGATGGAACTGTTGGTTGGGTACTTGGATGTTTGGGAGAACTTAATGAAAAGGGTCGGGAGCCAGTTCCTCCTGTAGCTATCGTTCCACTTGGTACAGGCAATGACTTGTCTAGAAGTTTTGGTTGGGTATGAGTTATCATATTCCTTTCAATTTTGAAATTTGATCATGTTTTCTTATCTTGACTCATGCTCTGAATCTCTTCACTTCAGGGAGGTTCATTTCCTTTTTCCTGGAAATCAGGTATTAAAAAAACTTTGCACAGAGCTGCTTCCGGTCCAATTTCCTGTCTAGATAGGTAAGCATATATACAGTATTACCTGGTGTTTTCATAACTAATTTGCAGTTATATGGCTAAGTGTTTCTTCGACGATGCAGTTGGCAATTTGTGATGCAAATGCCTGGTGGTGAAGTTGATGATCCTCCCCATTCTTTGCATGCTACACAAGTGTGTTGTCTTGAAAAGGTAATGATTAACGAATCTCTCTTCTGTTTAATCAACTTTCTTCAAAAGACACACTTGTGTTGTCTAAGCATTCATCTTGGTCTACCTTGTCTGTGGCGCAGACTTTAGAGGTTGACGAGGATGTTCCAGATGAAGTGAACGGCTATGAAGGAGTATTCTATAATTATTTTAGCATAGGTATAGCCTACCAGTTTAACTTGTAGCTCTTGGTTATACTTATTAGGGAGATTTTCACTTACTAGGGATATTTTGATAAGTTTGCTCTTTTTACATTCAGGAATGGATGCACAAGTTGCTTATGGATTCCATCATTTACGTAATGATAAACCTTTTCTTGCACAAGGCCCTATTACAAACAAGGTATTTGGATCATCTACCTCAGTCTTTATTTTTATAGCTAAAACTTATGTATTATATTGTAATTGGTTTGTTGTTTTGGTAGATTATCTACTCCGGTTACAGTTGCACTCAAGGCTGGTTTCTCACACCTTGCGCAGGTGATCCAGGTTTAAGGTTAGATATTATGATAGTACAACTTTTACCTTTCATCTCATCCTAGAATGACCATTCTTTTTGAAGTGAACTTATTTTAAAAAAAATGTTTGTAACTGCAGGGGACTCAAGAACATTTTAAGGATGTATATTAAGAGGGACAACTGCTCAGAATGGGAGAGGGTTCCAATCCCTAAAAGGTACATTTTGTGAATTACACTAACATAGATGTTTGGTATGGCATTTGATTTCATAACAAGATGTTGTGATGTTTTAGTGTGAGGGCAATTATAGCTTTAAATCTTCATAATTATGGAAGTGGGCGAAATCCATGGGGAGATCTAAAGCCAGAGTATTTGGAAAAGGTATGTACCATTTTTTGAGGTTAGGTAGAAATGGGATTCAAAATCTGAAGTGATTTTCATTGTTTATGCAGAAGGGGTTTGTTGAGGCCCGTGCTGATGATGGGATTGTAGAAATCTTAGGTTTAAAGCAAGGATGGCATGCATCGTTTGTAATGGTTGAACTCATATCTGCAAAGCACATAGCGCAGGTAATGTAACATTAATATTGCAGATAGCAAGGTTGTATGTTTGTGGTTGACGAGTTTTACGCCTCTTATCGCAGGCTTCATCGGTGAGATTGGAGATAAGAGGTGGAGAGTGGAAAGATGTATTTATGCAGATGGATGGAGAGCCGTGGAAACTACCTATAAGCAAGGATTATTCTACGCTTGTGGAGATTAAGAGGGTTCCTTTTCACTCACTAATGGTCAATGGAGAGTGACATCAACACCGTGTAAAATACTTGAAAACAGATTAACGTTTTACCAACTTAAGCATAGACATTGGTTCAAGTATTCGACCAAAATTTCATTTTTGGTCCCTCTACTGTTCAAAAAGACAATTTAATCCCTGCATATTACAAAT